>OX457053.1:32411899-32431899 GCA_949752735.1 Lumbricus terrestris
AATACAATCCAATCCAATCTAATCTAATCTAATCTAATCCAATCTAATCTAAATCTAATCTAATCTAATCTAATCCAATCCAATCCAATCCAATCTAATCTAATCCAATCTAATCTAATCTAATCTAATCTAATCTGATAATCTAATCTAATAATCTAATCTAATCCAATCTAATCTAAATCTAATCTAATCTAATCTAATCTAATCCAATACAATCCAATCCAATCTAATCTAATCTAATCTAATCTAATCTAATCTAATGTAATCTAATCTAATCTAATCTAATCTAATCTAATCTAATCTAATCTAATCTAATCTAATGTAATCTAATCTAATCTAATCTAATCTAATCTAATCTAATCTAATCTAAATCTAATCTAATCTAATCTAATCTAATCTAAATCTAATCCAATCTAATCTAATCTAATCTAATCTAATCTAATCTAAATCTAATCTAATAATCTAATCTAATCTAAATCTAATCTAATAATCTAATCTAATAATCTAATCTAATCCAATCTAATCTAAATCTAATCTAATCTAATCTAATCTAATCCAATACAATCCAATCTAATCTAATCTAATCTAATCTAATCTAATCTAATCCAATCTAATCTAAATCTAATCTAATCTAATCTAATCTAATCTAATCTAATCCAATACAATCCAATCTAATCTAATCTAATCTAATCTAATCTAATCTAATCTAATCTAATGTAATCTAATCTAATCTAATCTAATCTAATCTAATCTAATCTAATATAATATAATCTAATCTAATCTAATCTAATCTAATCTAATCTAATCCAATACAATCCAATCTAATGCAATCCAATCTAATCTAATCCAATCTAATCTAAATCTAATCTAATCTAATCTAATCTAATCTGGTCGGTCTCACATGGTTCAATCGGTCAATCAATCCAATAGACTTGAATCCAATCCTGTATCTTGTTACTAATTTCCTGCCTTAAAGTATCTTCTTCTTCTTTAGGTCTGCTGCCTCTCGGCAGGTCCAGATGCCCAACGACGCCACTCCTCCCGGTGTTGTGCCTTTTCTTTAAGTTTCCCATATCCATCCTTCATCATCCAGTCCAAGAACTTTTCCCTCGGTCTTCCTCTTCCCCTTTTCCCCTCCATTTTGCCCTCCACTGTGTCTCTTTGCAAGGAGTTGCCTCTCAGTATATGTCCCATCCAGTTCTTCTGCCTTGTTCTAATTGTATTCATCAAGGATCTTTCCTCTTCCACCTTCTTCAGGACTTCTTCGTTTGATTTATGCTCTGTCCAGCTGACCCTTTCCATCCTTCTCCATATCCACATCCCGAACGCTTCTATTCGTCTGACATCCTCCTTTCTCATCGTCCAGGTCTCTGCTCCGTACAGTGTGACGCTCCAGATCAGTGCCCATGGGCGCCCGCACATAGGGGCAAGGGGGGCACTTGCCCCCCCTGGAAAGTTGACATTTATTTTTATAACTACTACTTTTGGGCATTTAACAATTTTTTCGCATTAAAGCACTTGTGATACAAATGAAACACAGTGAAAGCCAGAAATCTACGTATAGAAATTTCTATAGAAATAAAAGTGCTCTTTTAATTTTCTGCCTTGCATTTTCAAGCTCTTGCTAAAAATGTAACAATGGCCATTGATTGGCTTTTCGCCCTACTGCGGGCGCCTATGCAAATAGTAGGCCTATCGATTATGGCCTACTAGACTTGCATTACAAATCTCACTGTAATGCAACCTTTCACAATTGCACACAAATAAATTTTGATTAAATTACACTTATGCAAAAATTTGAAATTTCTCAGTAGCATACTGAAATTACTTCAGGTAGATATTATGCTTATTCGCCAGCATTATAATTGTATAAATCAAGTATGCTATAAGCCAAGCTTATTTTGCATGCTGTCAGCACAGAATTCAGGGAGGTCAAGCTTTAGAAAAACTTGGATAAGGGGCTCTGGTTATCACCCCTCGTTCAAAAGTATTGATACCCCCACTCATCTGATCCTCGTATCCTCCACCTTCCAAAACGACACCCGCATTAACATCTACTCTGGTCCTCTGGCCAGCGGAATCGGACCTCTTTCTGACTACCATTTGAACAGCATTCTGACTCGATGCAGCGCTTGTGAATAAGCTGGTGCCCTGTTATTGGCTTTCAAGTGGCGTTTTAGAAGCTTAGAAATTGCGATTAGCCTACCACATAGAAGTAGCTAGATAACACTTACCCCTTGAAACTGACACCTTTTCCCCCCATTCAATTATTCGTTCATTCATTCATTCATTCATTCATTCTCTGGACTTATATAGGTTAGTGCCCGTTCAGAAACCTACTTTTTAGCATCAACTTTTTAACATATTTCTTTCCACTAAGGAAACAATTCATATTAAAAAATGATACACAAGGTGCAATGGAGAGATTTGCATTCAAAAACCTCTCTGAAAATACCCTGTTCTTAATTTTTCAGCTTTGCTTTTTCAAAGTCTTGCTACTTAAAAATTTAGCCATGAATAGGCCTGCCGTAAAAAAATTTGCCCCTCCCCTGGAAAAATTTCTGCGGGCGCCCATGTCAGTGCCTTGACCATTCTTTTCTTGATGTCTCGATTCAATCCTCCTTTCAATAGCTCCTTCCTTTTCGTGAACGCTTCTTTCTCTTCACCTCTTCTATCCTCTTCTTGATTTCTTTGTGGCACTTCGCATCCTCCGATATTAGGCTTCCCATGGCAGATAGCAAAATTCAATGACTTGCTCCACTTCTTCTCCATTGATTGTTATTTTCATGTTCTTTTCCCCTTTTGCTTCTCTACTTATTCTCATTACTTTCGTCTTTTTGATGTTTATCTTCATCCCATATTCTTCGCTGGTTCTGTTTAGTTCATCCATTATGTGTTGTAGGTGTTCTTCTTTGTTTGCCAGCATTGCTTGGTCGTCCGCAAATCTTAGCGCCTTTATCATCTTTCCTCCAACCTTTATTCCTTCTTCCGTGTCCTGTAATGCTTCCCGTATTAGCTCTTCGATGTAAAGATTGAATAGTATGGGTGAGAGTGGACACCCCTGCCTCACACCTCTTCCTATTTGTACCGGCTCCGAAAGTTCCCCCTCTATCCTCACTCTTATCCTCTGTCCCATATACAGGTTTCCTATTAACCTTCTGTCTCTCCAATCCACTCCCATCCTCCTCAGGATTGTCATTAGCTTCCTCCAGTCTACCCTGTCGAATGCCTTTTCGTAATCCACAAAGCATAGGCCTATGTACACTTCTTGGTTGTTTTCCAGACTTCTTGCCGTTAGTATTCTCAAAGCTCCAATGGCGTCTCTCGTTCCTCTACCCTTCCTGAACCCGAATTGATCGTCCCCAAGACATCCGTCTGCCTCCGCCTTTGCCTGCAGTCTCCTTGTCAGCACCCTTAGCAGCACCTTCGAAGCATGGGTCAGCAAGCTTATCGTACGGTATTCTTCGCATCTTATTGCGTTCGCCTTTTTCTTTAATGGTATTAGTATTGTTTGCAGAAAGTCGTCTGGCCACATTCCAGTTTTGTAGATCTCCTGACAAATTTGGATCATTTCATTCATTGCCTTTTCTCCCAAATCCTTTAATATTTCCGCTGGTATGTTATCGATTCCTTCATGTCGTAAATAATTACGACATATAGTAAAGGAAAAGTAAAGTAAGTTCATTGTTCATATTCCCTGCGATGAACGAAGTGAAGGTCTCTGCTAATTTGAAAAGTTTTCAAATGAGTTGAAACTAAACTTGCTGCTGTAGACAACCCATGGCATTGCTATGACCGTTGACAATGTACACAACATCCTAGATGTAGCTTGCTGTAATGCTGCTTACGACGCTATATAAATTGTCGTCGCTACAATTACTATGTAGGCCTATACTCTGCTCAACCTATGACCAGCCAGCGAGTAGTCAACCCATGCAGCAACACTACAACCGCACACTATCGACCAGGTGGTTATAGAGAGAGGACAGCATCGGACACAACTGTTCTGGTCATCTATGCAATGTAGACTATTGCATCCTACCATCCATGGTGGCCGAGTGGTTAGGACTTAGGACGTGCGGCATGCGACCGGCACAGTAGGCTACGCGTTCCAATCTCATACAATGCAGAGGCCTTCAATGTGTAAGAAGCGGTTACACAGTCTGTCGTATGCATCAGTGCTTAAAGTGTGGAAAAAGAATTGCCTGGACTCTCGTCACTTCTCTAAGCTTTGCTGTTCAAACAAGTGGCAGGACGGTGTTGAGATTTGACCATGATCGTCCAGCCGCACTTTTAGCCTTGGTATGCACGTTATATTCGCACTTAAATGGGCTGCTCATGATTGCAAGGACAGCAATACCAAGTACAGGCATTGGCCTTGGCCTTGGATCAAAGCCGGAATTTGGCTGTGATAGGTCCCTCCCTAATCTCATGTCTTGGCTCTTTCCTACATCCTCTGAGATCCTCTCAGCACCGCAAGACGTTTCCTCTTCCCCGTGGCTCCTGTGCTGAGAGAGCCTCCGAATAGTTTATGCTGCCAGAGACGTTCTATAATTGTTTAGAATTTTAGATTATAGATACGTTACGATACGATTGTACATGTTCAACGTGAACCAATTGACTGCATGGCTATTTTGGGAGATGTTAGGCTGGCTTATCGAGCAGAGTCAAGTGACATATTCATTCGTAAATGCAGAGAACCGTTCTACAGTTCTTCAGATCCAGGTTCAGTTCCGTTCTAAGTTCTAACCATTTGACAATCTGAACGACAGACCGATGTATGCTGCTGCTGATGATGCTGACTGCAGAAAGTTTTCTATCGTTTTGAACCGATTGATCCGACGAATTCAGCTGATGATAAATTACGTCTTATCAGTGCTACCGAGATTTTTTTACATCTGTGCATTAATAGGAGATTGAGTAAGGCATGTTGATTATGGTCTGATTTTTATGTGAAGGACAGACCCTTTATAATTTTATTTAAAGTTCACTGTAATGCATTACTTTAGGCCTATTTGAATATCGTATAATTATGTAGGCCTATATCCTACATCATTATTTTAGCACTGTATAATCATTAACTTCACCTTAGTATTTCTACAGTGCTAATTGATGATAATGCAAAAGATGTATACCTCACAATGTTATATATACTTCGCCACTATTGCTCTCTGACAGTGCCAGTCCCAAGCCTGGATAAAGGAGGAGGGTGACACTATAATCATTTCTGTTATGCAGTAGTCTATCGTTATGCAATAAACTTCACAGGTATATAGTCGTTCTCTGTATAATCCACTAACCTGTTCTCAATCGAATAATCATATTTGCAAGTCATAAAAATTTGCTTGCTGGCCTACTTAAGAGTACTTATGCGCTTCAATGCCGGATACTAGTATGCAGCGTCTGTAATGTAGTTCGAGTTGCTGAGGGTAAAATGGCGCAAGAACCTTTTATGCGTGTATATCATATAGGACAAAGAACTCAACTGCGGTCTGAGCCTCTGAGGTATCACATGTAATTAAGAGGAGAAAATGTCAGCATGAAGCAAAACCCTGCAAAATAACAGACAAACCAGAATAGACAAAGACTCTAAGAACGTCACAGATTCAAGCGTAATGTAAGCGAAGAATGTGCAAAACTAAGTGCAAATTGTTCAACTATGGACTCCAACGCTCTTTGAACATCTATAGATTCTATACGGAAATTACGAATGGATGGAAGCCTATGCTTCATGCACTTGTCTGGACAATTATTGAATTGTAATCGTAAGCGTAGTTGTAAAGTAGCAACACAGTCTATTGTATGGCATCTCTACGAAATATCTCGGCGGGCGGCACTGCGTGTATAATTATTCTGACTAAACCAGACCAGAAATATCTCCTCAAGAGTTTAAAGCCGTTGAGAATTAACGCAGCAGCGCTGCCAATGTATCGCATTACATTCAGCAGACCCGAAAGAAAACTTATTACATATTTTCAGGTATGTTATTTCTGAAAGACAAGTAAATCTCAATCCCACATTCCTCTACCAATTAAATGTCAACTGTAGTATAAATAAAAAAGTGAAAGTAAACATTCTTCTATACAGCTGCAGCTGTGTGGTCTATAAGCCTGCTCAATAAGAACATTCTTTATCACCGCCGCCATGTTTTGTTTTGGTAACACGATATTTAAGGCGAAGCAATAGTTACCCGAGATTCAACAAGCTGAGTGCAACGTAACACAATCTGTATGAGACTGGTTACATATTCAGGAGCGCTCCCAGTCCAACCTCGGTCGCAGAAATTTTTAGCGTGCAGTTCTACACAAAGTAGGCCTACCGTATGCAGCACTGAATGGATTTGTGCAGTTGTAGAAGCACTTCTGTGCAGTTAAAAACAGAACAAAGAGGTCATTGTCATCTGATTGGAAGAAATTTTCTATGCAGGATGGGAAGGGAAAGGATGGTTGTGCTGATAGTTATAAAAATTTCTTTAAGAGCAATCCTAAGCAGAGTGAGAAATGAGATAGAGACCAATAGGCATTCGGCGAAGATTATAGTTGGAGTTCATTCCAGGTTGCCGCCATATGACTGAATAATTTATGTTGACCAATTAAGTTATTGGATATTGGATTGATTAATGTCTAATAACTTGGCGAAACTTGAAATGCTTTGTGTAACTTTTGTTTCTGACTTGCTGTGCTTGATGTTGTTACAAACGGACCAATAAAATTGATTGATTTGATTTGATTTGAAAAGAAAGACTTAGGGGTTGAAAGTAACTTGAAACCCTCAAACCTCCGACAATTCCCACCTTCAGTCCACTCGGACTATAGTGAGTGCTTCTAGCAGACATCTATTATGCACAAGATTAAATGTCCTTGTTCGTTAATACATAGACATAATAATACTTCGAAGCACACAATACTTAGAAAAGTGCGCGTCACACTATGTGGGTTGATTCTAACCCAAACACGTCGCTCCAAGTCGTCTAAGAAGTTATCTCCAGTGAGTCCATGATTTGGAATTTTGGAGTCAGAGGAGCGAAGCTGGGGCAGTGGAATCTCCGAAAATTATAGATAAGCGCCGGATTTTAGATTAGCGACGGTGAATAAGCTGATTTCTCTGACGTGGCTTTTGCGGGCGCTGAGAAATTCTCAAAGATTTAGACCTTTACATTACATTAAAATACATCACATTAGTGACGTAGGCCTAAGATTTAGACCTATACATTGCATTAGCCCACAATACATTACATAAGTGACGTAGGCCAAAGATCCAATGTTACAAAGGGCCAACACTGTATGCGAGACATTATGTTCATTAGCCCCGTTGTCCTTAACCGTTCAGAGGCCTTTCGCATTGACTCCTCCAGTATATGTTGACCTCCAAACAAATTAGCAGATTAGTACCCGCTTCAACTGTTTAACGAATCTTACAGCTGCAAGTCTCGCACTGCTACAGCCTATAGCATCGTTAGCATCGTACCTTAGCCAGGGTTACAATTGGCACTGCCCGAAAGCGACCTGAGCCAACGCGCCCGCTAAAAAAACCTCCGTGTGTATAGTTACATGTAACTTTAGATGAAGCCGCAGAGAAATTCCACAGAGTCGCTCCAATATCTCATATATCATCTCAGACAAGTTATTGTTGGTGAGTCATATCGCACTTGTTCCAACTCTTATGGAGTCTGCGCATTCCAAAGGTGTTGTTCATTGGCTTGCCAAATAAATTCCCGATTGGGTCACACGGGATTTATTCTTTCTCGTCCTCTGAATGAGACTGAATCTGTTTCGGATAGCATAATTATACGTGTTAATGACTAACCATTGTATCTTTGTTACGTGTCTTGTTGCATCGAAATGAAATTTCATTGGAATAATTTAATTACAGATCTTTGTAATCGTAATCTCCACATTTTAAAGCGCCACTACAGAAACCCAATTTTGTAGGGCGTCACTCCTTTCGTGACCCCCCTCCTTCTCGGCGGGTTAGGTCCCCGCAGACCCAAAGGCGACGACGCCAGTTGAGCAACCAGATGAAACTTGTGATTTGGCTGCTGTGAATTTGAACTGATGACCTCTTGAACTCAGCACCTTTTAACCTTCTGAGTTTCTTATCAGTCATCCAGTCCACATGTCTTAGATCCTGGCCTCCGTCCGCCGTACCTCTCGTCGGGACCGGATGCTGTTACTGCTGCTGCTGCTGTTGCTGCTGCTGCTGTTGCTGCTGTTGCTGCTGTTGCTGCTGCTGTTGCTGCTGCTGCTGCTGTTGCTGCTGCTGTTGCTGCTGTTGCTGCTGTTGCTGCTGCTGCTGCTGTTGCTGCTGCTGCTGCTACTGCTGCTGCTACTGCTGCTGCTGCTGCTGCTACTGCTGCTGCTGCTGCTGCTACTGCTGCTGCTGCTACTGCTGCTGCTGCTACTGCTGCTGCTACTGCTACTGCTGCTGCTACTGCTGCTGCTACTGCTGCATGGAGAACAGTACACGATGACCTTATACTCCTTACGGGGTCTACTCGGTTAACTGTTAATTAATGTGTTCGTCTGTTTGTTTGACTGTTTGTCTGTGTGTCTGTGTGTGTCTGTGGGTGTTTGTGTGTTATGTGTGTGTTTGCACGTGTGTGTGTGGTGTGTGTGTGCGTGCGGGGAGGGCAGGGTTGGTGCGTATGGTCTGATTAGTGTGCTTAGGTGACATAAGTATGAGTGCGCTAAACGTACATTTGTGATAAGTGCACACATACACGCGCACACACGCGCGCGCACGAACACACGCACAGACACACAATATAGAACCATGTGAACCTTAGAGGCTCATAAATATATAATATACATTACATACACACCCATATGATATTATATATATATTATTTATATATATATATTTATGAGCCTCTAAGTTCATATGGTTCAATTGATAAACTTTTAACTCATTCTAAATAATTAATTATAAAGTTTTTGGTCGACTTTTGCAGACGATGAATGTTCCATATAAAACCACCAGAACCACATACAGACGGGCCTTGAAATGCAAGCGACTTTATTTTCTTCACCTCGGTATACTTATAAGAGCGGGGTTTCAATTTTCCATTGACTGTTTGCGGCCGATGCACTAGTGTTATAGCTGTGTTCACTGCTCACTAGGGGCGCTAGTGGGAAGGAAATGCTGGGATGGTTAAAGTTAGCAAAGCTAATGCGAATAAAGCTGACAACGCGTCTAAATCAAACGCAGAAATGAATTTACAAAGCCGTTTTCTTTTCAGTTTTCCATCCTCAGTTGAAATTTCTCGAGCCAAGGTCGAAGTGCACGGGACGATGACCTTTGCCCTTTGCCGACGCCTGGCGAAGAAATCCAGTACTACCGTCGAAACCAGCGACTCCTACCGAATGACAAGTAAAACAGCTGCTTAGTGTTTTTATTATTATATCTACTGAAGTTATTTTTATGGCGCCTATTTAGGTAGTCTACTCAAAGAGCTTCCAGCACAATATCGGCTGAGTAGGGCGGTTGTAAAATTAGCAAAACACACAGTAAAGTGGTTATTGGGTGTTAAGCGCAGTCTAAAGGGAGGCCATTCTATAAGCACTTAAAACTGTTTTATTTGGCCGTGCTGGAGTCGGGAGCGCCTCTGAGTAGTTTCCCTGAAGAGGCGCTATATAAATACTTGAATGAATGAATGAAGGTCATCAGACCAGAGGCAGAAACTGTCAATGGTTCGGGAAAAAGCATTGACTAGTGGTGGCAGAGAACAGGACAAAGGAAGCTCTGGGAGGTGGAGGGCTGTGTAATCCCCTACCACCACCAAACACCCGAGGACAGGATGCACTTATGATGTGCGTCGAATTAGCGGCAATATTACACTGTATTTAATAAAGTCGTAAAGAAATTTTGACATGAACTATTGGCAAAAATTTACATACGTAGGCCTATCAGAATTTTTGTATGCATTTTCAGATCAAAGGAAAACGAACTAAAGTGAATTCATAAGCAAAGTGAACTTTCAAGTAAAGAAAGCTTTCGAAGTAAAGTTATCCTTCAAGTGTACAGAACGTTCACTCAAAAAAAGAGGGACCCATACTCAATCGAGAACTTTAGGTAAAGAGAACGTTCAAGTTAAGGGAGCTTTCAGAGTAAAGTCAGTAAGCTAGCAAAAAACTCTGAAGCAAATAATATTAGAATATGCTAATCATCGATTAATTCATCATTCAAACCGTGTCGTCTTTCTTTTGGAGAGAAAACGACGATGAATTATTAAAAATGAAGGAAAATTATTAAGACAAGCGTTCTATCTCTGAGAAGTTGACAACGACCCTTTCCCCATTTTTACCTGTATTTTTTGTCTTTGGCTCTGAATAGTTCGACTGGTAGTTCGCCGTCCGTCTGTCTTCCACGCCTTCGTCCCTTCCAAAACCACAAGACTGATTCGAATCGCGACCTTGACCTCGAACTTGACCTTGACCTTCGCGAAACACTCCCTGTGACCTGCCACCGTGATCGAGAACCGATGAAGGACTGACTGCAACCATTGCAGCCACTGGCACTGCTTCCTCAGCGTGGGACCGGAAGCCCTTGAGGTGCTCGAAGGCTGGCTCCACGTTGCCATACTGGACGGCCGAATCCCACGGGGTGATGCGAGGCTTCGGCAGATCAACCATGTCCTTGAGCCGGTTGACCGGAACCGACTGATTCACACCATCGACCTCGCTGCGTTCCGCCCTGGGGCTGACGACTGGGGCCGCGATGGGAGCCACGACTTCCGGTACGAACCTGGGCTTCTGATCCGGTCGAGGACTCGGAACCCGGATGAGTCCGTTACTTTCGGGGGTGATACTCTGATCGGCCTTGTCCCTCCGTTTGGCGAACAGCCTCCCTCCGCGTCCCTTCTCCTCCCGTAGTTCCGCGGCCAGCATGGAGCAGACGTCAAACGGAATGACGTCATGGCGTGACTTCTCCTCGTGATATCGCATCCGCTCCACTTCGCCCGGACTCAGGATGTTGGAATGGTCCGCTTCCGGAAGCGAATAGAGCGAAGGTGGTTGGGGTGGGGAGACGAAGAGGCGGGGTAGGGTGACGTTCAAAGTGTCTATCTCCCATTTCGATGACTGCTCCTTGCGTTTCAGGAACATCCGTTGACCGCGTGCGTTCTTATTGACTGGTGACGTCAGCAGCAGCGCCACCTTGCGCGCCATCTTGATCTGATCGACGATCGTCGGATACTTGTGCTCTGGATCTTCGTAGAATGAAGAGTCGCCGTAAAGTTTCCCTTGAAATCAAATACAACAGAACAGACATTAAACTTCTCACTGCAGAGCAACAGTTTCAGTTACAATTACGACATTGTTTATAATAACAGATTACAATTACGACATTGTTTATAATAACAGATTACAATTACGACATTGTTTATAATAAGTTAATAACAGATACCATTATCGTCGCCCTCCTCCTTTCTCCAAGCTTGGGACTGGCGCTGTCAAAGTGCAACCACGCAGCGGCGGAATACCACTGCATAATTATAGTGGATGGAACTCTGTCTTAAAGCAAAGTCATCAATGAAGCGAAAGTGTGTGCGTGTGTGTGTGTGTGCGTGTGTGAGGTGAGGGGGGATTTCGCGACTGATCTCAACCAGCAGATGACCAGGCAACACTACTATACTATAATATTTTTGGATTTATAAAGCGCCTCTCACATTACCAGCTAATCAGAGGCGCTCCCAGTGCAAAGATCCTCCCTGGAAAACGAAAAGTCTGAAGGAAACGCACAGAAACAGCAGTGCTTCCAGATAAGGTCTGAGTACGAATTCCAGTAGGGAGGCCATTCCACAGCAAACGGCCGACTGCAGAGGCAAAAGGTACGATGGTAACGATGCCAGGCTGTAGCAGTGCGAGACCGTAAAACACACAAAAGCAGCTGCGGCAAAAACTGTCCAAATGCTGAGAACTTTTCCCTAAATTTCTGTCGTTTCTCAACAAATACCTACATTATTTTACATTATTTTACATTATTTTACATTATTTTACAATTTACATTATTTTACTCTAGTAAGCCTTTTGTCCGACAGATAGCGCCAGAGTTCGCTATCACTTATAGGCCTACACAGTTGAACCACGCATGCGCGCACGCATGCGTGCATGGGACCATCTGCGGTTATTATAGCATTGATGTTGAACAATGAACATAGTATACACCGTGTCTCAATAAAAAAGGTGCAGAATTGTTTTTGTCAGAACTTCGTCAAATTTCCACCAATCTTAATCACTTTTGGCAGGTAGATGGAAAAATGTCTGAAATTTCATGCTATATATAAATTTTCCACTTCACCTGATTCATATAACCGCACTACATTGTTAAACACAGATGCACCAATTTTTCATATAACGGCGTCTAGAAGCTTGACTGCACTGAAATCCATTGCATCGAACCGGATGTCAAAGTGAATGGGGCATAGTTTGTTGGAAGTATTACTATCGCTACAACCTTCTTGCCCAGAAGATACCGTCAGACATACGCCGGATATCCCAGGGCGAGTTTTTTGTCTTCCAACAGGATGGTGCCCCGGCGCATCGAGCACGCGACACAGACTCTTTCCTGGAGCGGGAGACGCCCGACTTCATTCCTCCAACTCTGTGGCCGCCGAATTCACCAGATCTTAACCCAGTCGACTATAGCATATGGAGTGTGCTGCAGGAGAAGGTTTACCGGTCCAGAATAGCCAGTGTCGACGAACTCAAAACGCGTCTGATCGACGAGTGGGCGCGCTTTGACCAGTCGATTGTTGATGGTGCTATCGACCAGTGGCGTCGCCGTCTAAGAGCTTGTGTCCGCGCATGCGGTGCACATTTCGAGCACCAATTCTAACACTTTTAAGCAGTTCTGTCATAGCAATTAAGAAACTCTGCTATTTACTTCATTGCGTGCTAATTCAGTCGTCGGATAGTTTGTTGGAAGTATTAAAATCGAGCGTTATATGAAAAATTGGTACATCTGTGTTTAACAAGGTAATGCGGTGAAATGAGTCAGGTGAGGTGGAAAATTTCTATATAGCATAAAATTTCAGACATTTTTCCATCTACCTGCCAAAAGTGATTAAGATTGGTGGAAATTTGACGAAGTTCTGACAAAAACAATTCTGCACCTTTTTTATTGAGACACGGTGTATACTATATACACATTATACATGCATATATAGATGTATATAAAGTATTATACGAACTTGGTTGCGTTGCTGCAGAATCAAGGGTGGTGTCTGCGTCACTTCCGGTTCCGGCCATGACGTCACTTCCGTCTGTGACAACACGTGTAAGGAAGAGTGACGTCACAACTGGAGACAAACTTCCGTCTTGCAACGACCCTCTTGGTTCTTCCAGATGTCTAGATTGATCCAATGCAGGTTGGTCGATGTGTAGGCCAACATCAGGTTGAGTCGGTTGCCAGCGATGTTGCCGACCTGGTTGACCTCGTTCACTCGTCAGAACGTCAACCTTTTTCACAGCAGCAGGGGCCGGCTGTTGCCATGGTGGCGTCTTTTCCGTTGCTATGGCTACTGCTGGCTGCGGTGGTTGCCAAGCTGGCAACTTCGATGCATTGTCTTGCCCTTCGAGGTTGCCCAGCGTTTGTTGATTGGGTGGTTGCCAACGGTTTGGCTTCTGGCGACTTGCCAGCGATGGCGTCACGATTTCAATAAGTGGAGCTGTCGTCCTGCTTTCTGGTTGCTTAGACTGTTGCCATGGTAACCGTTTCTGTGCTGCGTCGTCACTCTTCTCGACCTCGGTTGTCTTCGACGACCAGATGACGACCTCGTGGTCGAGGCTGTCAGGTGGTTGAGTGGATATATTTCGTGGGAGCCTCGTGGGTTCGAATCCCGATGAATCGGTCTGGGAGACTGCGCTCGGAGGCGACCACAGGACGGGCCTCGGCTTATTGGGGAGGGCATGACTTGGTTGAAAAGAAGGCAGAGGCTGAGATGAGGCCACGGTTGACGTCGTAAAATGTTGCCGAAGAGACGAGTGCGCGGAGATTTCCACGTCACTTTCCGTTCCTATAAAATACAGCGAATTAATTGGCAAGATAATCGTAGATACGGCAAGGCTATAGGCAAGACTATAGGCAAGACAAGGCAAGGCTAGGGAGGGCTAAACACGCATAAGCGCCTGCAGATGTTTTTAAAAATTTACAGGAATGCAAATCGCGAGGGCCACAGTCAATTTTTCCCCCAAATAGCTTGAAAAATGCAAACCAGCACGTTAGGAATGTAGGCTAGCTGTTTTTCAAAGAGGTCACAGAATGTAGATTTCTTCAATGTCACTTTAGGTATGTCAGCAAGAACTTAACACAACGAATTTAATTATCATCACTTTGCACATCAATAGTATTATCAATAGTATCAACAGAAGAGCGTATACTTAGCGCAAATAAATTTGTTCGAAACAAAGAAGTATAGCAGCTAAAAAAATAGACTATGTGTAAATTTTGCCAGGGAATCAAGTGTCCCTCTTGTCCCTAAGTGCTGGGTCCCATGAAGGCAGATCAGGACAAAGCAGTCGGAGATGAGTCAGGGTGACGTGAAGTTTGGTCTGGTCTCTGATATAAAGACCTAGAGACTTTGTTTAGCGAGTGAGTGAGTGTTGAGTGAATGAGTGATTGAGTGAGTGCTTGAGTGAGTGAGTGAGTGAGTGGGTGAGTGAGTGAATGAGTGATTGAGTGGGTGCTTGAGTGAGTGAGTGAGTGGGTGAGTGAGTGAATGAGTGATTGAGTGGGTGCTTGAGTGAGTGAGTGAGTGGGTGAGTGAGTGAATGAGTGATTGAGTGGGTGCTTGAGTGAGTGAGTGAGTGGGTGAGTGAGTGAATGAGTGATTGAGTGGGTGCTTGAGTGAGTGAGTGAGTGAGTGGGTGAGTGAGTGAATGAGTGATTGAGTGGGTGCTTGAGTGAGTGAGTGAGTGGGTGAGTGAGTGGGTGAGTGAGTGAGTGGGTGAGTGAGTGGGTGAGTGAGTGAATGAGTGATTGAGTGGGTGCTTGAGTGAGTGAGTGAGTGGGTGAGTGAGTGAATGAGTGATTGAGTGGGTGCTTGAGTGAGTGAGTGGGTGAGTGAGTGAATGAGTGATTGAGTGGGTGCTTGAGTGAGTGAGTGAGTGAGTGGGTGGGTGAGTGAGTGAATGAGTGATTGAGTGGGTGCTTGAGTGAGTGAGTGAGTGGGTGAGTGAGTGAATGAGTGATTGAGTGGGTGCTTGAGTGAGTGAGTGAGTGGGTGAGTGAGTGAATGAGTGATTGAGTGGGTGCTTGAGAGAGTGAGTGGGTGAGTGAGTGAATGAGTGATTGAGTGGGTGCTTGAGTGAGTGAGTGAGTGGGTGAGTGAGTGAATGAGTGATTGAGTGGGTGCTTGAGTGAGTGAGTGAGTGGGTGAGTGAGTGAATGAGTGATTGAGTGGGTGCTTGAGTGAGTGAGTGAGTGGGTGAGTGAGTGAATGAGTGATTGAGTGAGTGGGTGCTTGAGTGAGTGAGTGAGTGGGTGAGTGAGTGAATGAGTGATTGAGTGGGTGCTTGAGTGAGTGAGTGGGTGAGTGAGTGAATGAGTGATTGAGTGGGTGCTTGAGTGAGTGAATGAGTGATTGAGTGGGTGCTTGAGTGAGTGAGTGAGTGGGTGAGTGAGTGAGTGAATGAGTGATTGAGTGGGTGCTTGAGTGAGTGAGTGAGTGGGTGAGTGAGTGAATGAGTGGTTGAGTGGGTGCTTGAGTGAGTGAGTGAGTGGGTGAGTAAGTGAATGAGTGATTGAGTGTGTGCTTGAGTGAGTGAGTGAGTGAGTGGGTGAGTGAGTGAATGAGTGATTGAGTGGGTGCTTGAGTGAGTGAGTGAGTGGGTGAGTGAGTGAATGAGTGAGTGATTGAGTGGGTGCTTGAGTGAGTGAGTGAGTGGGTGAGTGAGTGAATGAGTGATTGAGTGGGTGCTTGAGTGAGTGAGTGAGTGAGTGAGTGAGTGAGTGAGCGAGCGAGTGAGTGAGTGAGTGAGTAAGAGAGAGACTCGTTACCTGCAGCAGCAGCTGATGCAGTTGGTGTCCACTTCCTCCATCCACTGAATCCACCTCCCTGCAGTCCATCCTTCACTTCCGTTGCTCCCAATTCCTGTCCGGACTCCTCCTCGTCCGTCATTCCAGCCTCCAATCCGCATCCGCTCCATCGGACCCTCTTCGTCCGTTGCTGAGGCAGCCACTCCTCGTTGCCATAGTGACTCGTGACCTTGATGGCGGGAGGCTGTCCTCGTTGTGTCTCGAAGTGATCAGTCCTTGGAGCATAGGTCCTTGCGATGTCTGAGATGGAGTCCTCGTCTTCCTCGATGTGATGGAGCCGGACCTTGTGGCGAAAGAGTTCTGTGGCTGTCGATCGGTGAATGGTGGATGACTCTGATCCGGATTGAAATGGATCTGGAGATGGTGAGGGAGAGGTGGAGAATGGCGGATGGATGCATGGTGAATGACGAAACGATGATGACGTCGTCGTTGTCACAGTGGATTGGATCTGATGAACGTCTGATGAGCTGCTGCGTGATTCGTATACAAGAGAAAGAATTTGAAACTAATTCATCCGAATGAATTCGATGAACGCCGTTTGGAATCGGAGAATGAATGAACGAATGAATGAATGAATGAAGGAACGAATGAATGAATGAATGAAGGAACGAATGAATGAGTGAGTGAATGAATGAATGAATGAATGGATGAATGATGGGCTGATGAATGATGGGTTGATGAATGAATGAATGATGGGTTGATGAATGAATGAATGATGGGTTGATGCACGGGTGGATATATAGATGGACGGATTGTGAATATTGAAGAATGGATAAAATTGAAAGAAACATTGATAGATGTCGTTACAGACGAATATTCAGATGGATGGATGGATGGATGAATGGATGGATGGATGGATGGATGGATGGATCGATGGATGGATGAATGGATGGATGGGATGATGTTGTGGACAGTGAGTGCAATAATTATGAGCAAATAGATAACTGGATATATGCACGAATGGATTCATAGATAATTGATTGATTGATTAATTGATTGATTGATTGATTGATTATTCAATTGATTGATCGATCGATCGATTGATTGATCGATCGATCTATCGATTGATTGATCGATTGATTTTATTGATTGATTAATTAATTAATTGATCGATCGATTTGATTAATTGGTTGATCGATAATCTGAATCATCTCACCCACCGGAGCAGCTGAATGGTCAGATCGTACGAACAATCGATGAGATGATTGACAGACTCCGGTGACATGCGCTGACACCTGTCACCGTTGATTGACAGGACGACGTCACCGACCCGCACCCCGGCCGCGCGAGCCTTGCTCCTCTTGTGCAGCTGGAAGGAACATAAAATGGTTCAAGTGCAAAGAGAATAACGTTTAAATCCTATAGTAAACGTTTTGCAGTTTTTGAACAGCATTCGTGTTATGAAGTTCTTGTTGTTATTATTATTGATAAGCAATCATTTAATGCACTTCGTATCCTTGTGTCGCATGGTTTGACAGGCAGCCGACTCCATGATGTTGTGCGTTCCACCACAGTTGCGCGAATGCTTTATTCTTCACCAGCATGGTGGGGTTTTGCAAATGAGGGTCACAGCCTGTCCGCTATTATTAGAAAGTTGGTACGTCAAGGTTTTTTGCCCAGTAACACTCCTACTTTTGACATGTTAATTATGCTCTAAAGCAGATATATCCCTCTTTACTTCTATCCTTTGTGACCCCGGTCATGTCCTCCATTATCTTCTTCCACCTGAACGTGTAACTGGTTACTCCCTTAGGCCCCGATCACACAATCTTGAAATACCACGATGTGATTCGTTGATTGGAAAGGGATTTATCACAAGAATGCTATATAGTTAACTTGTCTGACGATAATAGTTTAGTGGGCACGGGAAGACTAGATCAAGTGAATTCCTTTGTATATTTAAGGAGTAGGATAGCAAAAGATGGAAATTATGTGAATGAAGTTAAATCAAGGCTAGCCATGGGGATGACTGTCATGACAAAATTGACGAAGATTTGGAAGAACAAATCAATCATCATCGACACCAAATTGCGGTTGATGAAGGCTTTGGTGTGACCAGTAGCGACGTATGGATGCGAAGCATAGACTCTGAAGAAGGATGAAGAAAAGCAAATTCAAGCATTTGAGAACAAGTGTATCAGAAAGCTGATGAGAATTCCATGGACAAAAATGATGACCAACGAGCAGGTGTATATGTGTCAGCGGGAGCCAGAAGAGGACTATTGGCCCACACCAAAATTCGAAAACTTCGATATTTTGGTCATAGCATGAGACAGCAAAACTGTAGCATCGAAAGCAGCATCATGACGGATTTTGTCGAGGGAACCGAGGACGAGGAAGGCTGAGGATCGACAACGTCCGGAACTGCATGGACAGGACTTGTAGGCTCTGACTTAATGAGCGCGACAAGGGACAGAAGACTCTGGCATTAAAGATCCATTCATGTAGCCAACCGTCGCGATGCGACGATGGCGACATGACATGACATTCCTTGCTATAGATACTGATATTCCTTGCCTTTCTCCTAAACAGAGCACAGACTGTTTAATAATAATTATAGGTACACACTAACCTTTGCAACGATGAGTTGCTGCTGTAATCCATTGTCGAAGGCAGATATGCGCAGTCCATATGGACCGCCTCCAGTCAGCCTAGCGGACACCTGCTCCCCTCCTCCTTCTCCTCCTCCTCCTCCTCCTCCTCCTCGAAGCATCCTCTATCTTCCACCGGAAGTCATTGCGACGAACGGAACTTGACCTTCAACCTTCAAGGACTTAGAGAAGATCCTTCTTCGATCGACGATGCTGACCCTTCTACGTCGTCGTCGTCGTCTACTTCTTCTTCTTCAGAGGTTCATGTCTCGACGCTCAGCTGCTAGATCGTCGGAGGAGGTCTTAGTCCGCCTCCGCTTGTCTGCAATCGGTCGCTGCTTTGCGGACGGAACCACAGACGAAACACGAGAACAGCAGCATCAGCATCAGCAGCATCAGCATCAGCGGCAGCATCAGCATCAGCATCAGCATCAGCAGCAGCAGCAGCAGCAGCAGCAGCAGCAGCAGCAGCAGCAGCACTATAGGAGCAGAAGCGAGTGCGTTAGGCGGCGTTGGCGTCGGCGTCGGCTCCGTCGGGGTTTATCCGCAGACAGACGCCTCTTCCCCTCTTCCTCCTTCCGTTGGCATAGACACGACCGCGGCGTTCATGCCTCCCTCTCCTAATCCCTCCTCCGAGCGGAGCTTCCAGGGCGAGTGGAGTGGAATAAGCAGTCGGCGCTGGAATAAAGAGCAACGGAGTTGGCTTATATACTCCTACGATGACCTTTAAGGAACAAAACAACCGCACTGCTCCAGTCAACCCCTCTTCTTCTTCCTCCTCCTCCTCCATCTTCTACCATGCTTCATCAATCATCATTACTGCATTGCCTTCGTTTTTCGCTTATCCCAGCACCTCCTCCACCTCTTCGTCCTTCTCAGCCTACTCCTTTCTTTTTCTTGACCTTTCCTTCCTCCTCATACTCCTCCTCGTCCTCTTCCTTCTTTTCCTCCTCGTCCCCTTCCTTCTTTTCCTCCTCGTCCTCTTCCTTCTCCATGGTTTCCGTAGCTCCTCCACTGCAGCGTCGATATACTAAACAGTGCTGCTTCAATCATCATTGTTGTTGTTTCTGCTGCTGAAGCCGTAGCAGAGCGAGAGAGAGAAAGAGAAAGAGAGAGAGTGAGAGATATGCCAGGGAGGGGATCTTTAGTGGTTGCGATGGAATGAAATATTATACATACGCAGCCAACAGAGAGAGAGAGAGAGAAGACGAGAAGAGATTGCTTCTGTGATTCACATGTACACTATAGGCACAGCTTTTGCTTTAGCTTTTGCTTTTGCTGCTGCAGACAAAAAGTCGATGGAAGATGCCGATATGCTTGACGCAAAAGCCAGCAATTTCTCCGCTTGTCGTTTTTTTCTTCCATCATCCAATC
>OX457053.1:32436899-32634399 GCA_949752735.1 Lumbricus terrestris
ATGAGTCTGGCAGACGCCTCCCGTCCCAGCAGCATCGCCTGCTTGACGGGGGTGAAGCCGAGGCGGTTGCGGTGGTAGATGCTGACGCCGAGGGTGAGAAGGGTGTCGACCATGTCGAGGGCTTGACCATCGGGGGGCAGGCAGGTCGTCATGTGCAGCGCGTTGTTGCCGTTGGCGTCGCACGCCTCGGTCCAGGAACCTCGCTCGACCAAGTACCCGACGAGGTCAGGGTTACCGGACTCGACGGCCAGGTGGTAGGGTGTCTGACCACGCGCGTTGGTCGGTTCCAGGTAAAGGGAGAAGGCCGAAGGGCCGGATGCGGTGGACGAGGAAGGGGACTTGTTGCAGGACGTGGAAGTGGAAGATCGACCACCAGAGGATGAGGACAACGATGGTGGGAAGGGACTGGATGAAGTGAAGTCATCCGTGTCAGCCAGAACCCTCACCAGGTCCAGTCGACCGTCGAGGCAGGCCTGGTGGAGAGCCGTGGGACAGACGGCCTGCTGGAAGAAGGGATCGTCCATTATCTGGTTGACGTCTGCTCCCCGAGCGACGAAAAACTCAACAAGTTCCGCATCGCCGACGCTGATTGCGAGGAGGAGAGGGAAGATGCCGGCGAGGGCGGGGACGTCGGGCAGGGTGCACGCGACGTCTGCTCCGTCTCGGTCGATCGCTTCGGATAACTGATGCAGCTTGTCTTCGAGGACGAGTTCCGAGTCGAGGATCGTGTAGAACAAACGACGCTCGGCGACTGCTGTTGTTGTCGTTTGAAGGTTCTCAGCTGGAACTTCTTCCTCGTCCATCTCGCAGTGCAGCCTAGCAAGATAATCATATCATGGCTAGTTTAGGCTAATGGAAGTGGCAGTCGTCCCTCAAAACCTCTTGAAACAAAGAAGATTAATTGCGCCCTGGCTATAATTCTAACTGATTCACGTAATAAAATTAGTCCTGTTTGAAATGTTTAATACCCGAGTTATGCATGATACATCAGGTGCCAAAATAATTTGTCTAGAGACAAAATATGAATTATAGGTCTTAAGACTTAAGGGTTGTCTGGAAAAGGAAAGGTAACGCCTTTCCTACATCGCTAAAGTGGCACAGAAGGCCACCAAATTGAACCGCTGGACAATGATAGACGTTACAGCAACAGGCAGCCCTGGGCAGTGTGAGAATTGAGAGAAAGATAACTGGGGGTTGGGGTCGGACTTGGAATTGGGGCGTGAAAACAGACTTTTAGGCCTACTATGGGACTCTATGAAAGACTGCATGGGAGTTGAAACCCAAGCCCCTGGCAATTCTCACCCTGGGCCTATGTTCAAATTGAATTAATTGAACCTACATGTAGTTAAAATTGAATATAACGTATCGAACTAATGAACCTGTTAATCTCATTCTAGCAATAGCAGGCTAGGCCTACTGCTAGAATGTAGACCCTACTATAGTTTTGAGAACGATCCTAACCATAGCGCTAGCCCTAACCCTTCCGGTGTAGACCGCAGTCCCAGGTCTATAGATCTATACCAGTAGAGCAGCTCTATAATTCGGATTCCCAATTAAACGAAAGGGACTTTAGGCCTATTCAGTGAACCAGTTTTATTCTGGTAAAATTCTGGTGAGTTAATTCACCCTTTAATCAACTCCTCACAAAAGTGGCTCAGATTAACATCGTGACTCGTCAAATCAGCAGAATTCGATGGAATTTGACTCAATTGTGTTCTAACGAATGAGAGACGATCCTGCATGAAACTTGAAATGCTGGTCCATCGTAGGCCGACATAAATTATTATGTCAACATGTTGCATAATCATGGACCGAGAACTCCTTCAACACAGGACCACTTGCCGAGTGCGTAGCAAACTACTTATCTATAGATCTATAGAGTATAGGAGTATAGAGTCTATAGGCCTAGTCAACGCGGTCAAAATTATGAATTTATGACATTCACCCTCAGGTTATGACTCAAGTGGTTAAGTTTGAGTTCAAATCTACGCTGATAGAAATCTCCGCAGATAGAACATATAAAACATGTAAAACGTATGCAAATTAGCTTACATATATAATATGCTGATCAACACGACGGATAGCCTATGTTTAAGATAACTTACCTTGAATTTCGACGAAATAATAAAGTATAAAGAAACAAAACGTAGGGTATACAGTTCGCACCTACGCTATGACGCCATCATCATTTCGTTTGTCTCTAAGCTTTCGAAAAACTACAGTCGCTGAATTCCATCAGCCTTTCCATATTTCGAAAGTCTAACTATAATATTGAGTGGTTGATCGGAAACATCTTTTCAGTGGCAGAAGCAATAGGCCACATAGGCCAACGCAGGCCAGTGACGATTGAACGCAGCCTCAGTCTATTATGTACACAATGTACACAGATGCTGAGTTGCTGTACCGCTTCACTTCCTCTTCATCAACTTAATATATGTAGGCCTGTACGCTGAAATCATGGTAGGCCACAGTAGGCCTACGAACGCGTTTACTAGTCTACAGCACACGAATATATTACACATAACTTTAGAGATTTATTTATGTAAAGCAGATTATAGAACAGGTCAGATGGCATTTATATCGGTGTTTAAGTGTATCAGGTGGCGTGTGGCTAACGCGATATTAGACAATCGCACATACCAGCAATACCACAGCCCTGCCACAAGAACAAACTGCCATTAACGGTATGCTGAAGGTCTGTAGCCTATAGTATACATAGCCGTGCGTGCAGGGCTGCGGTATTCGTTAGTATTTTCCTAATAATATTATGCATGCACAAAGCATACGCTGTCTGTATTGGAGTTCATATTGGTTACAGAAGAGGTCGTACATATATATACACGCAGGTATTATAATATGTAGGGCATGCATTTATAGACACGGGCAAGTGGTGTATATACTGGGAGGAGGGAGTGAGTCAGTGTTGTAGCCTTCGGATAGGATCGCCTAACCAACTGCAGCAGCAGAAGCCTACAGATGCTTGCCAGCTGTTGTTGGTGGCAAGATTTATAGGCTGTTATAGGCTGCGGCGTCAGAGGCATTTAGCCGAGCTACAATCTGAAAGCTAACCAGATACATTCATCCACAATCTCTCTTTCTCGACATTCATCCACACTACCTTCTCAGGCAGAAACACCGACCACATTAACGACTCTACTTATCTCCAGCTGTCCATCAACTGTAATGCACTTTACAGACATTTCTTTTCACTCCATTCATACTGTTTTTAAGTGACTTTAAGTCTCCTTTCACTGCCAATTACAATTTCAATTAAGTTAAAAGTTATTGATTGATAGCATAGCAAATAATACAGAAGCTGCCTGACTAGATCAAAAATAATGATTCTCTTCTTCCAAATACACTGTTAGAAGAAACACGCTGAGTCTACAGGGTGCGCCAAAAAAAGTAATCCCCTACGGTTTTTAGCCCATATCTTGGCCAAATTTTTAAATGAAATTTTTAAATGAAATTTTACAGTCTTAAAGGCAATTCATATTTACGTACAATGGTCACATTTCAAAAATATTTCAAACAGAACAAAAGTTATATCACTTTTAGTGAGGCCACCCACCGATTTTTGACGATTCAAAAACGAAACGCAAAAAATGTAGGTTTTTTGCTAATATCATGGCCAGAAGTAAGAATTTCAAAATGAATTGTTGCAGATTTAAGGACAATTCATATTTACACATGATGGATAGATTTCATCAAAATATTTCAAACACAACAAAAGTTAAACCACTTTTAGTGAGGCCACCCATCGTTTTTGACGATTCAAAAACGCAACGCAACAAAAGTAACAAAAACGTGATTTTATCAAGTCATATACTGTTTGGAACTGAACTTGATAGTGATTCACAACTTGTGTTCAATGTGTTCACCACCAGTGCCAAAACTTCTTTTGAGTCCCTTTGCAAAGTTCTTGATGGACCTGTTGATTAATCTGACAGATTTCTTATTTGCAAATTTGATTGTAATCTTGCTAAGTGACTTCTCAGTGATGTGCAGCTACGCTGGTACCCTGTTTCTTTTTTAAATAGTAATAATAATGATCATCTGGCATTATCAAAGCCTATTTGATAACAATTATTTGAGATGAGACTTAATAAAATCGTGTTCTTGCTACTTTTGCAGCGTTACGTCTTTGAATCGTCAAAAAATGGTGGGTGGCCTCCTTAAAAGTGCCATAACTTTTATTCTGTTTCAAATATTTTGCTGAAATCTGGTCATCATGTGTAAATATGAATTGTCTTAAAGACTGTAACATTTCATTTCAAAATTCTTACTTCCAGCCATGATATTGGCCAGAATAATTAAATTGGTTTTTTGTTACTTTTTGTTGCGTCGCGTTTTTGAATCGTCAAAAAACGGTGGGTAGCCTCACTAAAAGTGATATAACTTTTGTTCTGTTTGAAATATTTTTGTGTAATTTGACCATTGTACGTAAATAAGAATTGCCTTTAAGACTGTAAAGTTTCATTTTAAAATTCTTACTTTTAGCCAAGATATGAGCTGAAAACCGTAAGGGATTACTTTTGTTTGGCGCACCCTGTATATCAGCATTGAATTTAAAACTTTTGAGCAAGAAACTGATTTCAATTGATTAGCCGTACCATATAGAAATCAAATTTATTTTAAAATAGTTTCATAGACATAATTTTTATACATTTTCAGTTATAATCAGCTATGCATGTGTGACTTTAAAATCTGCTGTTAACTCACTTAACCCTATGATAGCTCGTTTAAAAAAGTGTAGGCCTATCAGTGCTTAAAGTGTAGATAAAGAATTGTCTGGAAGCCCCTTACCAAATTCCATGTTGTGTTGGCCTAATAAGTGGCAGAACAGTACTTTGATTTGAAAATAAGTGCCTGGACGCCGTCCATGATCGTCCAGGCACCCTTTAAGCCCTGAGGCCTATGTAATCGTTTTATGCAATGTAATGCATGTGTTCTTGTCGGATGCAAATAAAGGCCACTTACTTACTTAAATCCAAAACTCCGGTTAAGTAACCTGCGCAATCTTCGACGTGTGTACACAGCTGAACGAGCTGATCTAAGATGTACCACTCCCATGACAAACTTGACAAGATTTGGAAGAGTTTGAAAACCAAGCTGCGACTTCACAACACCATAGTCCTCAGCACACTACTGTATGGGGCGGAGACATGGCCAATGACAGCGGCAGGCGGGAGGAGACTTGAGGCGGCACACCACAGATGGTTGAGAATGATTCTTCATGCATCATGGCGGGACAGAATAACAAACAAGAGCATAAGAGAAAGAACAGGACAGGATACTATGGAAAACATCATCAGAATGAAGAGATTGAGATGGATGGGGCATCTCTCTCGCATTAACGACAACAGAAGAGCGAAGCAGGTGATGAACTGGAACACTGGAGGAAGAAGAAAACGAGGAAGACCAAGGAAGAACTGGCCATGCAGAAACAGTCAAAAACGACCTAAGGCGTTTGGAGCTGACACGGGAGGAGGCGGAGGAACTGGCGATGGATAGAGAAGAGTGGAGGAGATGGGTCGCCCGATGTGCAGGCATGCACAGGAAGGACTAACGCAATAAGTAAGTACTCCCATGAACATCCAGTGGAACATCTCAATCCTCTTAACATTCTATGGTGACCACACACATGGTCCTAAGACTCCTAACCTCGTTCTTCCCAACAAGTTTCTAGAGAGAAACGTTTACGCTGTTCGCTGACAACTTAACTTCAATGGGTGCCACACACTGTGGTAGCAGGGCGCCCCATTGGTTACAGCAGTAATGCAGAAAGTATGGGTCCAATCCTTGTTGAAGGTGGTTACTGTTTATTAAGTCCTTCACTCATTCTAATACAACAGAAATATTACCAGTTCAAAGTATCGTTTGTTGAAGTGTTTGCAGCCGTCATAATCCAAGTATGTTAGGCATTCGTACAAAAAACAAAGGGGGGTGGGGCAGGGAGCAACTCTCTGGGACCATTGCCTCCTCAAGAACTTGCTAGTTGTCACATTTCAACGTCATCTTCTGCTTTAGACAATTACAAAAATCTTTCTGCAACTCTGCACAAAATATTTTACCATCAAATTCTCTGACCAAAATTAGTTGTCCAGACTTTGTATAAACTACCTGTACAGTGTACATGGTCATCATCAATATTTGCAATGACTTTCTTTAAAGCAGTGGTTCCCACCCTTTTTTGACTTGAGGCCACTTTTTCTAAGTAGGAGGACATGAGGGCCACTTTTTCTTAGTTGAAGGACATTAGGGGGCCACAAGGATAAAACTGTATTAACTAAAAGCATATAAAATTGGTATAATTGATGCAACATATAATGCTTAATGTTATTTATCGACGTTAAAATAATATAATTTGTAATAGAAATAATAATGTGTTCTATACTGTCCAAATTGTTAATTTTTTCATATATTTTTGATAATTCTTTGAGAGATGATTTTCTGAGGCCTGGCGGGCCATTTTCTGAGGCCTGGCGGGCCACTTTTGGCCCGCGGGCCACGGGTTGGGAACCGCTGCTTTAAAGTAATCCCAGTTTTCAGTCGCTTATCCAGAGTTCTTACAATCGTATCTTGTATTTATCTTCACTAATCTCATGTGTCATAACTTAATGAAGAATTTATACTTGTACAGCTTTCTTATCTTTTCTGTCAGTTTTCCTTTGGCACGGACAAAGAAAGTACTTAAAAAATTGCATTTCCAACACTTTTGCAAATTGCGTATATTTCGTACAATAACAAGTACAAGCCTTGCTTAAATAACCCCTTGCAAAACTACTGTTTGCACACAGCAGGCAGTTCTGCAAAGCATCCTAGATTGCTACCGACAATGCTCTATAAATCGTTGTATTTACAATAACACACAATAAGAAAGCGTCACTTGAATTTTAACAGAAGCAACTGGCACATACAATGTATACAATGTATACAATACATACAATGTATACAATGTATATATCGCATGACACGAGACAGAAATCACACGACAAGATTATGCACAGTTCTGCGATGGCAGTGAACTTCAAGTGTAAACATTCAAAATCCGAGCGAAGATAGGCTAGACAACATGTTTCCCGTATGTATATCTGTACATGGAAGTAGGCGTATCAATAGCTCACCAGACTATTTTATACCAGACTATTTTCCACTTTATTTCCATTTCTCAAAACCTACTTCTTCTCCCGTGGCTCTGTGCACTGGGAGCGCCTCTGAATGGTTCATCCCATTAGAGGCGCTTTATAAATGTTTCAATACAAAAACAATACAACATTACACGTGTAGGCCTCACAGGGTCCTAAGTCCTGAGTCAGACCTCAATGTTTAAAAGAGTCAGGGTTAGTAAAAGTCATGGCAGCCAAAGGTCTGGATAATCAAAGAATACAACTACTGGCAATAGCAGCACACGACTTAATAGTAAATGGAAATGTTGCTGAATCGAGACAAAATGTTCAACGCGTTACAATGAGCTTTGATTACTATTGACAGTATGCACACGCATTATATTACAAGACATATACTACAAGATGATTTTGCATGTACAACGTTGTACATACCTTGCTTAGACCACAATCCACGTACAATCTTAACTGTAGAGTTCGTACAACAACAGCTTAAAACCTCATATACAATCAAATCCTGACTAAGCATCAAAACAATTTTTCACACTCAAACTTATTCGCCGACTGTATAAAACACATTTTCAGGCTACTACCATAAAACCGGTCAGTACAATGTTTTATAATTATTGTCAAAAGAGAGCTGGCATTTGGAAAATCATACATATCAACAAAGTACAGGTTTGAATTTAATGTGGTTATCATGTTACACACAAAACACGTGACTCACGTTATATTTTAGTCTCCTGACTCCCAAAATAAATTTTAAGTTTTTGAGAGGATTAAATGAGGAGACAACAACTAAAACACTGGTTAAGCATCACAATGTAACTCAAGAGATTTATTTCAGAATTTATGACGGCGGTCAGTCTTACGATGCAGTTGGACAATTTCAAGCTTTTCGCGAGCCTTGGCAAATGGTGCATACATTTATATCGTAAATGTCTGAGGGGTGCGGTGGTCTAGTGGGCATGTTCGGTGCCTTGGAGCTGGAAGGTTGCGGGTTCGACTACACCACAAGCCGACAAGTAGGGACCCTCAGCAAGTACTTCACTCGCACTTGTTCAAAACTCCGATGCAGTGCCCGCGCTGTAGTCGGGAGCGCTTCTGAGTACTTCACTTGCTATCGCTCCTGCACTTCGGCGTGAAACTCTGATTCAGTGTCCACGCTGTAGTCGGAAGCGCCTCCGAGTAGAAATCTTGAAGGAGCGCTATACCAATTACTCATACATACATGCATACACACATACATACATAAGATCCTACAGAAATCACATGAAACATTACATACGCAAGTTCTGTTACAACAAATAGCAATGAATTTCAAGCGTAACATTGAGAATTAAAGCAGAGCTCGGCTAGACATCATGCCGTGTACGTCTGAGATGGTATAATAAGGCGACTACATACATAAGGTTTAACGCATTGAAAAGAGTACGATGACACCGCAAGGTATTTACACATTTCTTAAGACGCCTTCATCAACATAATCCATTCTTCTGACGCAAGGGGGGTCAATCTGGGGCACAAGATCATTCAGACGATCTACCCAGTACAAACATCGTTGTCCTGTAAACTTTCAGTACAAGTCCAGTGTCCTGATTACCAGTACTATTACTAGTTAATATGACACACTGGGACTAGAAAACTGGAGACAGCAAAGAAAAGCGTATACATATATATATATACATTTTATATATATATAATATATATATATTTAATATACTATTCAAGCCAGCACAAACTGATGAACATCCTGGCAAACACTGGTTCTAAATTCATACAAATTCTAAATTTGCCATAACACCAAATGTTTAACTTGATTTTCGCACAGAAATATTCGTGCAACTATTCAAAACCTGACAATCCTCGAAAACGAATCCTGTGTTTAAAGCTTAAACAACCAAGATATACCGGTAGTTTACGCAACACATATCTGTTGTGCACCACAAAACTGCAACCTAACATTCACGAAATCTTAACCAAACTCAGCGCTGACTAAAAATTCATGCCAACAGCTATTTTTCTCCGCACAATAAAGCCACAGAAATCTTCAAAGTTCGTTAAAATCATGACGTAAAATATCCGCATAACCGAATTCTGTAATCTCTCCGGCCTGGCACGGGCATGCAAGCCGGATACAGAAAGACTGTACAGAAAAATATAAAAGCCAACATTCAGTATCGCACATAACTCTCTCGCCTGCTTCTCAACTGGTTAAAGAAAGTAAAAATCGCGACGTGACATCTCATAATCACGTGACATCTCATAAACACGTGACATCTCGTAAACACGTGACATCACATAAACACGTGACTTCGCATAAACACGTAACATCTCATAAACACGTGACATCCCATAAACATGTGACATCTCATAAACACGTGACATCTCATAAACACGTGACATCCCATAAACACGTGACATCTCATAAACACGTGACATCCCATAAACACGTGACATCTCATAAACACGTGCCGTTGACATCATTTGATTTACTAGACAGCTTGCAGGCGACCGCGTTGTGACTCTGCGACGACGGATTTGTTACGTTACCGTCACCTGCTGCGACAGTCTGAGTCTGACTAGTGACACAGTTTGGCGAAGTCGCCGCCAGAGTCTCGTATGTTGACATGCAGATGTCGTTTGGGATTTCGTTTGGACTGCCACCATTCACACCGTTTGATGTGCTCGGCAGATCCGAATGATTCGTCTTGAGACTTTTCCCGACAACCGACCGGCTTTTAAATGAAGCCGTGACATCGGACAGGACGTCCGTCTGCTGCGAAATCTCGGTCGAGCTGGACGACGACGCGTTGCTGACGACGTCGGTTTGTTCCGTGCGAGTCTTTGCCTGACGAGCAGAGGCATGTCTCTTTATGCGAGCAGGTGGACAGAGTGTCGTGTAGACTGGAATGTTGCGACGGAAGTCATCCTCTGGTGACGTGGTGTCGGCTGCGGCTGTGTCACAGTCTACAAACAGGTGACGGTTAAAATTCAACACTGAGTTTGTTATTATTATTTTTACCATTATTACTATTTATTATTATTATTACCATTATTACTATCATTATCAATTGAGTTCTAATGAAGTATTAAATGAAAGCATGCACGAATAATAGTCATGGAAAAGGGTCATGGTAGTATAAGCTATTAGCTTTCCTGGGTTCTGTTGCACTGTACTTACTGTCTCGTGATTTTATCCATTGACGTTTGTGTGCAATAAACAAAAATGTAATGTGAACCAAAAATAATAAAGGAACACATTCCCAAACACACCACCTCTATCGAAACAAACTGTCTCTGTCAATAAATAGAATACTTCAGTTGAAGGTCAAACAGGATCATCACACAATTCTACTCAGAGAACTTCGTCTGCATATTTGCCTCTGCCATATCAACATCAACTCTGAATATTCAGCTGCTTTCCAGACTAGTTTAACTAAAACTTCGGTAAATTAATCAAAGAGATTAAGAAGTATGACGAAATTAATATCCTGGTAAATGCTAAAAACATGGCATTAAAAAACTTAACTGCAAGAAAACAGTCATCTTAGATGAGAATGTGAAAGATAATGAAAAACAGAAATAGCATTGACAGCCTGTGTACTTGTTAGGTGCCAGACCTGTGTCCAGAAGGTCGTCAAGCGAATGACTCGTGACGGCGCGTGGGACGTTGTAATCAATCATCTGCAGCGTGTGCAGCCAATCGCGACTGCGTGGAAAGTGCGAAGAGCGCTTCTGGTAGAAGAGAAGATAGGCCGCCCGGGTGACGACCTCCCCTTCACGCATCTCTGAAGCCTTGCTGTCGTTAAATGAGTACCACTGACTGTTGCACAGGTTCTTGCAGAACGCTAGATGAAGAAAACACAAAGCATTTATTCAAATTCTCTTTTCAGATAAACAAAGCAACGGCCGAGTGTTAGAAACTATAACTGCAAATTTATTCCAAAACCAAACGAATTCTGTGTGCAGCTTGTCTCATTTCTCCTCGATTTTCAAGCACTTGGATCTCTAACTGCAGTTTTCCTGGCAGCTGCAAATCTGCACCTCAGTGACAATAAATAACAAGTTTTTTAACAACTATAAATGCCATGTTAAATATCACCATGTATGAAAATTGAACAGACAGACAAATGGTGTCGGGGTATGTTCCGTGCCCTGAAGCCGGATGTTTTCAGGTTCGAATCCCCCTCATGTCGCCACCACGTAGGGACCGAACCCTGAGCAAGTCTTTTACTCGCAATTTGTAAAAAACTGACCTCATATTTCTAGTGGCAACAATAAAACTCTAACAATAGCATATTCAACAAAAGGACAATAATTAGGTCATTGTTGTGTTTCTGTTTCCGCACACCTGTGTAATGTCCACCATGCATGTCTCCATAATGGTTGCAGACCGCATAAAGGTCGTACAGGTAATCTTCGGACGCGTCCGTTGTCTTTCGTCCTGGCTTCCACGTCGTCCAAGCCCCGGATTTCACCGACCTTGACAGGGTGGAAGAGGAGGAAGCAGCGGCCTTCTGGACGTGGTGGCGAAGGTCAAGGCCGTTGATCGGAAACATGATCAGCGTATTCAGTTTCGTACGATGAATTGCATCCTGGCAGAACAGAATAACAATAGATGCAGTTATATGACACACTTGTAAGAAAGATGTGCATTCATTCATTTAATAAACGCTGAATGACAAACCACAATCTGCAACGCCAGATCAACAAAACCAAGACAATGCACACATTCAAGGCAAGAGAGATTTATGAAACAAAGCTTTACTGATCAGATGTAATAAATGCAACATCAAAATCAGAAACATGCAGATGCAGATGAATGCTATTTGAAGGAGACAGCCCAGCCTCACCAAACAGATGCACAGCACAATGCTCAATTCAGGAACAATTTCTCACAACACTTAAAACCCAGTCAACCAATCAATTCTTACATCAATCCAACATTTCAAGTCTTACATCAATCCAACATTTTCAAGCTAGCCAGACAGATACATGTCATAACGTTGGTGCTGGATGTTGCATGTTGTAACAAAACGTTTTCTACAGCATCCACCTTCCTTTCAGCAGTGATGCATAATAAACTACTAATAAAAATATAGTTACAAATACTACCTTAGTCTTTGACAATGTCAGCATAATGGTAGTTACAGCAGAACTTTGCTAAAAATAATATTTAGACAAAGGCAGCTATTGCCAGAGCTGTACCAAGTAGCATTTTTTAACCGGCCACATGTTCATTGTTCAGCCAAAGAAAGATGAGATCATGACAGAAAGCAAGGCATAAATAGCAGTTACAACAATACACAAACTGTGCATGTACTAAAAATGTTTAATACGACTCACTTTTTGCACAGTAGTTGAGCTTCATATTGTCTTCAATTCTGAATTTATTTACATGACATTACACAAGAAATGAATTGTCCTCCTTACTAAAAGCTATGTACGCTTGCCTTCAGAAAGACCAAACATTTATTACAAATGATCAAAAAGGTGCTTTCTACTATTTGTATTTGGTTTAAAAAAATCTTCAGACTAAATAAAAAACAAATATTGAGAGCACTCTTCGGTTCAAAGTGAATCGCATAATGAATATCTGATACAGCGCTAGTTATTGGTACTACTCACCTGTTTAAATCTCTTCAAATGTACAACTAGTACTTCTGGTAATGACCACAGTGTTAAAGCTTTTACTGTCCCCTGCTGGTACTTTCGACAACTTGGACACAGCCAGGCATTGTCTGGGCCAAGCTAAAAAAAACACCATAAGATATATGAACATCTAATATAGCAAGAGCAGTTTCTAAGAACAAAGATTCATTCATATTCAGATTAAAATCAGAGAATATCTGAATGTAATAAGATAAAACAACTCGATCGAAGTTAATAATCAGTTTATAATCAGGAAGTTAGGAAATAAAATTGTGGAATTTAAACAATAACATATATTCATCAACCGTATTACTCCAGAATCAAAATCTGTGCTGTCTGTATTGTATTTAGACATTTATAAAGTGCCTCTAGTAGGGTGAATCATTCAGAGGCGCTCCCAGTGCGCAAGGTCCCGTGAGAAGAAGCAGGTTTTGAGAAGAGACAAAGCAGAGGAGAGACTGACAGAAGTGTAGAGTGAACAGAAGGAGAAAGAGCATTCCAGAGAGAAGGACCAATTGAGACAAAAGTTCGAGACTGAGCCATAGCAGTTCTAGACCGAGGAACCAAAATGCCAAATCTGTTGGATGAACGAAGTGGACGATGGGAGGAAGCTGAGTCTGACCTGCTCCTCCTGAGTGTAGACCTGAAAGCATTCGTCGAGTGTTCCCAATGACGCTTGCTGAACAAACATCTTCACCTGACGCACCGACTCATGCTCCTCAACCGACTCAGTCAATGAAGTCGGCAAACTAAAAGAAAGTAAAGTTATGAACGTTATGTACGTAATATAACAGGATGTATGTATGCATGGACAACTGAACATGGTAGATGGATATATGTATGTCTGTAAGACTCTGTATGTATGTATGGGACATGGTAGATGGATGTACATGTATTCATAGTATACAATACATACATTATTGTACGTATGTACGGTATGTATGCACCGGTGATATGTATCGTATGTATGGACTTGGTAGGTGGATGCATGAAAGAATGCATTCAACAGTTTCTTTTACACATTCACTTTTTTTAGCACCAGAAACTATTTTCTCACTTTACCTATTAAATTCACGTTATATTGTGCTTCTGAGTAGTCACCTTGAAGGAAATCCTTGTAATGAATGAGCAATTAAAGAATACCCAATGCAAGCAGCACTTGTACAGTCAACAGAGAAATCTATGTGACATCAAGTCCATCATATAAAGTCATTTGAACTTTGAAAAGGCTAATGCACTAATTATTGGGCTGCAAAGATGAGTTACAATAAAACTGTATTAATTAATTAGCTTTCAACCGGTTCAATGTACCTCTCCAGGCTCCACAGACCTGTTGACTTCTGCATTAATTAATTAATTAATTGGAAGTTGCACAGAAGTGAAGCATATTAATTCGGTGCATTATGCTAAGCTGCAGACTGTCATTAGTTCATAACAATGAATGGTAATCATGATGCTGGTCAACACAAGGATAGACAACACTTACTGTTATTATGATCAGGATTATAACCACAACTTAGCTTTGAATGATCAACGCATTACAATTATGGTGCTATAAAAGAATTCTGATTTGATCACCTGTGTCACTTGATGACAAAGTCTCTGCCATTTTCAATATAAGACAATCATCACTCCATTGTCTCAATTGCCATTGTCTTTGAGTGGCCATTTATATCATAATCTGACCCACGTGTGGCATCAACTGAAGGTCAAATCAGACTAGAATCACAGTCCATCACGACAAGACATACCAGTTGATCAAAATGCATAATTTCGGCCAGAGAACATATGTAGCGAGGCCACAACAGTAGTTCAGTCAAACCATTGTCAACCAAAGCACCATTTAAACAAAAAGGATAGTCTCAACAAAAGCAATCCCAAATACTGGCCCGGAGAGGCATAAATGGATATGAAGTGTCACCACTTTCAGTTTCTCGGCCTTGGCATATGATGGTGGGTGGGTAGCCCTCTCTCTCATCGCCTCATCTTCACATTGACAAGTGGTTAAGTGTGTGGTCTGTGAATTCATTACAATTTAGACAACATGAAATATCGCACAATCATCTTAATACAGAAACGTCAACAAAGTCGAATCATGTTGCACTACTCACTCAGTCTTCATTTTCCATTCGGCATACAACAGAATATGTTGCGGTCCACAACCAGCAGAGAAAGATGATAAGGCTCTGTTGTTGGAAGACACAAAAACAGTGATTAGTTTCAAAAGTGAAATACAAAGACACTTCCATTTAGCCTATAATTTACCAAAATCTTCCTCTGATCTGGGCACACTTCTCCCAACCCCCCCCACGACCCTTGGTCAAGAACAGTGCCACTGGCGATTTGAACAATCTGCATTCAATTAATATGGCCCAACATTTAAATCACCATGCATTAATTTATTGTATGTGACCATTTATAAAGTGCTTTTCGCACAATAGACTTTCAGAAGCACTCTCAGTTCGTGTGGCCCATGAGAAGAGAAAACAAGATTTGATGCAAGCGATTAGATGGGGAAAGACCACCCGAGAGGATGACAGAGTGAACTGATGGGGGAAGTCCGTTACATATGGAGAGACCTATGCAGGCAAATGATCTGGATTGAGGCAAGGCGGTCCTGATGCGAGGAACAAAGAGGTCAAGCCGATCAGAGGACATAAAAGGACGCAGTGAAGAGGCAGAAATGGAATTTCACTCGAACTACTGTGTTATACGAATGTCCAGTCGTAATTTGTCCGGTAATTTAAATTGGTTTATGTGGCTCCTTCAGGAAGTGTCAAACGATGGCAACGAACAACTGCAACGTCCCTACATGGCAACCATCTCTATGGCAACCATCTCCATGAATATGAATCCTCCCTCTGCACGTTACATGGCAACTGACAAGCATACTAACCAATCAGCTACCACGTCTGGGCTTCTATGGCAACCATTAGAGCATGTCGCACAGCACAGCAGCAAAACACACCATAGCAACTAGAACAGCGTGCCGCAGCACCGATGGTGCCATTAGCTGTAAAACGGTCGGCAGCAGCAGCTGGATATCTAAACAGCGTTATCTAATGAAAGACTTAGAAACCTCTGATTATCACAACTGACTTACGTTCATAGATAAAACACATTTCAAAACATTTTATTAGTGTATACACAATTACACATAGTTGCAAAGCAGCAGCAGCATTTGAACGCAAAGAATGTTGTTCATCATTAAGATAACGTTTTAAGGAACTGGAAGGAAATGAAACAAAATTCCGGCTGTGAATATGAAGCATTAGCGACTTCATTTTCTCGGCCTCAGCATATGAGTGTGGCGGGTGGCCAGTCCTCTCCCTCACCATCTTATCTTCCCACTGACAGTGTATACGCTCAGTGCAATCATTATGGATGAGCTCGCCAGGGTGTGCGACTGTGCGTGGGTCCAGCTGGAGCAGAAACCTTGAACCAAATTTCTGGGTTGGAGGGAATTGACCCCCCACCTCTTCAATTTGACAGTCCTCCAAGCAAACCACAAGACCACCGGGGCTCCCCTCCCTCAATGAACACTGTACTAGAGATGAATCTGAAAACTGCCAAACACTCAATGGCTATTTGTGTGCCTCATCTCTTCTTCCATCGTACTATAAAAAATTGTCTTATTATTACTATCATTATTATTATTATCATTATTATTATTATTTTTATTATCATTATTATTATAATATTATTATTATCATTATTATTATTCTTTCTCCAAGCAAGAGTATGGTGCCTGTGAGGCACTTCCTGAAGCAGCCACATCAAGCAATTTTAAATTATAAAGACTGGACATTCGTATAGCACTAGTCTAAGAAATGTTTTCAACAGCGTAGAAACTGTCCAATCAAAAGATATGAAGAACAAAATTGCAACTTGAGACATTGTACATTTATATAGATCATTTTTAAGGCTCCAAAAAACCAATTTAATGTACTGCACAACATGCTATTACTGGAGCATCATTCAAAATGAATTTCAGGGAAACCAGTCTCTCTTGTTTAGACAGCAAGTCGAAACAAAACAAAAAAAACTGTTGACCTGTTCATGTTTTTCAGAAAGTCATGTGATAGCAGAGGCAGAGCGTGATTGTCAAGGGATCTGATACTATACACATTTAAGTACTATATCAACATACATATGCAATTATATATATATATATACATATAATACATCCATACATATTACATATATATATACTTAATGTCACATATACAATGTACACACATATGTGTGTCAATAAATAAGTGTACACTTGCACATATGCTATGATGCATAAATACATATACACCATAAAATATATATATACACATATATTTTATATGGTGAACATAAATATATATATATATATATGCAATATCATGCACACATAACACACAAGCTTATTTATTGACAAAGGATGCTCTCTGTTCAAACAAAAAAGCTTACATCCTCTTCCCTCATTTAACCATGTGCTATTATCTTACATGGCCACACCCACACGCACTCACGAACACACCACACACACGCAAGCACACACAATAACAATAAACCAGCAATATATGATATCTGCAATAAAGTCACATGTTAAATAATAATATATTAGAAATGGTTCATTCTATATGATGATAAAAATAAAGCAATAAAGCGTTCGCCAGAGTGCATTCGAGCACCTGATGTTTAACTAGACCCCAGAGAACCTACCTTTGATCATCAGGCCTTAAGAAATCAATAATTAACAATGATATTGTTGATATTATTATTATATACCATACATGTATAATGTGTTTTTATACATATATTTACATACATGCATCCATCCATACACTGATTACACATGATATGTACGTATGCATGCTAATATGCGCACTCACATGCATATATGTACATAAACAAATACACATGAGCACTCTACCAGTGCCAGTCCCAAGCCTGGATAAAGGAGGAGGGCATCGCTAATGGTCTATGTCACTACACAGTGATGTTAAACTGCAAATACCACCACATATGAGCACATATTCATGAATAATAAACGTGCAAACTATTGTAATGAATTTATTTATTAACAATTTGATACAGCGGCCTTTCAAGGTGGCTACTCAGGAGCACTCCCAGTCCAACCCGTCGAATAGGACGTCCTAAGAACAATGTAAACTATCAAATTGTTTGTGGGGTGCGGTGGTGTAGTGGTGGGTTCGGTGTCTTGGAACCGGAGGTTCCGGGTTCAAATCCACCTCAAGCTGCCAAGTAGGGACCTTGAGCAAGTCCTTCACTCGCAATTGCTAGTGCCCTTCAGCATGAAACTCCGATTCAGTGTCCACACTGTAGCCAGGAGCGTTTCTGAGTAGAGAGCTTGAAGGGGTGCTATAGCAAACGCGAGAAATAAATGAGCGCCTCTGAGTACAGATCTTGAAGGGCTCTATATAAATTTATGTGATTGATTGAGAAATTAGACAGAAATCCCAAAAGGTATTTGATGATGAATAATATGGAACTCATTCCAGGTCGCAGGGATAGCCATGGAAAAAGTGAATTACATATAATGCACATTAATTACAAATATCAGGCAAGCATACATGTTTGGTCTGCAAGTTTCCGTGTGAATTTGATAAGCCTTATGGGTTTTTTTATGTGTGTACTGAACATGCATGAAGCTAATCAAAACTTTCTGTTATAAGTCAACATTTAGAATTGATAGAATTTTGTTTTTCCGGAATGCAGCAAATATTATTATTGTTGAACAAAAGTGAGTTTTAGCATCTACAGTATTAGGTCCTTTATAATATCTTCCAAGTCTATTATTTTATCCAGTTTGTGTCTTCAGTAGGACAGGAGGCTCTTTTAAGGAAAGGTTTGAGGTTTGACTTGATCACAATTATAGTCTTTTTCGGAATAATTTGACTTTTAAATGGAGATATCTTGAAAGTCTCCTTATATTTTTAATTTGAAAAGTTTTAAGTAATTTTATTTAATCATTGCCCAAACAAATCAGTGCCTAAATGATTAATATAAAGCCCATAGCTTTTAAACGTTAAACGTGTCTGACTGATGCTTAAGCAATAGGCACATAAAGGAAAAATGTCTTCTTTTGTATTGATGGATATGATGGATATACTACAACAAAGATATCGTATTTGCAAGAAATCAACTCCATGATTGGTGGACCGCTCATCGCTTGCTGCATTGGGCCCTGCGATTGCTAGGGCCAGGCCTGAATACATACATCCATACAAGCATAAATACATTCGAATGTCATTTAAATATGCACAATTCACACATAAGAATAAATGCATTAGAAAAAGGGCGTCTTGTTTAAAAACGTCAAGTTCCATTACAAAGTCACACGTGTCATTGATATTGCATTGATGATATCGCTTATCAGCGCATTTACAAAAAAGCATTCGAAATGCTATCATGAAATGCTATCATGAAATGCTATCATCAGAACTCACTGTTTCACGTTCTCAGCCAACAGAGGGCCAACGCTGTTCGACTCGTTGCCATCGCCAACGTTGACGACGTCAACGAGAACCGTTTCATCGTACTTCAACTGGAAGTCGTCTCTGTCAACCTAGTAGTCAACACAGACAATCAACATCTCAATCATCAGCGTCGTCTCAATCATAAGCCAATCAACAGCAGGTCAATGAACTGAACAGGTTAATCAAGTAAAAAGGTCAGACATCCGAATCAACACACCAGTCAACTCAACAGATGATGTGCACCGATCCTTATGGCTTGATGAGTGTGTGCATATGGAAATGAAGGGATAAAAAACAAGTCTTATTCAGATTGCAAGGCCATCAAAGCCTTATTCTTGCAAGGCCATCAGTCTTATGCTTATAAGGCCATCAAAGTCTTATTCTTGCAAGGCCATCAAAGTCTAAAAAGATTATAAGTCCATCAAAACTTTACTTTTGCAAGGCCATTCAAGTCTAAAATGCCTATAAGGCCACCAAAGTCTTACTCTTACAAGATCTTTGTCTCGTTTCCAGATTAAGCACCATACTTCTGTGAAGGAATTTTGAAAAACTGAGGTCTTTATCAAAGTAGTACAAATATCCACAACACATGCACAAACATAAACACTTACTTACATACGTAACTGCATACTATACACACTGAGCAGATTAGTCACGTCAAGACACAAATAAACAAGTATTTGTGCAAACGAAAGCAATGCTTTGGCAAGGTAATCTTAAGTGTCCATATACATATACATAGACATATACAAAAACATACATGTATGCATGCGTTTGTGCTGGTGTATGCAATGCTTTTGTAATGTGCATAAAATGTAAACACACACACACACATGTATAAAGTATACAAATCACATAATCTATATACATAATACATATGTACACAAATGCCCATATTTACATGCACATACATATTTACACATTCTAGCAGACACATAGATGCACATAAAACATCATGTGCTAAAAGATGGTAGGGTAGAGAAGATCGCATTTCAGACACTCGTTGTCTTGCCTTACCAGACTCAAAGTCTCCTGCTCCCCCGTCTCTCGAGGTCTAATTGCCAGCTCCAGTATTATCCGTTTCAGTTCAGTCAGCTGAATGGCACTGGCGACTTGTATGACCATCGGCACACCGAACCTGAAAAGAGAAGAGGCTGGATGCAAGGACAGACAGAGACAGACACAGAGACAGACACAACCATGCAGAATGAGATAGAGATAACAACAACCACTGAAAGAGAAAGAGACACAAATACACAGATGGAGACAGAGATATCTAGGAAGTGATAGAATGAGACCGACAGACAGATATAGACAGACAAAAAACAGGCACTACAATATGAAATGAAATTAAACCAACTCCAGTTACTCAACCAACCACAAAGTACCATTGCTGCTTCTTTGCTATTAATATTGCAATTTGTGCATATCAATGAATTATTGCAAATTGTAAACAGACGCTCAAATCTTCACCAAGCCACAAATGCATGATCATATCTCTTAACCAGTCATTCATTCCTTCGCTCGTTCATTCAAAAAACTTCCATGGCATGCCGTAAATAAGTCTACTCAAAGGTGAGCACTCTCAATCTATCTCTAGTGGAAAAGACCAGCTAAGTTCAAGCACTAATGAAAGGTGCAAAATCCACGCAAAATCACACGCATAAGCCAGATGCAATTATAGCTACTTATTTACTTACACGCAGTAATCCTGGTCAGAAGGACTTCATCACTGCTCACACTATGGCAATGCCAGTCCCAAGCCAGGACAAAGGAGGAGGGCAACGCCTATAATCATTGATATCACACCGTGCCGTTAAATTGAAAGTTCTACTGAAATGGAACAGCAGACTCAGAGAGAGGTCGTTATACACTGCCAACAGAACTTTCAAAGTTGCGATGAGTGCATTCAAAAATTAATTAACTTTAGACCATCTTACCTGAGAGCATCACCGTCCTTTACCAATCTTTTGACAACGACGATGGTGACTTTGGTGGATTCAACCGGTTCATCACCAGGTGGCGCCTCCACCTTCTCCTCCACCTTCTCCTCCACCTTCTCCTCTTCCTCTTTTGACGTCGGCTGCGGAACGTCGAGTGCGTAGAGGAAAACGCTTTCACTCAGTTCACTCAGCGGTTGATTGTCGTTTAATGAACGACACGTTCCGTTGCCTTCAATCTCGATCAGTACCACCTGGTTTCAACAATATCAGTACCACCTTGTTACAACAATATCAGTACCACCTTGTTTCAACAATATCAATACTACCTTATTAAAACAATACCAGTACCACCTTGTTTTAACCATATCAGTACCACCTTGTTTTAACCATATCAGTACCACCTTATTTCAACAATACCAGAACTACCTTGTTAAAACAATACCAGTACCACCTTGTTAAAACAATACCAGTACCACCTTGTTTTAACCATATCAGTACCACCTTGCTTCAACAATATGAGTACCACCTTATTTCAACAATATCAGTACCACCTTGTTAAAACAATACCAGTACCACTTTGCAAACAATATCAGCATTACCTTGCCTCAGCCATAAAACATTGATCACAATCATCATTTGTCCAAACAACCATTCTCGTAGGTGCCTGCACAAAGGGGCAAGAGGGGGGATTTGTCCAATGTCCACCCCTGGAAAATAGACACCAATATAATGATGATAACGATTATAATGATGATAATTATGAACAAAGCGAAACTGAGAAATTTCCATTTAGAAACATAGATCTATAAAAAAAATACCACATGTTCTTAGTTTCCTGCTTTGCATTTCAAGCTCTTGCTAAACATTTAACCGTCACCATCAAAAATTATTTTATGTTTTGACCCGCCTGCAAAATGTCTGCAGGCATACATGATCATTCAAAACAATTGTAGGGAAGCTTATGGCTCAACACAGAATGTTGAAAGGTAAATAAATAAAGCTGCGAGTTCATCTTCCACCTTTGAGCCAACATTAAACGAATGCCAACATCTTGAGCACGAGGTCAGTGCACTGAAGGATGCTCTGGTCATAGCATAATGTCGGCATCAAATTCTATGCAACATAGCCAAAAGTTTGAGCGAACAGTTTGTATGTTCAGGATCACTATTTGAGTCCACTCGGCATGGCTACTGAGCCTCTGCCTTGACCTTGAAAATCCATTGAGCTAAGCTGTCAAGTCACGCACCAAAAAGTTCCATAAATTAGCTAAGGCATAAATTAAAGTTAATAAGGCATATATTAATTGCGGCTAAAGTACCAGGGTATCTGAAAGAATGAAGTTTGAGCTGTCTTAATTCACGTCTTAAACTTGTCATAAATCCACATTTCAGTGCAAAATTCAGAGTTTCCCAAAGGACACCATAAAAACATCCATTGCAATGTCTTATAGATATCTCAAGCAAATAAAAGGTAAACAAATGTTATTATAAAACTTAATTCAACACAGATGTGTTATCACATACAAATAGATACAATATGTCATCACATACAAATAGATATGATATGCTATCACTTACAAATAGATACGATACAGTTCATGCGATTGCTACATGTCAGAACCAACAGCATAACAACAATTGGAAACATAGAGCTCTGAAAAACTAACGCATTGCAGCACTTGAAGAATTAATTAATCAGGATTGCTTTCTGCTCTAGCCAATAAATCATCATGTTAATACACTTCTAACGAGTCACTTATCTGAACCAATCAACAGCCGACAGGTTTGAAGCAGCTCTAACGAATTTTCGTTAAAACGCTCTATCTAATTGGCTCAACGCTATGAAGTGTTGGCTCTTGGGCACTCTCGTGAGCACTTGTGGGTGTTTCAATTTTATTCAGGTACGAAGTTAAGACACACTTTTTGCAGTCTGTTGTAGTTGGCCTGTAAGTTTCTCTGATCCACTAGGTTGTGAATGGACTTAGCCAATTAATTGTTTGCTCTTGACTAAGTTTATTTATTACTATTATACAAGTTTACAACACCATTACCTAATGGCCAAGCTTGAAATAAGTTTTTCAGCAAAAGGACTTTCTCAAGGTATATAGAGTGGAGTAGATAGACCTAAAATTAAAAAGGGGCAACTCTGGGATATGTTCGGGTGTAACGGTTTTGGGAGGGGTGCCTTGGTGTGGGCCTGTGGGAGGGGGGGTACAACACATGAAAAGCTTTGGAATTTCTATCATTTTGTTGTTGATAATCAAGCTTCATGGACCAATTAGCAAAGCTCTGGTCAGTTATCAATCAAATAACCAGCATATAAAAAAGCAATAGGAGGAACCTGCCACTCCTGCCTTATATTCTGACTACTCCAATGGGTCTCTATAGAGTCGACATCTCAGAGGATGCTCAAACTGTTAAGTCTCTTAATGTAACAAGGCAGCAATACGATCAATCACAGCGTTATGCTTTCCCACATGTTTCGTTAAAACAACCAAACAGCACTTTCGAGAATCATGAAAAAACTTGCAGGTTACTGGACACTGTATCCGATTGTGGGATGCAGTAACAGTACTGACTGACAAGAGCACTCACTCTGTAATGCAGAGGGTACGGGTTTGAGTCTCCTTTGAGATGGTTAGTACCGCGTTATAATCACTTTAAGACCATTTTCCTAGGATGTAGTTAACTAGCGAAGACATATTTTCTCTTAAACATATTTGCATGACCTGCTGCTGTTTCCTCTCATTTGTACTTGTGCAACTCTGACAGTGGGACACAAATCACAAAATAGCACAGGTCTTTTAAGAAGGGTATGCTTTTGTTAGCTTGTATATCTATAGCGTGTAAAAGAGTTTTGTTACTTACAGTCACTTTAAGCAATAAAAAACTGTGGTTATGGTAATATGGTTATGGACTTTGAGCAAGTCCTCCTTCACTCATCTACCACCACTCCTCAGGTCCAACAATTAATGTTTGGTCATCAGATAGTGGTACTAAACAGTGCTTAAAGTGTGGACAAATAAGTGCCTGGACACCCTTCCCTTTCCAAAAAAGTGCCTGGACGTCCCTTACCTTTCCAAAAGAAGTGCCTGGATTCCACTTACATTTCCAGGCTGTGTTGGCCAATAAGTGGCAGGACGGCGTTCAGATTTTAAAATAAGTGCATGGACGCCGTCCATGACCATCCAGGCACATTTTAAGCCCTGGTATAAGTAAATCCACACTAGCCAAGCAATATCAATATGATAATGAATTCATAGTAGATCTTAAATGGTCAAAGGTAAGACAGGTAGAGAGAGACGTACCGATTCCTCAGGTATCTTTGTCTCGACTGCCACGGTCTGTCGAAGTTCCTTCACCAGACATTCCTGCTCCAAAAGGAACCCAAACCGGATCGGGGTCGTCGCCGCCTTACCGCTCCCAACGATGGTCACGTAATAAGGTTGACTGGTTTTGTGCGGAATCGGGAGAGACACGGAAAGAAACGGGTCGAAGGTCGTGCTCCGGTGAGAGCAATTGGGACAGGTCAAGGACGACCGGTAGAGCGCCTGAAAAATGTCGTAGATGAAGCTGTTGTTACAGCGCGCGTGATTGGCCAGAGCTTCGGCTGCGACGTCTTCGTCCGTTCGTCCGTAGCTGCTCTGTTCAACCAATCACAAAACAATCCATAATTGCTTAAACTTATTCCTTCCTGTTGCTGATTACATGGCATTGTGCATCTACATTTTTTTAAAATTCTTCTACAGTTTTAAAAATTCTTTACAGGCTGTAAATTTGCAGTGCACATTGCTGCACTTAAATCTGATATAGTTGGCTACATTCCAACAGTGCGTCTGCAGGCGGTTCAATAAAAATTTGTAATGTTTTCAAATGGAAGACGTAAAGCTTCTGTACAGAACAAAAGATAGTCTCAGCAAGCAGAATAACAGGTGATTACACTAGTTCTGAGAGATCTACCCATGATATGAAATGCTAGCAACTCCATTTTGTCAGCCTTAACACATTGGGGAAGTAAAAGCCATGGCATGGAGAGTAGAAGGAAAAATATTTCAAATTATATGAACTGTGACGATTGAGGAACAGTGTTTCAAATGATAGGCTCTGGGGGAGGGGACAGAACGAACAACATTTCAAATGGTATACGAACTGTGGGGCAAGAAGAACAACTCAAAGTTTAAAGAACAATTTAAAATTACAAATGACTTCGTGTTTCAGAGTCAATCTCTCTCTGTGACCTTTATCTGCATGATAAAGGTCAGAGACATATTAGGCTCTGAAAAATGAAGTCCTTTTTAATTTTAAACGCACTTTGTACCGACTAATTACAAAACATTGTTCATTCATAAACAGTTTTCAATTGTCTCCTTACATTTTCAACTGCATTTATCAAATAGCAATGCCCTAATTCATCATAGACAATAAAAGTTAAAAATTTCAATCTCTTATACATAATATCAATAACTTAAGAGTATGGCTTAAGACATAATTTAATAGTTTTAACAATCCCCCAATATCTAGGTCGAAACAACTAAAAAGCTAAAGCTTGCAGCCTCCAGACTTTCCTTTCTCATTTAATTACCATATTATTATCATACAATAATTGTTATTTTGCATTTATTAAGCATATCTGTATAATAATGAATTTATACAATCAAAAATGTAATCATTATTGTAGAACATATTCAAGGTCCCTACACAATAGCCACTCAGGGGAGGCCTCAACCCATATGTTTTCGGAATGAATATTACAAGACAAGCAACCCAACTCATCAGCTACAGTTTCCCCCATGGGCTCTCACACAGTGCTCTCACTCTTTCTAGCTGCACCATTGATATTCTTCAAATTTAGTAACCCAGATAGCCTTGAAGGGAAAGTGTGTCAAGAATGCCATATATAACATTAGTTGAAAGAGCGTCACAACTATGAATTCTACCACTACAGGATGCGTACAAGAAATTCTGTCAATTAGTTATATGTAACATGCTGCGTTCTGCCAGCCTGAAGTGCTGATTAAACGAAAATTGAATTGAATTGAGTAAATAAACCAAGTATTATGACTCTTATTTAAGTGCCAAATAACAAAGAATTGTGTAATTTGAACCCTTAAAAGTCCGTGAAACATAATGCTTTGTCTAAGTGTCGAATATCTATAGCAGATGTCTCAATCACAAAAAATCAACTGCCTGGTACATTGTGTTTCAGATTTCATATCCGCAAGGGGTTCGATGACAGCATACTGCGCCATAGAAACATTTCACAAGCCCTTGCAATGCATCACTACACTTAAGACAATTGATATCAAATGACAAGAATCTTTTAAGATGTTACTAGTTGAATGAATAAATTACTGCCTGCACGCATGTCTGATTTTCTTGATCTTACTTATTACTTTCTTGCACATTTGCTTCTAAAACAATCAACACTGCTCATGTGTATCCATATAACACTACCGGTATTTTATTACGTTTTACTTACCAATTCCAGTGAGATTAGGTGCAAAATCAACCAGGATCAAAAACTTAATCTATGTTACTAACTTGAAACAGACTGTCTATGGGATTATCATTACTAACTGGAACCTTCTCCTTGCAATTGCTAAGTGGTATAGAAGGTTACCTAAGATCAATGTCAACCTAGGACCTTCAAACCAAAAATGAAAACATAAAGTTCTGCAAGATCACATTTCCCTCGCAGCACATGCTCATATGCTAAGAATGCAAAGGTGCTACTGCAGTCAACAACAGCACCTTTGCACTTGAAGCACTCGACAGATAGGTACATGAACTGCACTGTAGGTAATTCCTTACTTATACAGCGCCTCTAAATCAAATTTCATCAGAGATGCTCATGGCCTGACTATAACATAGAACAAATTGACCTTCAAATGGCTGCAAAATAGATGTAGGAATAAGAAGAAGCTCATTTTGCACTTTCCTAGTATGTAGTCTATTTCAAGCTGAACGCCAACCATGGCCATTATTCTGTATTGCATCGTGCATGTGGTGAGAAAGAATGGTAAACAAGAAGATCACAGTACGCTATCGAATGAAGAGAGCTGTAGCCACGCAAGGATGACTGAAATTCACAACTCTATAAGGAAGGATGGAACACAACTGGGCAAGCACTTACGTTCTTAAACTCAATATGCGCTCATACAGACAACCAATGCAGCTTGTCCCACATGTAGATAAAGATATGATTAAAACTTAGGATTACCAACATTTGATAAACTTGTCGAGATGCAACATTAAAATAGCATTTATCGATGTACAATGGACTCAAAAGTGTGGTTATAACTAAAAATTTGAATGGAGCTTCTCAAAGTGCTCAAAAGATCAGTAATTAACATCACAGATGAGCAAGAAACAAAAGTAAGAGCTCTGTGACCAAATGACCTTGAGCCTGAATCCACCATGCTCAAGCAGCTAAGTTCAAATTTCGTACATGTACCTAACTCTAAATTGCAAAACATTTGTGGCAAAAACAACTGCTACAAACTGGAACTTTGCTCTTAGCATTCACAATATTCTGTATTCTTCTAAAGTCATTCACTTTGCACTTTTACCATTTTAGAGGGCAAAATATCAGCAGCATTTAGTGTCACAGATGATCAAGCACAAATATAGCACAAGCGCTTCAGCATTCTTAAACACAACAAAGACTCAGTAGGGCATTAATTGCAACTGATATCTGATCTACTCACTCATACTGACAGCAGAAACGATGACGACAATGACACTAACCCTGTTTGCTCTGTATTTCTTTTTCGTTGCAATATTCAAGTCCTCGTGAACCTTATCAAGTAGCCAGATCAGAAATTCCTGCGCGTCGTGCTGAGAGGAGCCGCGATATTGGCAGCCATACTTGGCAACAATGGCTTTGAAATCGCTAGAGATCTCTGGCGTGTATTTGCAATTCCAGAGGCTCTTCAGAAGCGTGGCCAGGTGTTCAGTCAGTTCTCCTCTCGTACCAAACTTCTTTGCATTGTGCTTATTACTGCGCTTAATGTCATCCTTATACTGGTCCACGATAAAATAGCTAAGCAGCAGTTCGGTGTTGCTCAGGCACTGCAGAACTGCATTCATAAAGCAAGTGTTGCCATGGTTGTGGATGCCTATCACTCCTGGCGGCTTTTCGCCTGTTTCGGGCGCAGCTATACGAATGTGTGATTTTCCAGAAGTTTTTGGCGAATTCGATGATCCATTTCTTGACAAATCGGAATCGTGGTCAGAGGTGTCAAGTTCTTTGGTCTGAGTCTTAAATCGCGCGACGGGCGATGCATACAGCGTCACGGACGTTATCTGACGGGCCACCTTTTGCATAAAACTCCCGAAAGAACGTATCATTTTCTTGGCACGCGTCTTCTTATCGCCGGCCGGAGCGAATGACTCGTCGAGTATTTTAACAGGCAGCGAATCGACTTTTCTGGCTCCGGACACTCTGTCTCCGTCAGCTTCGAGAAAACGTGGTAGACTCTGGCTGGCTGTCCGATGCGACATCCGCTCTCCTTTACCGGCAGTGTAGGCTCCATCGTCCCGGTCAGAGTCCGAGTCGTGCAGCGACTCCCCTTCTGCCAACGCGATTTTGTTACCGCCTGGGACTTTTTCGTCCATTACTGAATTTTAAATGGTGGCCTCCAGACCATCGGGGTCAAATTCAGAAGTAATTATTTGACATTTTGTTGTCGCTCGATCCTGCCATTTCTATTTCGGAAACTTCCGCTAATGCCCATAGAATAATTAACATTAGAAGAACTGTAAGTAAGAAGTGCAAGTTAAACTTATAACTATTTTTTTCATGGGAGTGATCAAAGTCTTTATGATACCGATCAAAATCGTCTATCCTTCATTTCCTACAGACCTTGGATGACGCTGGCGGTCCAATATGGAAGGAATTGAAAAAGACACAAAATGGCGTTATTCTATCTTGGTTACCTTACACAATGTGGTGCAATTTTTAAAATTTTCCAAATCGTAATCGTAATCGTAATCTCGAGACTTCTACAGCGCCCACAAAAGCCAAGTCGCGGGAACCAGCTTATTCACAGGCGCTCAATCAGACACAATTTATCAAATCACTCCAACACCCACAAAAGTCGCCTTTTACGGCTGCCGCTACTTTACTTTGTTTATTTTTTAAAAATGTTTCATTATATTATTATTGCTATACTTGTCTATATTATTATTTCTGTTTTACTTTATCATTTTTTTACATGTAACCGGGTGCGTCGTGTCACCAGAAATTGTCTGCTTTCTAATACCGGCGCTATAACATGTCCGCACGTGTGCTTAGTTTTTGTTTCCGGTTGACTTTGTTGATATTTTAGCGAGCATTTTGGTGCACAATTATTGAATTATTATTCTCAAAAATGAGAGTTTGAAGTTACAAGAAAATGTTCAGTTTCGGTAGCTTCGAGGCGCATTCTAGCCGACGAGTTTCTATCTCGTCACGATGAAATTGTTGACTGCGACAGGTGAACGCGTATAGTTAAGGCACCACTCAGAGCACATGAAAAACCAAATCTTGATACACAACATTGTTACCTTTTGAACTATTAACAAACTCCAAATTTGGATATTTATGTACAAGTTTGGTATGCAATTGTAACCGGGAAACTGCCAGCTGGTTCAGGAAAAATCATGAGGTCCCTGATTATTTTTATCAAACGTGCTTGCTTGTTAAAAGTAAAATCAAAGTAGCATGCGCACGTTGTGTACAATCCATCCTCAGAATATTATGGCCTGTGTGTATGTTCTGGAGCTCCTTGCCGCTGGAGATCACACGCTCTCCAAACTTGTATATAACAGTTTAAAAGCAAAGGTCATCTTATGGAAATACTCATATAGTGACTGTCTTATCCTGTGGTTCTCATCCGTAATCGAACCAAATTATCAAGTATTCCATTGTGATTATGCTTGTTGAAAGCCTAATGATGGTTGTTTGTTTGCAATTCTAGTGAATCGTATAATAAAAGTAAGTTTATGGAAAAGGTGACCGTGTCCATTGATGATGAAGCATGATATGTTTTTTGCATTCATCCTATCTGATTTACATTTATATGATGTTTGTCATTTCTAGGCACCTGCTGACATGCCAGTCAATGCCAGAGGACGACCTGGTCATTGTCGAGGTCATGGTCAATGAAGGTCAGCATTCAGATGATCGTTTCAGCCAGATATCTATCAACTGCCCCGATCCAGCCGACTGCTTCTTCTTAAACTGGCAATTTAAGACATTTATATGAAATTCCTTTTGCAGCAACCTTGAGATGCTATATGCCAGTGTACAACACCAGCTGTTTTCTTTGGAATATTTTATATCGGTGTTGCTGTTATTGAGGCTTTGGTTCTATAAGCGAACAAGTGCACTGTGCAATCTAGGCATCAGACTGCTGTTTTTTAATATCATGTGTACCGTCAGATTTATTAACTTTTCTGAAGAACAATTAGGGTGGGAGTGGGTCCAATGAAAGCTAGATATGATCAGTATAAGAATTATTGGACCATTTTATAATATTTCAAGTGATGACAACTTAAATCCATTAGTTTGTGTGGGATTAAAAATAAATTGGCAAACAGTGTAACATTTGATACTTTACGATGATTTCACATACTACGCATATCTAACAGGTTTGCATCCCACTGAACTTGGCAAAGCCCATTCGAAGTCCAACCACTAGAGCATCACTCGTGATTATGTACGTGGGCAAGGAGGTGATTGAAGCGCAAGACACTGACTCGAAGATAAAAAAAAGACATGCGTTCATAGCCCATAGTCCCATAAGGTTAGCCCTCCACTCTCTAGGGGCATCTGTTAAGTGAGCAGTAGCATTGTAACTGGATAGCATATAGTAACTGGATAGGTAAAGCTTCGGCTATTAGTCTATGGCAGACGGCGAATCAGCTCTGACTTCCGGTATGGGCAGCGTGTGCTTGTTTATATGTAAACCCATGTTAAATTCGTCAACTTTAAACGATATTTTCCAGAAATCTGGTCGGTGGCCGCAAAACATGGTTAAGTTGATAGTTTTGTATGTCACTCAACTCAAAAACCCCAGCCTGTTTTTAAACAATTTGTTATCGTTGCTGAGAAATTTGCATTTTAAAGCGAAGTGGTGTGCCGCCTATCCTTTACTATGGTTTGCCTCTAGGAATCCTGGGATTTGCCCCAGAGAATCCTGGGATTTGCCCCAGAGAATCCTGGGATTTGCTGTTGGCTTTGCCTCAAGGAATTCTGGGATTCCCTTAGTGAGTGATAATCCGAACTTTCATAGGCAATTAGCTATCCAGTAACTATATAGTACATATCAATGAGCAGTAGTACAGTGGGTGCCTTGTAGGCTGCTATTCATTTAAAATTTGACTCCTGTGAAACTAGTCGCTGCAAGAATCATGTAATCTCACTGTGTACTTGTCAGTTTAAATTACTAACCAAATCTTATTGTTATACACATGGAAGGTAGGCAATTTATAGGCAAGCTGAAGTTTTATGGATAGCATTGCACAGATGACCAAGATACAAAAGAACATCAAGCAATAAATTATTGTGAGCAGAAGATAGATTTGCTAATGGTTTCTACACGGTGAGTCGTTGACTGTGTAAATGACGGCTCGAACCCATTCTCTGCACATTACAGGCACAGTAGCCAACAGCGGCGAAGAAGTCAGGAAAGGAAGAAATGCAGAAATTATGAGTCATAATAAACAGAATACATCACAATGTGATCACTTGTGGATAACATGCAAACAGATTAAGTTTAATAAACAAAATTGTTTAAAGCATTTTAAATTAAACTTTTAATTAAATAAAGAGAACAACACTTTTATTATGATTTTTTATTAGAGATTGAAAAAGATCAAAAAGTTAAGAAAAGGCATAATGGATGAGCTGGTGTGAAAATGCAGCCAAGGAAAGGAAGAAGAAATGTTACAAGAAAAGAAACCATAAAATTAAGCCCTCCTATCCCTTTAACCCAAGACCATTAAAAAACCGCCCCAGATAGAAAACTATGTATACGAAACCAATGTAGTTAAGCATATTTTCTACCATCTTTGTTTAATCATCCTTTGCTACAGCTCCCTATACTTCGAGTGCTACAAAAATAAAAGGCTACAAATACAACTCTATGGTTCGAAGGGATGATGAGAGACCGAAGGGAATGAGAGGCCAGGAAGAAATACAAGTGAAATGAATGAGAGACCTATACGAAGGGAATGAGAGTCCTGGAGAAATACCATAGAGTTGTATCTGTAGCCCTTTACTTTTGTGGCACTCGAAGTACCGGGAAGCTGCAACAAACGATAACTAAACAGAGACAGTAAAAAGTAGGTTTAACTACACTGGTATTCGTATACATTAGTCTTCTATCAGGGTAGGCCTTTGTACTGGTCTTTGGGTATAAGGGATAGGGATTAAAGAAAAAAGAAAATCAAAGAAAAAGCCATAGGAAGGAAATGAATGGAGACTGCAGAGGGAACCGGGAGCTGAGACAGAATAAGACAATTAAAGAAAGAAAAAAATTCAGGAGAAAAAAAATACAGAAGAAAAGACAGAGGTGGAGGAGGGCTGCACTTTCAACACCAGCTACAACAGAATTAAGTGAGAGTGACGGAGTAGTTGCTTTAGATATTTGGGAAAACAAAAGGATAAATCAATGGATGAACAATTAACGAGATGTCGAAAATTCCGTCTGTGTCAGTTTTTACTCGACGAGTTAATAGAAAGAATTTCGCTGAGTGACTTGCTTGTCCTTCTTAGCGAACAGTCGTTTAAAGGGCGAAAACAGACGATGAACGCGGTTGAAGATGCACTTCTTCACCAGTGTAGCGTCAGTTTCTTCGGTCAGTGGACGAAGAAGACAAACGTTATCTTCCACCTTTTCCTCCTGCTCCTCCTCTTCCACCATCTGACTTGCGAGGGGTGACGGCACACTTTTGAATTGATGGCGGACGCTGTTGAAGATGTGCTTCTTCACCGGTTTCACGTCATTTTCTTCCGCCTGTGTACGAAGAAGACAAACGTTATCTTCCACCTTTTCCTCCTGCTCCTCCTCTTCCACCATCTGACTTGCGAGGGGTGATGGCACACTTTTGAATTGATGGCGGACGCTGTTGAAGATGTGCTTCTTCACCGGTTTCACGTCATTTTCTTCCGCCTGTGTACGAAGAAGAAGACGAACGTTATCTTCCACCTTTTCCTCCTGCTCCTCCTCTTCCACCATTTCCACCATCTGACTTGCGAGGGGTGACGGCACACTTTTGAATTGATGGCGGACGCTGTTGAAGATGTGCTTCTTCACCGGTTTCACGTCATTTTCTTCCGCCTGTGTACGAAGAAGACGAACGTTATCTTCCACCTTTTCCTCCTCCTCCTCATCTTCCACCATTTCCACCATCTGACTTGCGAGGGGTGACGACACACTTTTGAATTGATGGCGGACGCTGTTGAAGATGTGCTTCTTCACCGGTTTCACGTCATTTTCTTCCGCCTGTGTACGAAGAAGACGAACGTTATCTTCCACCTTTTCCTCCTCCTCCTCATCTTCCACCATTTCCACCATCTGATTTGCGATGGATGACGGCACACTTTTGAATTGATGGCGGACGCCGCAGAGGATGTGCGTCTTCACCGGTGTAACGTCATTTTCTTCCGCCTGTGTACGAAGAAGACGAACGTTATCTTCCAGTCCAGGGTGAGAATTGCCGGGGGGGTTGGGGGGGTTCAACCCCCCCAGTCTTTTTTAGAGCCCCATGTTAAAGTATGTTTTTCAAGCCCAAATTCCAAGTGTATAATGGTCCAACCCCCCCAGTTATTTTTCCACAATTCTCATACTGTCTTCCACCTTTTCCTCCTGCTCCTCATCAACCTTCTGATCATCTTCAAAGATTAAATCCACATGTTCGACATCTGTTGGTGACGCTGCACGAGTAAACCGGATGTCGTCTTCATCGTCGGGGTTGTGGTAATATTCGGCATCATCAAAGCCACGACACAACAGGACCACAGAGGTGAATCGTCGTGGAGAAATCGGTGACCCTTCTATTTCCTCTTCGTCTCTCGCTGGTATGCATCCTGTTGATTGAACATCTCGTGACTTTTTGGCATCTTCTGCGTCAAAACTGCCATCATGATCGGCATCATCGAGAAAGTCGTTGCTGTTGTGTCTTGTGTTGACTGATGACTCTGCTGAAGAATTGTGGTTTGCATTGACATCTGTCATCAGAATTCGATGAAGAGTCTCGTTGCCACAATAAGGTCTGTGTCCTTCATCACATACCTCCTTTTTATGTCCTGCTGGGAAGATGGATTTCTCGACTAACTTCAAAGCTGCTACTTGTCTGGAGCGCCGTCTCAGGAACCCTCTAAACATAGTTGACAACAAACGGGAAGTCGTATTGTGGCGAAATTGGGGTCCCCTTGCCCCACTCCGCCAGCTGTGTTTCCCCTGGGTGGTCTCGGCGGCCTCCTGGCCTTCCCGCCATGATCGGCCTCTTGGTTTTCCCGCCGTAATTAGCCTCCCGGCCTCCCGTGATAGCCGCTTGATTGGCCTCTCTGCCTTCGGCGGCAGAATCCTTTGATGTAGAGAGGCAGCCTCTCGGCCTCCCACGGTCCCCCCGCGGCGGTGTCCTGTGATGTAGTCGGCCTCTTGTAATTGGCCTCCCTGCCTTCGGCGGCAGTATCCTTTGATGTAGGAAGGCTGCCTCTCGGCCTCCCGCGGCAGCGCCTTTGATGTGGGCGGTCTCTCTGAATTGGCCTTCCGAGTTTAAGTGGCCTCTCTGAATTGGCCTCCCGAGTTTAAGTGGCCTCTCTGAATTGGCCTCCCGAGATTATCCCACGGCCTCCCGAGATTTGCCCGCGGCCTCTCTGAATTGGCCTCCCGAGTTTAAGTGGCCTCTCTGAATTGGCCTCCCGAGGTTTGGCGCGCGGCCTTCCGAGGCTTAGCCTACGGCCTTCCGAGGCTTAGCCCACGGCCTCCCGTGGTTTGGGACCCTGGTTCCCCTCCCTCTTTTCGGGTATATAAGGGAGCCCGTTGCTCCGTGTAGTTAGTCATCGAGAGGCGAGTTAAGCTAGACGAGGCCAGTAGTTAAGCGAGAAGTGAAGCAGTCAGTCGTGAAGTGAATCGTATGGTCGTGCAGCAGTGTGTAGTGAACGCTTCAATAAACTGTGTTTCTTTCTCCATCGTCGTTGTGTCTGTTGGACTGAGCGAATCGACCGGAAGCACTGCACTACCTTCGAAAGACGACGAAGGCGGACTCGCGTCTCCCTCCTGAGACGACACGCGGACGTATTTGGGCTGGCACCCGCGGCCTCCTGGATTCGGTGCTGCAGTCGCGCGTTTCTTCTTTCTCCCTTTCCGCCACACTGGTACCAGAAGTGGGGTCGTGTGGTTGCTTCTGATCGACATTCGCAGATCGACCGACGATGGAAGGAGACGAGGAAGTCACAGTCGCCTACCCTGCTGGAGGATTTGCCGACCTACGAACGAACGTCTCCACGCCATTAGCCGACGAGAGTGCAATGGCAGAGCAGCGGACCGACCGAAGCCGTATGATCGAGGAGCTGCGGAGACCGACGAGAACGAGCTACCGTGAGACGACTGACGACCGGGAGACTTCCCTGAGAATGCTGGAAACTACTGGAGGACGGCCGTGGACTCGACCGACTCCGATGAAGCCGGGAAAATTTGACGGCACGGGATCGCTGGAGTCGTTCCTGGTGCAGTTCGAAGTCTGCGCCCGCCACAACCAATGGACAGCCGCTGACCGGGTCGACTACCTTCGATGCAGCCTGGAGAAAGCCGCCACCCAGTTGCTGTGGGACTTCGGTGCCCGTCCGAACGTCGGCTACGAGGAGCTTGTCGAACGTCTTCGACAGAGGTATGGAACGGAGGGCCAGGCGGAAAGCTTCCGCGCTCAGCTTTATTACAGACGCCAGCGTTCCGAAGAGACTCTGAGCGACCTGCTACACGACATTCGTCGCCTTGTCGTGTTGGCGTATCCGGTGCCTTCTAACGAGACCACGGAGATCATCGCCAAGGATGCTTTCCTTGAGGCGTTGAGCGACAGGGACCTGTCACTCAAAGTACGTGAACGGGAGCCCAAGAACCTGGACGAGGCCTACAGGACGGCGCTTCGTCTGGACGCCTACCAATGGACGAACGGCTCTGATGATCGACGGAGGCCTTCCAACCGCGTCAGGAGTACTCAGGAGTCTGACGTGAGTACTCAGATCCAGTCGACACTCGACCGATTCCTGGAGGCTCAACGTGCCGAGCAACGACGCTGGCAGGAAGATATGGAGAGACGGATCGATCGCCAGTTCCAGGAGCTGCGGAACCGAGCTTCAACCGACGACGATCTGGGGCGTAACAGTCGCCCCGGAAGCCGCAACGCCGACAACCGAGACCAGGAGCGCTCGAGAGGGGGCGTGACCTGCTACAAGTGCGGTCGCGCAGGCCACACAAGCCGGAACTGCCGCCAGCCACGTCGCCCCTTCGACCGCCGGAACGACGACGAGACGACCGGAACGGAAGCGCCAGCGCCTCTGGTGAACCATACGACGCGTTCCAGATTGCCGGACCGAGCCAGCAGCAACGCGATCTACATTCGAGGGAGCATCAACGGACGGCAGCAGATGTGCCTGATCGACACCGGATCGGAGGTCACCCTGATTCCAGCTACGATCGTCGAAGGGTTAGCGCTGCAATCTTGCTCTCGTTTTCTGATGGCTGCAAATGGCACTAACATTAATGTCCTTGGGGAGGTCCGTTTGCCCATTATGGTACGGGATGGATTTGAGGTTTCCACTGTATTTTTGGTATCTGACCAAATTACTGAGCCCATGCTAGGTATGGATTGGCTTCGGGAACACCGCTGTAGGATTGGCTTTGGTAACGGTGCACTGTTTTTAGGTCGTAGACGGATACCCCTCGTAAAAGGGAATGGGTCTATGTGGTGCCGTAGGGTGATAATTGCTGAAGAGGTTGTAGTGCCTCCTAAATGCCAGAGCGAAGTCCCTGTTAAGACGCTGTATGGGGATTTGACTACTGTAGCGCCTGTCGATGAGATTTCGCCCCGCGATATGCTAATGGCAGATTTGCCGGAGGAGGTTCCCTCCGAGATTCGGGAGCGTTTGGATAAATTGCTTCTTGATTATCAGGACGTAATTTCCGCGACCGACCGAGACTTAGTTAGAACGACTGCCGCTATGCATGGAATTGAGACAGACGAGACACGGCCCGTTAGACAACCGTTGAGACGCCATCTTTTGCCGCACAGGACCGCAATTGATAGGGAATTGGACAGTAGGTTAAATGGCGACCTAATGGAATCTGTAGCGAGTGGGTGGGTTACTGACGTATGCGCCCTTGAGTCTTGCTCAGACGATCGAGTGACGGAGAAATCGCTTAGGTTTGCGCTTAGAAGAGTAAAGTTACCGGTACAGTCTAGCGTGTATCAGGATACTTGGGTTAAGTGTGTCCCGGGTAGAGGTACGCCTTTTGGTCGCTTACACACTCTCGTTGTACAGCCACGGGTGGGATTAGTGAGGGTTAATTTGGGTCCACTCCCCTTGGGGAGGGGTCTAATGCAGCCATTCAGAAGTTCGAGACGAGGCCTGAATCCGCCTCGTGACCGCCTGTTGACGAAGAACGGCCGTTCATTCCACCTGTTCGACGCGAGGCAGATGACGTCAGCTGCTGCCGCTGGCCATCAGGATGGATCTGACGAGGCGGTCGGACCTATGCCGCCTTCGCGTTCCCGCCCCAGCGAAGTGGACGGTGCGACTATGGCCCAGGACGCCGACCGGACAGAACGGCGCCCCAAGCGAACTGTACGCCGACCTGCCCGTTATCAGTAAAGACAGTTGATGAGGACGATTGAGTCTACTGGAACACTGGACAGTGGTGAGACTATTGGACTGACTGTATAAAGCATTGTGTACGATCATGCGTTTTATCCCACTGAGAGAAAGGGGATGATTAATTGTTAACGTTAGTTAAGAGTTACGTGTTCAGTTTGGTCGATAAACAACCCGAATTGATGTTGTTCGGAGTTGTCCCGTGAGGACTCATTCTGTATTCGTGTTGCCACTGAGTGCATTGCGTGTCTTGAACTGTCATGTATCGTGTTGCCTCATGGCGCATTGCGTTATTTTGAGTTGTCATGTATTCGTGTTGCCACTGGGCGCTTTTCGTTATCTTGAACTGTCGTGTCGGGAACTACAAGGACTTTTACCGTTCCGTTGCATCCGTTAACTGAGAGACTTATTAGGATTGCTATGGACTTTGTTAGGCCCGTTGGCCGCGTTTATTGTTCGAAAAATGAGGACATTTTTTTAGCGTGGAGGGGGGAGGATTGTGGCGAAATTGGGGTCCCCTTGCCCCACTCCGCCAGCTGTGTTTCCCCTGGGTGGTCTCGGCGGCCTCCTGGCCTTCCCGCCATGATCGGCCTCTTGGTTTTCCCGCCGTAATTAGCCTCCCGGCCTCCCGTGATAGCCGCTTGATTGGCCTCTCTGCCTTCGGCGGCAGAATCCTTTGATGTAGAGAGGCAGCCTCTCGGCCTCCCACGGTCCCCCCGCGGCGGCGACCTTTGATGTAGTCGGCCTCTTGTAATTGGCCTCTCTGCCTTCGGCGGCAGTATTCTTTGATGTAGGAAGGCTGCCTCTCGGCCTCCCACGCTCCCCCCGCGGCGGTGTCCTGTGATGTAGTCGGCCTCTTGTAATTGGCCTCCCTGCCTTCGGCGGCAGTATCCTTTGATGTAGGAAGGCTGCCTCTCGGCCTCCCGCGGCAGCGCCTTTGATGTGGGCGGTCTCTCTGAATTGGCCTTCCGAGTTTAAGTGGCCTCTCTGAATTGGCCTCCCGAGTTTAAGTGGCCTCTCTGAATTGGCCTCCCGAGATTATCCCACGGCCTCCCGAGATTTGCCCGCGTCCTCTCTGAATTGGCCTCCCGAGTTTAAGTGGCCTCTCTGAATTGGCCTCCCGAGGTTTGGCGCGCGGCCTTCCGAGGCTTAGCCTACGGCCTTCCGAGGCTTAGCCCACGGCCTCCCGTGGTTTGGGACCCTGGTTCCCCTCCCTCTTTTCGGGTATATAAGGGAGCCCGTTGCTCCGTGTAGTTAGTCATCGAGAGGCGAGTTAAGCTAGACGAGGCCAGTAGTTAAGCGAGAAGTGAAGCAGTCAGTCGTGAAGTGAATCGTATGGTCGTGCAGCAGTGTGTAGTGAACGCTTCAATAAACTGTGTTTCTTTCTCCATCGTCGTTGTGTCTGTTGGACTGAGCGAATCGACCGGAAGCACTGCACTACCTTCGAAAGACGACGAAGGCGGACTCGCGTCTCCCTCCTGAGACGACACGCGGACGTATTTGGGCTGGCACCCGCGGCCTCCTGGATTCGGTGCTGCAGCCGCGCGCTTATTCTCTCGTTTCCGCCACAGTATTATAAAATAGGCCTATGAAATCCTAAAGAACTGTGCGGCCTATCTACAGGGGTGGATAAAGGTGGGCAAATTCGGCCATGCCCCCATTTAGAAATGTCCATGTATCGTGAACCCCCTCCCATTTGGCTTCAACAAGCCTTCAAACAATGTATATTTTTCAGGAATGTAGCCATGTATTTGAAGGGAAGTTCGACCAAATGACTAAAAAAAATCCGGATCAGCGAAACTTTTTCCGATCCAAGGTCAAAATTTTGGCCCCCTCTTCGAAAAATTCTGTGTCCGCTCCGGTCTCAGGCAAGGATGACTATTTTGTTGAGGCCTTGCATTAGTATTATAGGCTGTAGATAAAGTTGCACGCATATATTTTAGTGTCTTGCGTTGAAGCCATCATATATATATATATATATATATATATATACTTCGTGTTTTTCTTTCCTCCACTAAGTCTGCTTAGAAGTGCACATGACCACTTGTAGTTAAGGTTCTACTTAAGTATATAGTTAAGTTTGTTTCTCTACATGCTATTTGCATTTTAAACTTTTTGCAATCTGTTATCACCTAATTTGATTTAATTGTTTCAAATTTTTTTTGCTATCTTGTACAATATTTCTTGGTATTTTTTCTTACTTGGGTGACCCTCCCCAGCGGGATGTCAATCCCTTTAGGGCCCCCCTTTGTAGCCAATGCATGCATATTTTCTGTTTTTGATGTCATCTTGTTTTCTGGTTGCAATAAAGCGAATTGATTGATTGATTGATTGATATATATATATATATATATATATATATTATTTCTTAATCTGCGCTCTCCACGGCGGAGCATGCTTCCCATCATCCCTGGGCGTCCTTCCCACAGCCCGGCGACCCGGTGGGGGGGAGGAGAAAACAGGTCAACCTCGGCGACCGGGGGTGGGGTGGGGTAATACGACCGGGATGAAGATGGACCGGACAACCTCGATAGCCGACCTAGTGGAGACGGGGGAAGTAAAGATGACCGGGATAACCTCGGCGACCTGGGGCGGCAGTTGAGGGACGAAAGTGACACAGTACGTAGATGTAGGATACATGGACTCACGCACATTGGATCCCCTGGAAAATTGACACCTAGCTATTCTTAACTACCACTTGAGGAATGGTTTTTAATAATTTCTTCGCACTGAAGCACTAATGAATAATGATGCTAATGAATGATGATGCTAATGAATATTGATGCTAATGAATAATGATGCTAATGAATAATGATGCCAGGGCCTGATTAAGGCTTGTTCGACATGTTCGGCCGAACAGGGGCCCCCACACTTCAGGGGCCCCCACACATCCCATTGGACTTGTTCATCATTGTTAATTATATTAGCAAAAATTAGTTTTAAATATCTGAAAAAAGTATGAAATTATTCGAAACTGCTTATTTTAACATGATACAACTTTTGCACATCTGTGCATGGGGGCCCTTATTGCAGTTTTCAATGCCAGGCAGATTGACCTTAGAATCAGTCAGACATGCTGGTAAGAGCGTAAGCTTATACGTTTTGTTGCTTATTTAAATACACAAGTTTAATACATCACCTTATCGTAACTCAAGTGCTATGCGATGCATCATGAGACGGCGTAATTATAATTTTGAGCACGCCTACTTACACCGCAGGCTCAGTAAATACGCACTCTTTACGAATTCAGTCAATCAGTCACATAAATTTATATAGCGTCCCTTGAGATTTTTACTCAGTGTCGCTCCCAACGCAGGCGTTGTCAAAAAGAAAGCCTTAAAAAGACGAAAGACAGAGCCAACAGTCACGGGAAGCGACTGGAAAGCCGCAGGAAGGCCATTCCAGGTAGCTGGACCAACCCTCTACCGAGAATGCTCATCGTTGCATGCTCACAGTAGCCTAAAATAACAAGGAGGTCTCAATTTGCAGCTGAGCTCAGTGAACGGCGGTCCAGAGAGACCGAAGTCGGGGTGAAAAACTCACATAGGTATGCGATGGAGCTTGAGCCAGGGTCTGCTACTGGCGTAACCGCAAAAATATAGGCCTATAATAGTATACGTTAGTTTGTAAACACTGCAGTGGCGGCGCCATGCACAACAGGGCATATCAGGAAAAATGCTTTGGTCGTTGTTCTATCGCAAGACTGCCCGAAAATTTCGCTGCCAAGAATTATTTTGGGGCGTAAAAACGCTTCTGCACTAATTGCCTGTACGAGTCCTATTCCCTGGTTAGGAAAATGTCTGACCATGAAGCACTTTAATATTCGTACGCCGTAAAAGATATATCGGTAGCCTAGCCTACTTTAACACTAGGCCGGAATATTAAAAGATCTGATGATATTGTAAAAGAAAGCAATTAATAACAGACGCAAGTTTCTTCGTTGAAAACAACACATTTTGTGCGCCACTTTGTCATACTTCTGTAAGGTTGGGGCCCCCACAGTTTTACTGAACAGGGCCCCCACATTTGTTAATCCGGTGTGGCATGAAATCATGTCCGGCATGAAATAATGTCCGGAAAGCGTTGTGATTGGTTCATGTGACCGATGACATCAGATAGCAACTGTCTTAACAAAGGTATTTATAGAACCGTGAGATCTTGTCCGGGAAAGACATAAAATACCAAAGATAATAATAATTCCAGCGCAGCCTGTCTGTAGATAGACATCAACATCTATATTTAGAACTTGTTATTAACGGTAGCCACATATTGTTTCCGTTAAAGACCTAAAATACTAAAGGTAATGATCCCAACGTCTCATAAAAATTGGGAGCTATAATTACAAGAAATAGGGTAAAATTAATTATTAACCTAATCGTATAGGATTTGCCATAGTTAATCGATGTTTGTATCAGTTTATAGCAAAAGCCTGGAGCATCATCTGGAATTTCAATCATGTAGGCTACTACGAGGCTTGTTTACACCTATTGTTAAAAGGCCGTAGGCCTACCATCTGCGTTCGCGACATCATAACTTTGAACTGCGAAGAAAAGATTACTTTAATTTCATCTCTCGAGTACTTTTTAAGACTGTCCGCAGTGTTATTTTAGTCCATTTCTTTTCTTTTTCTCTTCATGTAATAAATTGTGCTCTGTGAACTCAATTTTCTTGAAATAAACGTGGTATATAGCCTATCGTAAATGATAATTCAAACGCTGAAATATGCAATGCGAAAGGAAACACGAATGCTATTTATTTGCGTTTAATTAACTAAGATACTCGATCCGACTCTTCCATAATAATCACTGAATTATCTAGGCACGTGCTTCTCCGCACACTTTTTTAGAATTGGATATTCTAGTGAAACATTAGGCCTATATTAGGACAATATTGGCGATTAAAACTCGAGGCCAAAAAACTGCTTAACGCTGCTATACGCAACTTACACGTACGGTACTAAAACATTTGTAGCAATAATTTTTATGTATTGTGAGTTCTAACCCAGGTTCACTGTAGGCTTACAATGGCTACCATTAAGTAGACTCGTAGTAAGTCAGTCAGTCGAAGTAAGAATATTGTTCATTAGACCACCAGCAAACGCATCGTAGTTTGTACAAGAATACATTATAGAAACATTTAAGCAAAGCCAAATAACATTCTCATAATAAAGCTTTTGGCATAAGAGTCAACTCTATGAAGTGTTACATTAGTTGTCCTGTGTCGAGCATTATAGCCTATAGAGTAACTTATGGGGAGGGAGTATGTAGTTAAGAATGTGAAAAGGATTTAAGAGTATAGAGCGGAAAAGAGCAGAGAAACTCTAGTACAGAGTGCTTCAAAACTCGGAAAATAAGTAGGGACGAAGCCTGAACGGTTAAGTTTACTTCAAACACCGTTAAAATGTCTACGCTCCATGGCATTTGCTAATACCCACCAGGCCACCACATAGGGAAGGCATAAAATAGGCTAATCTCCGCATGTCCGTAGCTCTAACCGCATCAAAAGCCGTAGGCCTAATTTTGTGCGAATTTGCTCAAATCATTCAAATAAAAACCAGACTATATAATTATGTTCTATGAAAACCTTTAAAACCTGCTATAATAATCATGTTTATTATGTGGTAATAAAGTACGCTGCAAATATTATGTTAAAATAAAGCGCTACAAAATTTGAGAATTGATAGAAGCACGCCTCTAGCCTACTCATACCCACTTGGTCTGTTGTACGATGGGAATTTCTATCTAAAAATAGAAATAGGGTCATCGCAAAGGCAATTGCAAGCATTGTGCTTTACAACAATAATTCCTCCGTTCAGACCATTGTTTTTTCATCTGTTTATGACAATAATATATATTTTGGCAAGTCTTACTGATATTATCTTTTAAACGGACAATATCTCGCGAAATACTGCTTCGACAAGCGGCATAGTACATGTAACGGCGGAGTCGGACACGATTTCATGCCGGACAACATCTCATACGTAGGCCGCATGAAATACTGTCTTGACAACGGAAGTGGGCGGAGCCGGACAATATTTCATGCCGGACATGATTTCATGCCACACCGGCCCTGAATGATGCACAATGTGAAACTAAGAAATCTACATGTCGAAACTCGAAACCTCTACGAAAAATACCTAGGTACGTCAGGGCTGTTTTAACCCCTTTAACGTGTAACCCGAGTAGGCCTACACTCGAGCAAAGATTGCATTCCTACCCCGCAGGCGGGGAGCTGGTATAGGCCTAAGCCCCGGATTTCGTCACAGGGTAAACGTAGCAGTGCAGAGGGTACCAATTAAGGCACATACCAGACCGCACTAAACCAGCCTTTTAGGCCTAACAGCCCTGTAGGCCTAGCAGCCCTATTGCAGCCTTGTTGGCGGGAAATCGTATTAGGCAAGGATTACATCATATGCATGGTGATCGTCACTGTGCAGAAGATGTCGTGACACATACTAGAGCAGCACTTATCAGCCCTCTAGGCCTATAGGCCTAGCAGCCATTTAGGCCTAGCCGTCCTATTGCAACCTTATTGGGGGAACTCGTATTAGCCAGGGATTACGTCAGAGGGTGATCGTCGCTGTGTAGATGGTGTCTTGACACATACTAAAGCATCCATTATCAGCCCATTAGGCCTAGTAGGCCCATAGGCCTAGCAGCCCTATTGCAGCCTTGTTAGCGGGGGACTCGTATTAGCCAGGGATTACGATATATATTTGTTTGTTTGTATGTCCACTTGTTATAGCGTTCCTTAAAGCTCGCTACTCAGAAGCGCTCCCGACTACAGCGCGTAGGGCCTACACTGCATCGGAGTTTCACGCCGAAGCGCTGAGCAATTGCGAGTGAATGACTTGCCCAAGGTCCTCACGCGGCGACTTGAGGTGAATTCGAACCTGCAACCCTTCGGCTGCAAGGCGATGAACATACCCACTATATACACCACCGCGTACCACACGCTGCCATGTATACGCTCTGTCGCCCGATCGAATCTTCGATCTCTCTACCATGACGGCAATATAGAAACTGCGCCGAACCCGTCTACGGGTATCGCCAAGTCGCCATATCCCACAAACTCGACTCCGCCGCACCTGGATCCACAGAAATATCGTAGGCCTACTGTACTGTTTCGGTAGGCTAGGCTTATACATTTATCTACCGGTAATCCAGAGGGCTATTCACCTCACAAATATTTTTCTTTAGTTTACGGGAAATTGACCCACAGACAGGTTGCCTAGGCAACTGTAGCGTGTACTCGCCTCTAAATAATTTCGCCGCTACAGCCCTGAATACGATTGAATATTAAACCATATAGCTGTGATTGATAAGATTTGCTTTATAGCCTACCTTCCTAAGAACGGCTTAGCGTCCAACAAACCCATTTTCAACTTTAATACTAGCTCCAAACTTGAAAGAAATGCATATACTGAATATTCTCTGTACGCGCTGCTCTCAAACCCAAAGAATATTCCAGACAATGAAATCGCTATATGGCAGTGACGTAATCAATAACTCCGCACCTGGATGTGACGTCAATCTGAAGTACATTTATAAACATTGCAATTTTTATAGAGCTTTGATTTACTTAGTTTACTTTGTCTGTAATTATATTTAAATGATGTAATTATATCTAAATGATGTAATTATATCTAAATGATGTAATTATATTTAAATGATGATGACGACGACGATCGACGCCCTCTTAATGCAAAGAAATTATTATTGTTTACGTTACGCGGTGCTGACGAGAGAAATTCACGGCCTCTGTGATGGGCAACACAGTCCCGGTTCCCATAACATTATCATAAGGCACAATATCATAAGTTATAAGCTAATTTTTTAGAAACAAATTGAAATATAAAAGTGCAGGTATGCGTGGGAAACTGGTTGATGATAGAGTTGCCTTTACGTCTGTTAAATGTTTATTCCGAAATCATGTGTCATGATTTTTCTCCATCTTCTTAACAGTTGTCGTTATTTTGCCCAACTATAGATCTTCAAGATAGCTGTATAATGATAGCTGTGAAATAAATATTGAAAGCCACAGTCTTCATTCTCAAACTGTCTCGAGCTGTCTCGGAGACTAATGTCTCGGTCTCGGAATTCGCTGTGTCGGTCTCGAAGTTTAGGCTACTGTCTTGCATATAGGCCTAAGTCTAGTGTTTAGGCAACTTATAAATACATGTAGGTCGATGTCAACGGTCACACACCGAATATATACACACCGAATATAACGGTAAGCTAATCACCACGAAGCATTCATTCATTCATTCATTCATTCATTCATTCATTCATTCATTCATTCATTCAGAGCATTTATACAGCGCCCCTTCAAGAAACTACTCAGAGGCGCTCCGAGCCCAACCACTACCAAAGAAAAAGAATTGAGAGACTTGTAGAACCCAGCCAGATGGACCACAAGTAGAGAGCGAAGCAATTCAAAAGATCATTGAGCAGCACTTTAACTTAAGGCTTAGAGACTAATTTAGGCCTCTATATGTAGCTCTGTAACATACTAATTAGGCCTATGTGTCAATTAGGCCCCATATGGTAACCCTGGAATATCCATCATGTTTATGTAAAGGTATATGATTAAACACAGTGCTTAGCAGCTTATAAGAATAAATAATTAAAACAAATTTTCTTGTTAACAGCAAAATTTGATTTTTTAGAGGTTGAATCACGTTAGAGCTTAAAATATGAAGATTATAAATTAATCATTTTATTGTTATGCAAAAATATGTCATGGCTGCTAATGAAACAGGAAGACTGTTGACAGCAAAATGCCAAGAAATAAAATAACAACTGAAATTTTCGTTGTTTCTTCTTCAAACAATATACAGTTTTAAGCAAACAAGAACAATAAAATAGGAAGAATGAACGAGTCAATAAATGTACAATATGCCATTTCAAGTCCACTGTGTCTAATTACATCACCGTCGTCATCATCATTATCACCGTTAAAATCATTATAGTACAATGAACATTGACAATGTTTAATCCATTATTATTTAACTAATAAGAATCTCAATAGACCTGAAAACTGAAGTTAATACAAAAATAAAATGTGTGGCGAAGGCCTACAATCATACATATACGAACACAATCTGTGCACACGCTGCTAGACAAAAAGCAATTTACAAGACACCTGCTAGCTGTGTGTTAAGAGGATAATGTCAAGAATGCCTACCTCCAGATAACACTTAATTACCGGTAGTAGTCAACTTAAGAACACCAGCGAGTGTATAATGCTTGGCGTGCGTTCGATGTACCTTTTGGGCAATGTAAGAACGCCCTTCAACCGCAACCAACGACTACTTTTACGCACTGTTATGGTGGCGTTCCATGTGGGTCCTGACCACAATTCCAGATAACCCGGATATAACCGAACATGCTAACAGAAGCACACTACCCTCTGCACTAGCCGTGCAGTCTCTAGTTGTTCAGAGTTGACTCGTGCTCAGTACATTTGTAAGCATTTCTAGAACGTTTCTACTCAAACTAGGCAGCACTGTTCTAAACTGTGACGTATCACTTAAATTATAAAAAAATTAATTATGTAGAAAACGTTCGAATTTTAGAGATGTTCTGAATTATAGGAAATAACAACAGCTTTATGCACACACACACACACACACACACACACACACACACACACACACACACACACACACACACACACACACACACACACACACACACACACACACACACACACACACACACACACACACACACACACACACACACACACACACACACACACACACATGTACATGTGCACACAATCATGTACACACATGTGCACACATGATGTAGTGTTCAACGAAGAGAAAACGTTTATTTGCAATACATGGCCACTGGTTAAAAAAAACAAATGTAACAAGTTTACATTATTTTTGTAGAGCAAATTCAACAGAACAGTACTGCATTCCAAAAGTTGACACAAATCAAAAGTATGCTCTAAGCGCTTGAAGTTTTTTGTTTTAGCTGTTGTCGGCATGCTAGTCACACACATAACACTCCCTACCACCAAGCCAAAATGAGCCCCCCATATTTCTATATTGGGGAACCCCATACAGTGCTCATGTGGGTCTCAACATGGAAAGTATTCTGACAACGTGCCCCCAGAAGACTGGCAGACTAAGAGGGCACAAACTTCCTAGGAAGGACTCAAAACAAATACCCTGTACTATGCTTGACATCGTTCAACTTCAAAGTGCTTTCAAGTCATGCAAACCAAAGGTCATGAACTAAAAGGTCATGAACTAAAAGGTCATGAACTAAAAGTTCATGAACTAAAAGGTCATGAACTAAAAAGGTCATGCGTAATATACCTCAGCAGAAAGACTCAAAGGTTTCAACCTCCATCAAATACACACACCTTGGTCATTCTACCATAAAAGACATGCGCATCTCAAAGATGAACATAAAACACACAATCTCAGTCATTTTAACATAAAAAACACACATTTCAGTCCAATGATTTTAACAAAAAACACACACCTCTGTCATTTTAACATAAAAGAAACATCTAAGTCATTTTAGCATAAAATACAGACATCTCAGTTCAGTCATTTTAACATAAAAAACACAAATCTCAGTCCTGTTATTTTAACATAAATGACACACTCCATCATTTTAACATAAAACACACACATTTTAGTCCAATGATTTTAACAAAAAACACACACCTCTGTCATTTTAACATAAAACACACACATCACTGTCATTTGAACAACAATGATTTCCTAATCATAACGGCAACACAGAAGTCTTACGATTAGAACAGATTGATGTACCATACATTCTCTCATGAAAAGCAGAAGCCAATGGACTGCACATTGCACAAGATCCCTACACAGGTTAAAAAATCTCATGGAAGATTTGAACGTGCAAACTCAAGTTACTAGTCCAGCACTTATTCAATTGATCAACCATCACAGACAAAATCAAATCTAATATATATCATGACATCCTTTAAAAATAATGTACCAGGAATTGTCCTAATAAAAAAATGCATTGTTCTAATCAAAATGCATTATTCTAATAAAAATGCATTCTAATAAAAATGCATTGTTATAATCAAAATGCATTGTTCTAATAAAAATCCATTGTTTCAATAGAAATGCACTGTTCTAATCAAAACGACCCACTGATGAAAGCAGACGTACATGACAACACAAAAGATTCTGATATGATGCGGTTGCAATACAAACTGCAGCTTTAACAATCCATTTTCTCTTATGTCATTCACACATGGCCTTTGACCTCAGTGACAAAGGTCAAACAATACGGAAGACTTTCCTGTTCAGTTATTACTCAATACTGGTCCGTATCGCATTGCATCACATTAAATAAATCAGCAGTAAATAAGAAAGAGAAGACAAAACAAAAAGCAGTCCTGTAAGCCAGCGATAGGCATGACATGCAGCAGACATTCTTTTCTTGACCTTGGCATATGCGAGTGGCTCATCAGTCCTCTCCCTTGCCAATCTATCTTCCCATTAACAGTGAACGGTTGATGTACTCGTTAGACGCGAGATGATTAAAGGTACAAATAGAGTAGAAATCTCAAAACAAATTTCTCAAACTTGTAGTGGCTTACAGTTCACCAAAAGCTAACCACTAAATCGGTTACGTCTACTTAACTACTTACTTAAACGGATAAACCATTAGTTTCCTGCCAAATGAAAATCGGTAGCTATTATATGTAAGCAGAGGCCGAGAAAATTAAATTGCCAGCACTTCACACCATTGCTGCTTCTATAAGGATTAGCCAGTGAACTGTTACTGTGCAGTGAAAATCCAAAGTCTTGGCATAGGAGGAGGGTAACATTAACAACCGTGGCAGAATTACTGCATGAGAAATTGGGCATTGTCTCAATGTCTTCATTGTCTCAATGTCTTCATTGTCTCAATGTCTTCATTGTCTCAATGTCTTCATTGTTTCAATGTCTTCATTGTTTCAATGTCTTCATTGTTTCAATGTCTTCATTGTTTCAATGTCTTCATTGTTTCAATGTCTTCATTGTCTCAATGTCTTCATTGTCTCAATGTCTTCATTGTTTCAATGTCTTCATTGTTTCAATGTCTTCATTGTCTCAATGTCTTCATTGTTTCAATGTCTTCATTGTCTCAATGTCTTCATTGTTTCAATGTCTTCATTGTTTCAATGTCTTCATTGTCTCAATGTCTTCATTGTCTCAATGTCTTCATTGTTTCAATGTCTTCATTGTCTCAATGTCTTCATTGTCTCAATGTCTTCATTGTTTCAATGTCTTCATTGTCTCAATGTCTTCATTGTCTGCATCTGCTTCACAATTTGCAATGACATCTACAATGTTACAGTTACAATATTACAGTTAAACTAATACAGTTACACAATTACATTCAGAATGTTACAGTCACATTCTTTGTTACAATATTAGAGTTACACTGATACAGTCACACCATCACAGTTGCACCAAATACACTTGCACCATAACAATTACACTAATACATTTACACTAATACAGTTACACCAATACAGTTACACAAATACAGTTACAATATTAGTTACAATTGCAATTACAGTTACACCAAAATTACAATCCTTCTTTCATCCGCACGTAGTTCCAGGTTCAGTTCACAGATGGTGTTCCGTGCATCCGAACATGTGCATTGCTGTTCACAAACGGTGCAACAAACCCACACAGATAGGAAATACTTACATACAAACAAATATATAAAATAATCACATACTTACAAACACAAACATAGAAACACATACAATCATACAGATGCATCACATGCACACACCACACACAAACACACATCAAGGACACACACACATATATACACACACACACATCAAGGTCACACCAAGATCATGCACCCTAGATTCGGTGAACTAGTTCTCCAGCATATTCACAACAATGCAAATGCAAGTAGAGTTTTTCTCGGCTCAAGTAGTTATTCCAGTAGGCACTTCAATGGGTATTCCAGCAGGAATTCAATAGGTCTGCTTCTTAAACTAGACAAATAAAACATCTTAATTTCTCCACTAGGTACTCGGAGCTAATCCTATAGATCAGCGGTTCCCAAACCACTCTGCGTCGGGACCCACTTGTAAATATTGCAGCCATTTTGAGAATCACTGAATAAAATTAAACATAGTGTACGGAAATGTTCTTTGTAAATCATCAAGGAAACGTGTCGATTTGTGAACACGGTTTAAACACTGGCATAACTACCACAGCCATGGGCGCCGACTCTGCGAGGCCCGTGAGTGCTCAGCACCGCCAGAAATTGGCCATGCGAGGCCCGCCTATGCATGGGCACCACCAGAAATCAGCCAACAAGATGTGGTTTTATGATATTATTTCTCAGTTGGCATTGCTTATCTATAAAAATCATTACGTCTTTTACATATTTTCTTTTATTTCAGTTAGACTACCTTACTATTACTACAGTTTTACCCCGTCCGGTAGTCTGAACTCCATACGAATACGAGGAAACCTTGAAATCTTGCTCATTCGATCCGCTTCAGTCATTTTTTTTCATACGGACGGAGGCGACCATTTTAATGACTGTTTCTTTTTATTGTACAATGTCATGCTATAGGCTATATAATGATCCTCACTGCGCGAGAATCATCTACCAGTATCACATGCAAAGCTGGATATTGTTTTGTCTGCGTTAATTAACAAGTCAGCCTTGACTAAATTGTCTGTGAAAAGTCACTGAAAACTATTTGAAAAACTATCTTCCACAATGTTTATATTGGCTCACTAAAATAGTGGTTAGGCCTAATGTAGACAGAATTTTTTTTCTTGTGCAAAATTTTAGTCTGTTGAGTGTTGACCTAATTAGGGGAGAGTGCTCCAAGACGCCATGCTGACGAAGATTGTGCTTTTCTTCTGCGTGGATTCCAAGAGAAGTACATGTTGACCCAAAGAGTGATAACAATTTTTTAAGCAATTGGGAAAAACATTTATTGAAGTCTTAAATCATATCTTTAAACTATGAAATAATTGGAAAATTTTGACGAGATAAGTACAGCTTAAAATGGCACTATTTCATGTTGTGTGGAAAATTTTTTAAACAGCGGCAGGGATGCTTTTCAAGTCTTAAACCACGCCAATTTTTGTAAAAAAATAACAGCTTAGGACGCTACGATTGCAGTGTGGCAAGAAAAAAAATTGAAAATGGCTAGGAGCACATCCCTCTTCAAGTCCCGATCGGCCCTTCCCTGCTCGGCGATCGTCCTTTGACCGCGAGTTCGTCCCCTAAAACCATGAACAAGTCTCCGCCTATGAACAGAGATAGTTTCAATAACTCTCTTATCAAAAAAGGCTCAAAATTTTTTTACCGCGCTCACGCGCGGGTTTTTTCACATTCTTTGGGCACTCACACTCTTCGGGTCAACTCGGCGCCTATGACCACAGCCCGTCAAAGCCCGATCATATTCAAATACAGTTGCTCTGCTGTTCATAATGTGAATTTTCAGAATTTCCGAATAAATGAAAAAAATTAATTTCCAGAAAAACTATGGCACCCACTTAACAGAGCTTTGCAACCCACTTTTGGATCACGACACCCCAGTTTGGGAAACGCTGCCATAGACAACAGAATCCACGATTCCATTTTAGTTCGACCAATTACTTGGGTCACACGACTCTGGGTTGAAGCAATGCGGTGCTTACACAAGAACTAACGCGTGAACTACGACATAAGAAACATAAACCCACATTAATACATGTTAGTGCAAGCAACATCTCTAGCATCTTTCTAACATACTTCTTTAAAAGAAGAATCCTGACACAGCACAATCACAATGAGGCTGCCAGTCTGTTTAGTCGACCGCTCAACTGGGACAAATCCTCGTCACACGGTGGTTTAAGATGCACAATATTGTCTTAATGAGTCTTCTTGGCATTTATTTCTGCAATTATATACATATTAACACCCTAGACGGGCGCTAAAATAGGCTAAATAACCTTCAATATCCAACGTATACAATCATAGCCGTTGTTGTATAATTATATAATGTTACCGATACAGACGAATGTCTTGCATATATGCTAAATGTCGGACGAATTAGAATGCAACTCTTTACGCAACTATTTATAAATACGTTACAAACACAAATCAAACTGGAACGGTCACAGTCTTGGTTTTCACGCAAAGAATTATTTAAAACTTGATTTGCACTTTCGGTAAACGATAACGCGATCGTTGCGTTGACAAGATGACAACAGAACTTCACGTTTTATAACATAACGAAACAGAAAATACTCTTACAACATGACTATCATCAGACGCTTTTCACGTGGGAGTCGGTGAAGCAGACTAGTCGACATGTTCATGGTTCTTAGATGAGATTGTACGGTAGAGGTGAAGCAGACTAGTCTAGAAGATCTTAGATGTAGGTGAAGCAGACTAGTCTAGTCTACTTGTTCATGGTTCTTAGATAAGATCGTAGGTCGAGGTGAAGCAGACAAGTTTACTCGTTCATGGTTCTTTATTAAGATCCTAAGTGTAGGTGAAGCAGACTACCGGTAGTCTACTTGTTCACCGTTCTTACATTGCGATTCACATTGCCTACATCTTAGACGTAGGCGAACAGACTACCCCACTTGTTCATGGTTCTTAGACAACATCTTAGATGTAGGTGAAGCAGACTAATCTACTTGTTCATGGTTCTTTCTAAGACCTTGGTGAAGCAGACTATTTGTTCTCTATGAGATCTTGAAGACGGTAGACCAATCCACGAGCAATGTGAAGCACTTCCTTCGCAGAATGTCTTTCAGCCATTTCTACAAACAATTATCAGAAAACCAGAGATTCAACAACTCATCAACAATTAATGAAAGGCAGCTAATGTCTGCACGCATGAATGCATGTACACTTCTAAGTACTAAGCACGCATGTATGTACGTACGCATGTACTTAAATAAACATGCGTGCACCCGTGACTGCAAGTACCAATAAGCATATATATATATGTATGCACAATTGCACATATCCAACAATCTAAATATATATAATATAGATATGCACGCATATACATATGTATGCATGTACGGCGTACGCATGTCAAACAATCGCACATACATATGAATATTCATGTACGTAAATACTTAGTTATGCACATATCTTTCATGCGTGTGTATTTCCGAATGAATGAATGAATGAATGAATGAATGAATGAATGAATATCTATGTGTATACATGTATCTGGCTATTTACAGAGTACTTTTTAAACTTTCCAAAGGTGCTATTAGGTGAAAGGAGCTACGCAAATCATAATCTATAATTAAATCATGAATTATTGATTCATTTATCAGTCATGAAAATTTCTATATAGGACATATGAGAAAAAGACAAAAGTCGTCAGTCAAAATCACACACAAATCAAAAGTCTGATCAGATCTGAGTTTAAGTTGCTTTCTAGACTTCCTTAGTCAAAACTCTTCAGGCAACTCTGAGAGACAGCCATAGTTGTCTTAACCCCTGACTTGTGAACTGATAAACTAATCCTGCGTGCTAACCCCCACACCGCACTGTATTAGACAACCGTAATTGTAATCTCTAAATTTATAAAGTGCCACTCGAAAGCGAAGCACAGGGCAACTACTTATTCACGAGCGCTGTGTTTAGTCAGAAGGGTTGTCGAATAAGAGTAGTCCAAAGGAAGTCATAGTCCGTTTACCAGAGCATCAGAGGTGGTAGAACAGCAGCTGTTAAGGTGGGCGGTGTTTTATGTCGAGAATTGGAAGGTGGAAGATCAGGTGAGTTTTGGTAAGAGTTCGATAAGATAAAAATGTATTAGATAAGATAATAATATATTAGATAAGGTAAGGTATTAGATAAGGTAATAACGTATTAGATAAGATAAGAAAGTATAAGATAAGGTAATAATGTATCAGATAAGATGATAATGTATTAGATAAGGTAATAATGTATTAGATAAGATAATAATGTATTAGATAATGTAATAATGTATCAGATAAGATTAAAATGTATTAGATAAGGTAATAATGTATTAGATAAGATAATAATGTATTAGATAAGATGAAAATGTATTAGATAAGATAATAATGCATTAGATAAGATAAGATAAGATAATAATGTATTAGATAAGATGATAAGAATGCATGTTGAGACCGTTGAAGAACTTAATAATGTCGGTGAAGTCCATGTTGTTATCGATGATGATTTCTCTGTAGTATTCGACGAGTGCGAGGGCGATGAAGAGGACGAAATGCGGGGAACTGATGAGTTTAGCCGACCAAATCGTCTCCCAAACCATGAAGACGTCTTCGTAAACCAACTCTGCACAGAACAGACAACCAACCTACGTCACATGTCTACGCAACACATGTCATAACAGTTTGTTAAACATCAAAACGTTGCACTTTGTTTATCAACAAAAGAGAAATCTTGCTCTTGCTAGCAGCACTTCTGAGTGCATACATAATCACATAATTATGTATGCATGTAAGTACTGATCATGGGCGGAGACCTAGGGGGGGACAGGGGGGACGGTCCCCCCCAATAAAAGTGTTGGGGGGACGGCCCATGCATTTGTCCCCCCCAATGTTTGAGCGCCAAGCCTTTTTTGGCGACGGGGAAAAAATTTTGCGAGATTTTGGCCGGATGAAAAAAAAAAAAAAAAAAAAAAGTCATCAACTTTTTTGGCGGCGAAAATAGAAAAATTTCGTCAAAATTTCGTCAAGATTTGGGCGGATGACTAAAAAAAAAAAAAAAAAAAAAGAAAAAAAAAAGGTCATCAACTTTTTTGGCGGCGAAAATAGAAATTTTTCCCGAGATTTCGCCGGTCGTCAGAAATTTTTCGGAAAATCTCGCGTCTTTCCGTCCCCCCAATTCTCGGCCCAGGTCTCCGCCTATGGTACTGATGATATGCAAGTATGTATGCATGAAATGTGTGCTTGTGTTTGTGCGCACGCGTGTGCGCTCGTGTGTGTGTGTGTATTGTATGCATTTTATGTATGTGCACTTGTCAAAGTGCCCCTTCAAGATAGCTACTCAGAAGTGCTCCGACTACAGTGTAGACACTGAATCAGAGATTCACGCCGAAGCGCTGAGCAATTGCGAGTGAAGGACTTGTCCAAGGTCCCTACAAGGCGGCTTGAGGGCGATTCGAACCTGCGACCTTCCAGCTGCAAGGCAACGAACATATCCACTACACAACCATGCCCCACGCGATGTACATACCAATGCATGAGTTATCTTGATATTATCTTATCTCAATGACCTAAATGAATTAAAGAAGAAAAGAGAAGAAAGAAACAAAGCGTTTACTACGATTGCAAATGGTCCATAACAGAGCAGCTCACGATGATTCTGTGTCATTTAAAATCATTTCTAACACGGACGCTTCCTTATTTTTAAATGCCATGTAAACCAAAGTGAAGTATAAATAGTTGGTCATTATAAGAACGTACTTATACTGGATTTAGGATTCTGTGTGCTATTTTAAAACATCTGACTATTGATTGGCTCTATACATGATGTACATTCATTATACCATGTCTGCACAACAAAATGTGGATAGTAATTGGTCAACTGAAGTATATGTGTCCCGACATATGAAAAGGTACCATAAGTCGGGTTTGGAGTTATTATGCCTTCATAAACCAGCTAAGTGAGTTGAACATTTTGCTGAAAACCAGATAAAAATTGGATGATAAATGACCGACTTATAAGATAAAGATAACAACTGACAACCGTAGCAAGTAATGAGTAATACTGACGCATAGCAAAGTTGTTTTTAATTCTTTGTATAGGTTCAAGAAAAGAATAATGTTTTATCTGACCAATAGTGGGTGTTTTAGTGACCAGTTAAACCAGAAAATAAGTGGTGAATGTGCTATATTTAGCGATGACATCATACCTTAGGCTTGCCTGCTGCTAAAAATACCAAGAGCTCAAATTTGATAATATATTCCCCCGACGTCATTATGCGCGATTTCTCGTGAAACCGTACGCCGACTTATGGTACCTTTTCATATGTCGGGACACATATTCTTATCTTATCTTATAATTTTTGACATGCTGCTGTTTCTGTCATTGCACCAAGCTAAAAGAAACTGAACAACAATCAATGGGACAACGGGACAATCAAAATGCAACAACTGGTTGTACAAGAGACAACGATCGATCATATATGATAGACAACGGTTGTTGGGACAACAAATGCAACGTATATACCACAAATGCAACGTATATACCACGAATGCAACGTATATACCACGAATGCAACGTATATACCACGAATGCAACGTATATACCACGAATGCAACGTATATACCACGAATGCAACGTATATACCACGTTTGAAGTCGAGTAGGAACCATCGATAGCAGAAGTAGAAGTGAGTGTAGTCTCCGTTCTGCTTCATGTGCTCAAACAACTCCGGATCCAGGATCTTTGAACATAAAACATAGAATATGGAATAACAGAATAGAATTTAGAACAATAGAATACAGAATAATACAACATTTAGAATATAGTATAATAGAATACAAGTAGTTTAGTAGAATAGAAGATAGAATAAATAGAATAGACTATAGAACACAATGTAGAATAATAGAACAGAATGTAGAATAGCAGAATAGAATGTAGAATAATAGAATATTCTTTATTAGAACCAATTGTGTACCACTTGTTGGTGTACAGAAGTTAAGATACTTAAAGTTCTGTATATTATATAGAGTTGCATGATATTCATCATCTTCCATTTATATGTCTAAACTTATCATGTGATAGTTACATATTTCTTATTTTGACTTTTAGGTCAGTGTGCTCTCTTGTTGAAATATTACAATTTGTTAAGCCTGTGTTAGCAAAATACACGTCATCCGCGTATTCGTCATCATCACCAATGCCACCGTCACAACTATTGTCACTATTGCCCACATGACTGACCTGGATGAGTGACCTCATGTTGCCAAAGTGCTGGTCCATGGCTCCACCGTGTGGAAAGTTGGCTGACATGTGTTTCATCAACTGCGAGAAACAACTGAAGGTCTTTGCCTCTATGACAGAATACATTACAACTGTAAACACACAGGTATGGATACATTGGATAGGCAAGGAAAAGCAAGGTAGAGCAATGGAGGGTGAGACAATGAAGATAAAGCAAGCCAAGGTAAGACAATGGACCAGTGCTGTCCAATATTTATCATTTACTATTATTTATTATTATTTACTATTATTTATTACTATTGTTTATTATTATTTATTATTATTTACTATTATTTACTATTATTTACTATTATTTATTATTATTGTCTATTATTATTATTTACTATTATTTATAAATATTTACTACTATTTATTATTATTATTTATTATTATTGCTTATTATTATTTACTATTATTTACTATTATTTATTATAATTTATTAATATTTATTATTTGCTATAATTTATTATTATTTATTATTATCTATTAGCGTACGACAATTACTCATGCCAAGATGATACAATGGATGACAAAGCAAGCAAGTGTAAGACAATGGAAGATAAAGTAAGCCAATGTTAGACAATGTAAGGTGTGCTTTATAAAGCAAGCCAAGGTTCAACAATGTCATGCCAAGATGATACAATGGATGACAAAGTAAGTCAAGATGATACAATGGATGACAAAGTAAGTCAATGTAAGACAATGTAAGGTGTGCTTTATAAAGCAAGCCAAGGTACAACAATGTCATGCCAAGATGAGACAATGGATGACAAAGTAATGAAATGAACGCAGCTATACCATCATCAAGTATGACAAGAAGTGGTGCCACGAGATCGCACATTCCTTGGATGTAGCCAACGTCAATGTTCTCCCACACGTACCTACACAACAGACAGCAAACAATGTAGTGCATAAAAACAAAGCCATAATATAAAAGAAATAGTCAGAAGATGAGCACATTGTGGGCGCATTGGTGTAGGGGTATGTTAGGTGCCTTGGAGCTGGAACGTTGAGGGTTTGAAACCACCTCAAGCGGCAAAGTACGGACAATGAGCAAATACTTCACTGGCACTTCAGCGTGAAACTCCGATACAGTGTCAGTGCTATAGCTCGGAGTATAAATCTTGAAGGGGTGCTATAACAAGTGCTCATACATACACACTATGACAAAAGACAATCTATGGTAAATAAAGTAAGCTAGTAATCTAATATACTCAACAAAATCAGCTTTAGTTTTAGGTATGAACAGACATTAAAATAATTCCTTATGTAGACAAACTTTCCGCTCTCAGTGAACCATAAAATCATCTAAGCTAGCCTGTAGAACTGCACTAGAACATACAAGATAAGCTTGTAGAACTGCACTAGAACATACAAGATAAGCTTGTAGAACTGCACTAGAACATACAAGATAAGCTTGTAGAACTGCACTAGAACATACAAGATAAGCTTGTAGAACTGCACTAGAACATACAAGATAAGCTTGTAGAACTGCACTAGAACATACAAGATAAGCTTGTAGAACTGCACTAGAACATACAAGATAAGCTTGCAGGTGCTAAGTAAATTACAATGAGTCTCTATAGAAGAGAGTCGATATAAAGCTGTGATTACAAAACAATTTGAAAATGTTCAGCTGTATGAATGTATGTATGACATTTGTATGCATGCTTGCGTGCAAGTATGTATGCATGTATGGCATTGTATGCACACATAATATATTATATGAATGCATTTACAAAGACGCTTAACAAGGTGCATTTTAGCAACTCACAGCAGTGCCCAACAGATCAAAACAAGAGCACTATATATCAAAGAGAGTTTGCAACGGAACACAGCACATAAACTGTAAAATAACGTCATTCAAAGTTTAACGTGTGACCGGATTTCTTACGTGCACATGATGTTGCGCAGTTTGTCGAGATTGGCTTGAGTCGTGAAATAGAAATTGTTGCGATCGCAACGATGAACGTCTTTGTCGATTCGATGCAGATTCAACGCAACATTGTCGAGCAACTCTGGCTGGAAAACACATAAAACCAATTTCAACGTTTCCTATATAGTAGAGTATGGTTGAAATTTAATATTGTCTCTAGAAAACAGTTGAGAGGTAACCATTGTAAACTGGTAATAACAGCGAAATGTACATTCGCACAGTGATCTGATCTGACTTCTATTGCACCACCATCGCAATGGCGAAGAGAATTGTCAATTGTAGATGCAAGTGATATCGCAATTCAAATGCATTACCCAATGCAGAAACCAGGTTGCAAGATGACAGATTGGAGAAACCAGAATACAAGCAATGGTGGGCCCATGCAAGATGAAAGAGATGACTCTCAAGAGATGAGTCTTAAGAGATGAGTCTTAAGAGATGAGTCCTAAGATACAAGTCTGAAGAAATAATTATTTAGAGATGAAAACTAAGTTTCAATCTGAATGACATCAAAGTATACCGACAATGAAACAGGTACGCTCTAACATTTAAGCTGTGGAGATGAGCGAGAATTGAAATACAAACAATAAAAGGTAATCAATAGATGCCTGATGGTGGGAACAGCTACCAGCATTTGGATTATCATTTGGAAATTAAATCTTGCCACAGTCTACAACACAAGACATCAACAAAGCTGTAACGAGGCAAATATATCCACCGGAGACCAGAGCGGCAGCCAATGGTAAAAAAGCAGATCTGGAAAAGACAGCAAGTCTTACAAAATGCTGGTACCGTTAACATCCTGTAGTTAGCAAAGAAGAGAACTCACTGAATAGATGAGCAAAGAAAAGAACTCACTGAATAGATGAGCAAAGAAAAGAACTCACTGAATAGATGAGCAAAGAAAAGAACTCACTGAATAGATGAGCAAAGAAAAGAACTCACTGAATAGATGAGCAAAGAAAAGAACTCACTGAATAGATGAGCAAAGAAAAGAACTCACTGAATAGATGCCACCGTTGGAAGAATTTGATATCGGAGATGCTGGACAGACGAGACTCTCTCGAGAAGTGGAAAGAAGGTCACCTGTACCTGGAGAAGAAAAACATACATACTTACGTAGTCTACTTTCACCATCTTCATTATGTTAGCATTTGCTGTGATAGGTTCCTCCTATTCTACAGGCTAAGATAATATCCCTCTCCACCAAAGTCCACATGGAATAGCCTTCCCTATCTTCTACAGGCTAAGCTAATATCTTCCCTGCATCCTCTCGCCCTCTCAAGACTTTTCCCACCAGGGTATTCTGTGCTGAAAGCTCCTCTGAATAGTCTATGCTACGAGAGGCGCTCTATTAATTTTTAGATACTATACGATACGATACACATATTGACACACATTATTATTATGATGATATTATTATTATTTCTTCCAATTATGATGATTCCATTCCACAAGCTGATAATGATGACTGACAACATGACTATAAAACTGAAGTTGAAATCCGATTGGTTTATCGACCATTAAAAAAAGCATATCCCAACCGTTTCCTCCACTCATCACTTGCCTCCTTCTTCCAACGCAAGTCCCAGTTTACGGTCGTCACCATGGTAACCGTTCTCCTCTTCCGGAATGAATCCCTCGCATCCGACGAGATCCATCGATGGATTCGTGATGACGATGCTCCGCTTCATCGTGCTCGCGCTCACCGACCGGAGTGACTCCGATCCGCAGCTGTCACATCGCTTCGAATCGGAGGATGAGCCGTGACCGGCGATGGAAGATCCTAATCCCTCGTCTGGAGAGAGACCCGTGCTGATGCCCTTCCGTTCGTTGCTCGCAGATCCATTCATACCTAACAGAAACGAAGGTAACACATTCGTTTACAAACGTACAGGTAACACGTTCGTTTACAAAGGTACAGGTAACACATTCGTTTACACAGGTACAGGTAACACATTCGTTTACGAAGGTACAGGTAACACATTCGTTGACGAAGGTACAGGTAACACATTCGTTTACAAAGGTACAGGTAACACATTCGTTTACAAAGGTACAGGTAACACATTCGTTTACAAAGGTACAGGTAACACTTCTGCTTATGAAGATAATGGTAAAACATTTGGTCTATGAAGGTAAAGACAACATTCCTTTAAAAGCTTTAAAAATTTGCTGAGAACAGTAAAGGAAACACGCTTGCTTGCAAAGGTAACAAATTTACTTTAAAAAGTGAAGGTAACAGATTGCTTATGAAGGTAAAGACAACACATTTGTTTACAAAAGCAAAGACAACACAATTGTTTACAAAAAGCAAAGGAAACACATTTGTTTACAAAAAGCAAAGGAAACACATTTGTCTATGAAATTTAAGGTAAAATTTGTCTATGAAAGTTAAGGTAACACATCAGTTTACAAAGGCAAAGGAAACACATTTGTCTATGAAAGCTAAAGTAACACAATTGTTTATCGAAGTAAAGGTAACACATATGTTTACAAAGGTAACACATTTTTTCATGAAGGTAAAGGAAAACACTTTGAGGAACTTTTTTCCAGGAAAAGAGCATGCACTTTGGAGTAACTTTTGTAGTCAGTTTCATTCATTGGGGGGCAGCAAAATGGAATGCGAGAGAGCCCGTGACAGCGCTCTATCATGGCTCAGCGAAAACATGAATGCCTCAAGATCGTAGGCTGTGGGATTGATGAACCGAAACACCAGTGGTAGATGGTGGGTAGGATTACTGCCTGTTGTATTATTCACTCATACACTATTCTTTTCCTCAAAACTGGTTCAGAATCCTCCAGTTGTCATTACCGGTAAAACCAAACTACATGTTCTCAACACAATTCCGCTGTATCCAAAAGTTTACTGAGGATCTAGAAATATATCACCACAAAACATACACCGAGGCATCTAATCCCATAACCATCTATTCACCGGAGCTTTTTAAAAGGAATTTCTAGCACTGCACAATGCCTACTTTCCCTCCCCATCCTCCATGGTAAATTACGCCAATCGGATGACAACGACCTCTTTACTATTTCCAACTGCACGGAAGTGCTTCTACAAATGCACAGATCTATTTAGAACCATTGCACATTTTGTATACAATTACATGCTAAACAACTCCTGCACTCACCCATAGTGACAATAGTGTCGACCTGTTTCAACTCCACCCCAGCAACGTCGATCCGATCGTGCGTTGGCGTGAGTGCGCTCGGACTTTCCTCGACGACCGTTTCCGGGTGCGTTCGCTCATCCGCGTCGATACTCTCAAAGACGTCGTTGCTCAGACTCGAGTCTTTTCGTACGAACGGAATCGTCGGACCATCCTGACTCTCGGACGACGATTTCGTTACGTTGGCCGGAGTCATTTCCTTTTCCTGTTGCCGGATGATCGCCTCAATGGCCAACCATTCGGACATTGTCTGTTCGTATCGCTGTCTCACCGTGACGTCCAGCTCCTCTCTCTCGTCTGTTGTGCTGCCAAACTTGTAATGACCGAGCAGGTAAGGCCAAACCTTTGAAATAGAAATAAAGCCACGTAAGCTATGATGCTTTTCAAAATATAGGGTGGACTTGTGTACAGTGGTTAAAGTGGTTTGGGTGAGCAGTGGGAGCGCCAACTGTGAGCAGTGGGAACGCTGATGAAGTTTTACTGGGAACGCCCATGTCTCAAGGGTTCCATGCATGGTGAGCCATGCATGGTGAGCAGTGGGAACGCAAGCCAAGAAATTCGAGAGCATGCATTCCCACCCACTTTAAGCCCTGCTTGTGTAAGTAAAGTCTCTTGGAAACATGTCCTTTCTCTGTGATCCTGATGAATGCGGGCCACTTACTGCATGGGTTACTTTCAACCAAAAAGCCCCAACCCTATAACGCTGCCAACACGGTCGCAAGACCGCTGCTTACCTCTTGATGATCATTTACAGTGCAAGACGTTTATAGTAAGAATGTTGTATACTCATACTGACAATTGATTGCTGTTAAGGTGTATGTACACCAGAATGTGAATATGCAATCGCCTAATAATTATAGACACATTTACTAACTTATCTTTGTGATACAGTATGCAAACCAGACTGCAAACACGTGAAATCTGACAATGGCCTCATTACAAATTCCTAATTACACAATGAAGATGGGCGACGTTTGAGATCTGCAACCACCACACTGGAAGAGGTAAATTTTAATAGCTACAGTGAAGAGCAAAAGGCAGCCTCCGTAGCAGAAGACTTGCAAACATGAGAAGCTACAGAAATCCAGATGAAGTCAACCTTTTAGCAAATCAACTCAGCAAATCGAAGGGCACAATTATGCAAACGGAGTTTAATTATATAAAAACAATAGAGCAGAGTCTTCTTACACCACTACTACCCTTTGACATTACATTAAGTACTACATCAAAAGAAGGCGCAACAAATATCTGTCTGGATATATTCATACGATAGGCCTACCTTTGAGAAACTGCCTTAGAGATCTCAAGCAGCAGTATCCAAATGATAACTACTATTTCGAAATTGACAACATGCACAAAAACACAAAGAATGCAAAACGGGGGTAATAAGTAAGATATGCTCGGTTCTCTTAGTCAGATCTAGAAATGTACAAAAAGCCAATATAATTAAAACAAAATTACATTGTACTGTAAATGACCAGCCAGAAAAAGCATTTCAGAAATGCTCTTAGTGCGAAGTGAACATTAATGATTAAAACTAGAATACCAAAACAATGCAAATTTATATAAACTGACAATACAGATATCTTGAGCAGTACGTGATACCTCTTGTCTGATGTCATGAACACAAGCGCCATAATACACGAGTCGGTAGATTTCCAGCTCTTCAGTTACCTGTAATTAAAAAATATATCAACCAACAATGTAGAGTAAAGGTTGATTGATGTTAACGTAAAGTAAGTTCCAGTTTAATAAAAGTTCTTCAGTACATCCATAGTGCAGTTTCCAAGAGCAGGGAATTTAATTTTCATGCGCTGTCAACTAACATATAAACATATACGGCATTATGCCCTGACCTCAAAAACTACTGCATTGGCGTAATGTTCAGTCAAGGATATGGTTTAAGATATGGCTTAAGTCTGGATTCATAGACTTTTATACTTCACAAAACATTGAACCATAGCTAGCTTCTTATAACCGAATGCATAGAGGTAATCTTGAAACGTCTATTTAAAAGGCAAAGCCCCAGGCATCAGCTGATTAACCAGACCATTGTCATGTAAAGCGTGGGGAGGGTTTTCAGGCCTCCTGCATGAGATTTTATAGTGTAGGAACATTGAGCAAGTCCTTCCCTAAAAACTGCGGTGGAACACATGATATTTCATCATTCGATAATATCACTTAATAAATAATAATAATAATAATAATAATAATAATAATAATATAATTCTTATATTGAAATGAATTACTGAATGAATAGCAATAAATTCTAATAATAATATTAATAATACTGTAATAATAATAATACAAACCTGCAAAACAACGTTATCATGTGTCTCAGTGTAAATTGAAATCAATAAAATTCTTAGCAATCAAAATCCAGACATTTCCTCCGAGAGACTGTTGCTGATCAACTAACCCGTCCTGTTTCCGACATTTTCTTCCACGTCTCCGTGGTCAGACCGTGGGAAGCGTCGACCGGTTGGTCCATCGAGATGATCTGAATGTTGACGAGACCCGACAAATGGGTCCTCACGGTCTTTAGATGTCGACAATGAGACAGCCCTGCACAATCAACAGACTGGTTATAGCGTCTGCCTTGTGAGCGTTCAAGTCTTCTTTCCTGACTTGACAACTGTGTAAGGAATTCGTTCGCCCGCAATCAGGGCTGAAAGTGAGTCGGGTATGTCTGGATCTCAGATCCGGCGGCATCCATTATTAGCTCTTGAATAAACACCGATAGCCAGCACCCTCTGGCCCCAAGGGGATGCATTAGAGTAAAAGTTGCTTTGCAATACATGCTGACACTTGTACATGCTTTTGTCACCCGTAGAATTGATCACTGCAATTCGGCAGTCATGGGTCTTATCTTATCTTCTTATCTGACCATTTATAAAACGCTTCTCGCAGCAAGAGCCTTTCAGAAGCGCTCCCAGTGCGTTTAACTCCAAGAAAAAAGGCAAGTTTTTAGACAAGAGAAAGACGAGGATACACTACCAGAGAGGATGGCAGAGCGAACTGATGGGGAAGCCCATTCCATAGGGAGGGACCAACGCAGGCAAATGATCTGGATTGAACCATGGCGGTCCTCACTCGGGGGACAAAGAGGTCAAGCTGATCAGAGGACCTAAGAGGACACGGCGAAGTGGCAGTAAGGGGGCGATGTATCTGATCGCACAGATACCACTTGGACTAATGTGGCACCTTGAACGAGTTCTTCATTCGGCTGCTCGCCTCATTGGCCTCATTCCTAAATATGCCCCCGTCTCTGCTTATATGCATGACGTTCTCCACTGGCTCCCTGTTTCACAGTGCATCTCCTACCGAGTTGCTGCACTTGTTTGGCGATGCCTTCCTGATTGTGCTCCATCGTACAGATTTTTTACACAAAACCATGCACTCAAATGCATTCATTCAATTTTCAAATAATCGCATTCAACTGATAGCCACAACGTTATTGACAGATAAAGGATAAACAGCTATCAATCTCATTTGACAGATGATTGACAGATGATTGACAGATGATTGACTGACATCTTAGAGCAACCTGATACGTATATCTAACCACAGGAAATTCACAGGTATCCAACCATCCACATGTTTATTCAATATTCATTCGTTCAATTGTTCATTCATTCAGTCTCTTGTTACCCACATCTGACACGACGCAAAGGGTTAACTTAAGAGTGTAGGGAACTTACATCCGTAGAACGCTCTGGAAAGTATCTGCGATTTCATCGTATCACAAAGCTGCTTCACAGCCGTACTATACAACACAAACCAAGACAGGATACAATACAATACAATACAATACAATACAATACAATACAATCGAAATGCAATGTCTCTGACCTCCAAAGTTAAGAAGTGCACACAAGACCGTACAACAGAACTTCAGGCACAACCTTTTCGCTCTTTAAACTGGAATGATCTTTTGTCCTGTGATCAAGGACCACTTTGGCTCAATGACACCATTGGGCACTACCTCTGGAATTGCCTCCGATCATCCTTACCTATTTCCATTCCTTTCCTACATCTGTTCCATCATCTCTTCCTGTCTCTCCTCACAACCTTTTTCTTCTCTTGGGAAACTTGCATTGCAAGAGCAACTATGTATGTATATTCGTTTAATAAGCAAAAACAGGATGGCAAACCGCAACCTGGTACATTGAGATAGACAACAATTACATTGAAAAAAAATATTAGTATTATAGGGAGTAATCAGTTATTGGAATTAAACTGAATCAATAGTTAGACTATGCTTTAATAATATGTTTGAAAAGGACTCTAGAAACAAAGTTTCGGTCATCTTTGCTCGGAAGTTCAAAATTGTGCATACGAGACCTGGGACCTGGACGACGGTTGTTCTGAAGAGGCCTGCTGATATAATTATAGTTTCAAATTCCATTGCATTACTATTTAAGCTCTTTTTTCACCGGACATTACATACACACATAATCTGTATTCACATTACAAATGCGAACATATATAAATAGCATTGCAGTCCAATGATGTCTTAGCAAATGGGACGATGGAGTTCATGTCTCTCCAAATTGGATTTCAAACGCCACTCCACCGAACAAGATGAGAAGCAAACCTTGGTGCCCCTCCCCCTCCGTTGATGTCTGGCTTCGTGAATATGTTGTTGGCGGCGGCCATCTTCTCCTCCATCATCATCATCATCATCATCTCGTCACCTTCCGGGATGGATGCTGCTTCCGACGATGACGCTGGTTCCCCGTCTTTCCTCGACGACCACAGAAAGCCAAGACTGTCACTGATCGCTTTTGCCTTCGCCATTGGATCAAACACCTCGGCCGCTAAAGAAACCATAGCAACAGACACGGTCACAAGGACAGGCACACACACAGCCATGCAGGCATGGAAGCAGACAAACAGACATGCAGGCAAGCAAATAAATAGGCACACTGGTAGACAGATAAACAAGGAGCCAGACAGGTAAATATGCTGGTAGATGGGCAGCCATGCAGACAACTAAGAGACAGATGGAGGTCAAGCAGACAGACAGACAGTTGACAGGTGGTAGGCAGACATACGATATCATTCGCAAAGTTTTAGAGATTCGTGTAACTCCATTTTATACTCATACAGATGAGCAGTAGCAACTTGCTTAAGGTTCATGTAATAACAAGCAACCATATCCAAGGAGAAACAAACAAACAAACAAACACACTTAAGTCATGTAGCCTTCCAGCTGTATAACAACACAAACTGCTAAATTTCAGGAAAAACAACCAATCTATCTCCTAGCAACCAGACTTCATTTCTTAGCAACCAGACTTCGTCTCCAGGCAACCAGACTTCGTCTCCTAGCAACCAGACTTCGTCTCCTAGCAACCAGACTTCGTCTCCTAACAACCAGACTTCATCTCCTGGCAACCAGATTTTGGTCTCCAGGCAATCAGACATGGTCTCCTGAAAACCAGACTCGGTGTCTCCTATTCAATCTGAAAACCCAGCCAACAAACAGCGGCCAACTCACGCAGATCCTCTGGTTTGACGGTTGCCATGATACGAAAGACGTAATCCTTCGACTCCTCGTCATCATCCTCCTCCATCGCCTGACCGACGCCGTTGTCAAGGGATACGAGTGACGTCTGCGACAGCAGTGACGTCAGCGTCCGATCCTCCGTCACGCTGCTTAGCAACGACGACAGCGCACCTGCGGCGCCACTCAGCTTGCTCTTCAACCGCGGAAGAGTCTTACCTGGAAAAGTATTTAATACCAGTTCTGAATGTCACTGGAATGCTCCTCTCTATGGCTAAACGAAACCTGCAAATGACTGCTGTGGTATCTGTCATCACAAAGCAATCGCAAACACAATTGAACAATTCATTACAATTGTCGTCGCCTAGATAACAATCGTCACCTAGGTAACTGTCATCGAAATCGTGCATTTATATAGCGCCACTTCAAGAGAAACTCCTCAGAGGCACTCCCGACCTGACAACAAACCAGAATCAAACCCAGGAAATTATCATCGCCTAGGTAACCATCATCACTTAGTCATCACCTAGGTAACACGTACCATCTAGGTCAATACTGTCACCGAATCAACAGTCAATGCCTAGTCAATCTTCATTAACTAGGTAACTGTCATTACCTTGTCGCTAATTAATGTCCTCTAGGTCACAATCATCACATAAACAACTGTCATCACCTACATAACCGTCGTCACCTAGGCAACCATCATTGCCTAGGTAAATGTCATTGCCTAGGTAAATGTCATTGCCTAGGTAAATGTCATTGCCTAGGTAAATGGACGCCAGTTGTTGGCTAAGTGTTTTACTACCGCCAACTGCAAAATTCAGTTGGTGGTTAATGCTATAAATACATGTAGGTATTTAAATTGAGACCAGCTGGCAAACCGTTAATTTAATGATTGGACTGATAATAATTTAGTCATCAAACTAACGATACTTAAGACTTAGCATTTCTTCGTCATAGTCATCATTTCATCGTAGTGATCACCATAATTTCATCGCAATGATCATCATAATGATGATCATTATGATGATGATCATCGAAATGATCATCATAATGAACATTGTAAGGATCATCATAATGATCATTGAATGAGAGCACAACAACAATCATAGCAGAGTGGTTAACAGGCAGAACTGTCAATCAAAACACAGTGGTTCAACTCGTTGCAAAGGCAGAAACTCTCCCCAGATCTCAGCACAACCTGCGCCCCCCCAACATCCAATTGAGTCAAACAGAGTACACTGACCGTTCACCATCAGTGGAAGATCAATGACCCCCACCCTCCGTCCCTCGTAAGCCGAGGCCAAGCAAAAGAAGTCATTAACAACCACCACACAACAGGAAATGACCGCCTGACCTTTGCCCCTCTGTGACCAGAGCGGAGGGTCGAGCTGACCGTCCGGTAGAAGACCGTTCTCGAGGCAGGACAGGAAAGCGAGGAGATGACCGCCTCTGGGGAAGTGGATCGGGGGTCTCTGGACGCCATCCTGACCCACGAGCACCAACGTCCCTCCACTGTTCGCTATATATATGCAGACCACAAGAAACAACAATCAGATGAGTACAATGGGTGAGGGAGAGGGGTGGGAGGGGAGATGGACACAACGCAGCACACATACAGAAGAACGGACGGACGGACGAACTGGCAGACAGACAGAGAGAGACAGACAGACAGACAGACAGAGAGAGAGACAGAGAGATAGATAGATGGACGGATGGATGGATGAACAGAAAGCACAATATAGAGGCACAGAGACGACATGCAAAAAGATAAGCAGGCAAATGCACACAGAGATAGGAAGACATGCAGACGGACACAGAGGCAGACAGGCAGACACAAAGGCAGACAGACATATAGGCAGACAGACATAGAGGCAGGCAGACACACAGAGACGTGGCTGATCTCATGACTGTTCTCATCAATCAGCTGAACTCACATTCGCACAAAAAAGATGTAATATATATTTAAGTGCATTAAGGCACATGCATATATATATATATATATAATTATATATATACACATAAGACATCCATAAAACCTATATAATATATATATATATATATATACATGTACATACACAGCTACACACATATGGATATATATATATATTCTTTAAAAAACACAGGACAGGTATATATGCAAAATTGCATATATATATATATATATATTTATTTGATTTTCTCGCATTTGCCATAGTGCCCCTTCAAGCTCTCTACTATCCTTTCATTACGAGAATTCTTGTAATCAATGAATGAACATCATATATATAATATATAATATTATATATATATATATGCAATATTATACAGGAACAAACTGAAATGTAGACACGCACCCAACAGAACAAACAACCAAGGAGAGAAGCATACAGCAGACACACACACAAACCCACACATGCACAGACAGACACAAGGTAAAAGACAGGCAAACAACGAGAGAGCAGACAGACACCTTTAAGAGGCTTGTAAAAGGCACCCAGTAAATGACTAGGCATGCAAACAGGTATCCAGACAGAGACACAGTGGTATCAAGAGAAAGACAAACAGACATCCAGACAGGCAAACAAGCCAAAAACCAGGAGGAATGGGGAGATAGAAATAAAACAGGACACCTTAAGCGCACAACAGCAGATATTTCACATGACATTGCAATTATCAAATTTATATAGCGCCGCAATTTGAAAAACCACTCCACCGGCACAATTTGTGTTACACAGTTCTTCTGATCCAGAGAACAGAACGGAACCAATTCCCTGGTCGCTCATCCATAACCACGTCTCTGACCATGTCAGCCGAGCCAATCAATCGTGAAAGTCATCTGCATCAACGCTCTGAGAATTGGCGGGATTAACGGTGAGGAAAAGGAGCCAAAGCAATGAAAGCACGTCGTCCACACTGCAATCTGTGGTTGAGACTCGTGCACTTCCCAAGCATATTATACATGTACAAAATGCCTCAAGATTAGGTACTGGTATACTAAGGTATAATAAATTAATTATATGTATATATAATATATAATCTACTTCCACTCTCTCTTCGTTGCTCAAATTCACTCCCCACCTTCAAAAAACGACTCAAAACTCACTATTTCTCTTTGGCTTTCAAGCACATGGACCTTTAACTGCATCTTCCTCTGGCGGCTAACTATCCGCACCTCAGATTCACACTTTGGTGTGACCTTGCGCGCGTAATAAATTTATGTAATAATAATAATATATATTGGAATCGGGTAAAATAAATGAATCATATATACAGTATACACACACATACATAATATATATATTATATATAAGATATATATTGTATATGTATATGAACAGAGCAAAGGCTCTCTACAGTTTGTTTCTCTTACTGGTTGTTTATTATGTACAACTCTCTTCTTCTTTAGTGTTCTGCCCTTACTTAGGCAGATCGTCCAATATTCCAACGACACCATTCTTGTTTATACAGTGCTCTTTCCTTCATTTCTTTACATCCTCGTCCCTTTTCTCTGTCCATCATCCAGTCCAACATCATCTTGCTTGGTCTTCCTGGTGGTTTCTTCCCCTCCATCCATTCTTCCCTCGAGAACAGTCCTCAAGAGAGAGTTTCCCCTTAACATGTGCCCGAGCCAGTTCATCTCTTCATTGGCTAAAAGTTTCTCAGCGCATCCATTACAAAATTGTTTCTTTAACCTACAACGCTCTTCAAACCTCTCAGCCCTCCTACATTCGTCAACTAATCACCATCCAACCGCACAGGTCTACGCGCTCATCATCATATCTTTCTCTCTCTCGGCCTCCAGTATCATGACCTTCTCCTCGGCCTAGTACCTTGCTCTTAAGTGCTGTAATACGCCGAGCAAATTTCTGTCCAGGGTAACGGCCTCTGTTGTCATAGACCCTGGTCAAATCGGATCCACACACTCCAGTATCATCCTCTCTGAAATTCTGCGACTGCTCCTTAGTCTATGCTGCACCAGCTCTTTGGAACGGACTCCCAACATACCTCCGCCTGTTCGCTCACCCTCCTATCTCTCCTGCAGTCTCACCTCCAAATTCAACCTCTCCTCCGCTTGCACTCTCCTCTGCTGCATTCCATTCACGACTGAAAACCGAACTCTTCAACCTATCCTATCCAGATTCCAATCAGGTTCCATCACCCAGCCACCACCATCACCGACAACCACCGTAGCACCACGCTGTCTCCTCGGCTTGACCTCCCCGGATTTTGACCTGGCACCGGAACGAAAACGGCAGCTCTGGCTATTGCAGACTTGATTTGCTATAGCGCCGGTGAATAAGCTGGTCTCCCTGACGTGGCTTTTGTGGGCGCTGAGAAATTCTCGAAGATTTACATTACATTACATCTGCCTCTTCCGTATTGTTTCAACCAGCGATCTTTCTTCTTGCTCCATGCAGTTGCAGCACCTCTTTATTGGTTCTGTAGTCCATCCAACTAATCTTGGTCATTCTTCTCAACAACCATATTTCAAAAGTCTCAAGTCTTTCCACTTCTGCTTTTCCCATATCCATGTTTCTGCTCCATATAGCACCACACTCCATACGATACCTTTTTTATCATTCTCTTCTTTAGATCCATTTTCAATCTTCCTCTTTGCAGCTCCCCTCTATTCCAAAATTAACCCTTTTTCATTGCTATTCATCTCTTGATCTCCGCTGTACAACTCATGTCTGTGTTTCAGTGTAAATAAACGAACCAAAAACATATCAACAATGATCAAGCCAAATAAGCAAAACCCCATGAATGAAATAAAATGACAGAACCATCACAATGCTTGAGACAACCAACGAAGCAGAACAACCAAAATTATTAGAAGGCAACGAAACGAAATATGATGGAAAGAGTAACCGGAGGAAACTCACGTTGTTGGTGGCAATGAAGGTAAACAATATCATCCATGCAGACCGTAATGGCGTAATCCCAGTAAACACTGTAAAGACAGCGTAACATTACAATGACATAATCCCAGTAAACACTGTAAAGGCAGCGTAACATTAGAATGCAGATCATATGTAACAGACGCATCTGCAAATATCTACAGACAATTATTATCTAATATATATTTCAGTAAGTCTGTGTGTTTGTTTGTATATTTGTTTGATTGTTTGTTTGTTTGATTGTTTGATTGTTAGCTATGCACGGCCACAGTTTTGAAGCAATCGACACCAATCCTTCGCAGGTGGGTCGGGGTCGACCCGACACAGGTTATTGGGGGGTCGGCGAATCTCTGCCACCATGGGGGCCCGCGTGGGGGGGCAAAACCCCTCATTTTCCCTACTTTTTCAGCCGTTGCCATGCATAGTTTCACACTTATTCATCTGAAACGTTGCAACTACACGGATTTTTACACGGGCCACCTCGCCTCCAACAAACACACACCGCAGGGCCAAGGTGGGTGTTTGGGGTGGAGGGAGTGGGGAGGGGTGGGGAGAGGTGGGGAGATGTCGGGGAAATTTTTTTTCCCCGGAAACCAAAATTTCACGGGTGGTTTACCGGTGGATGTCGGAGTGTGGCGGAGTGTCGTGGTGTGTGGTGGGAGGTGGAGGGGTGGGAGAGTGGGGGAGGGGTGGGGAAGAGGGGAAGGGAAATTGGGGAATAAAGTTTTTCCCCTAAAATCAAAATTTCACCGGTGGCTTACCGGTGGAGGTTGGAGTGTGGTTGGGTGTCGTGGAGTGTGGCGGGGGGAGGGGGTGGGAGAGTGGGGGTGGGGTAGGGGTGGGGTGGGGGAGAAATTGGGAAAGAAAGTTTTTTCCGAAAATCAAAATTTCACGGGTGGCTTACCGGTGGAGGTCGGAGTGTGGTGGGGTGTCGTGGGGTGTGGTGGGGTGGAGAGGGTGGGAGAGTGGTGTGTGGTGGGAGGTGGAGGGGTGGGAGAGTGGAGGAGGGGTTGGAGAGAGGGGAAAGGAATTGGGGGAAGAAAGTTTTCACGAAAATCAAAATTTCTTCACCACACTCCGACCGGTGGAGGTCGGAGTGTGGTGGGGTGTCGTGGTGGGGGTGGGAGAGTGGGGGGTTGGGGGGGTGGAGTGGGGGGTGGGGGAAATTGGGGAAGAAAGTTTTTCCCGAAAATCAAAATTTCACGGGTGGCTTACCGGTGGAGGTCGGAGTGTGGTGGAATGTCATGGTGTGTGGTGGGAGGTGGAGGGTTGGAGAGTGGGGAGGGGTGGAGGAGAGGGGAAGGAGAATTGGGGAAGAAAGTTTTTTCGCGAAAATCAAAATTTCACGGGTGACTTACCGGTGGAGGTCGGAGTGTGGTGGGGTGTCGTGGAGTGTGGTGGGGGTTGGGAGAGTGGGGAAGGGGTGGGGAGGGGTGGGGTAGGCGTCGGGTGGGGGAAATTGGGGGAAGAAAGTTTTTTCCGAAAATCAAAATTTCACGGGTGGCTTACCGGTGGAGGTCGGAGTGTGGTGTTGTGTCGTGGGGTGTTGTGGGGTGGATTTTTGGAGAGTGGGGGTGGTGGGGAGTGGGGAAATTTTTTCCCAAAAATAAAAATTTCACGGTTGGCGTACCGGTGGAGGTTGGAGAGTGATGGGGTGTCGTGGGTGTCGTAGGAGTAGAGGGGTGGGGAAGTGGGAGGTGGGGAGTGGGGGTGGGAAATATTTTTCCCCCCAAATCCAAATTTTACGGTTGGCTGTTTGTCCAAAACAGCCTTTGACTCTTTTCATGTGTAATCGTGGGGTGGGTGTGGGAGAAGAAATTTTGTTTCGAAAACCCAAATTGTCGGAGTGTGGTGAAGGGGCGGGGGTTGGGGAGGGAGAAGAAATTTTTTTGGGGAGGGAGGGATTGGCCAGGAACGGCCGAATCCTAAAATTCCCGGGCAACGCCGGGTACCCCAGCTAGTCAGAAATATAATGGTAAAAGTAAAAATAATATTTTTATTTACAAATCATTATAATTATTATTATAATTATTATTATCATTATTTTATAACACAATCATTTATTAAAAGACAAATCAAGCTTAAAACCAGATTAAAAACAAAAAAGTATTCAAGCATAATAATAATTGTTATTATTAAAAAGAGGCCATTTAGCTGAACAACTGTAGAATATTATATTCAGAGTCTATATACATCATAATACTAATTATGATGGTATCGTATAATTGAATTAAATATCGTATATTTGTATTATATCGTATAATTGTATTATATCATATAATTGCATTATATCGTATAATTGTAGTAGAAACTAATATCATTAATCATATGACCACAGAATAAAGAAATTCCTATTATTATTATTATTAATTATTATTATTATTATATAATCATTATTATTATCCTAATGCTTTTATTAAGCAGTACTATCTAATGTTGAAGTATCAAGTGACTGTGCTGAGTAACTCCCTTATTCACGATCCCTGCATCCATAGAGTAACCATAGTAACCATATCTCTTGGGAGGTGGAGACGACTCGAGCCAGAACTCTTCTCATTGAAGGATTATTACTCTCGCCAAGTGCCACGATGTCATAGCAAGTGCATTGCTTCGTACTTAGAAATGCGCGGCAGAAAAAAAACTGATAAAAAGGAGGACAGAAATGTCAGAAGAAACCAAAGAAGCGCTAATGCATCATCATCATCATCTGCATCATCATCATAATCATTGCCCACAGACAGTGGGCGGCTTTCTTGCGACAGCATGGTCTTCTCCTTAATAGTGACACTGGGTGTCAGCTGCAATGGCTTCATCATGACCTGCACGCTCTTATTACATGAACAATTGCAGAATTGGTAATCTGAGGCTTTTTTGGAAGCTATGGCCATGATCGCTGTATTGCTACGGCTGCTGAATTGTCGTGGTCATTGTATTGTCATGGTTATTGAATTTAGTCAAGGTCACTGTATTGCCATGGAAACCATATCCTCATAAATTATTCGCTTTATTACCACGTTTATAATTCTAGTGCCACTATTTTCATTTAGTTGCCATGGTCATGGTGTTACCATAGTGATCCCATTCGTAAAGTTTCCAAGATAGCCATGGTCACACTGTAATGCCATGGATATAACAGATCCAAGGTCAGAGTATTACCATTGCTATCCTATTGCCATCGGTTAGTAGAATGCTTCAAACATGTATAGTTTTGTATACCTATGACTGCCATATTGTGAGACTTCGTGGACTGCCAAAGTAACTATAGCACTGGCTACCAAAACATTCAGTGCCTTTAGTAATTCGCAAATATACAAAAACCAACAGAAATGGTAAACCTTTGCAAACCGTAGTAATTTTCAAAGAACCAGATCCACAATACTATGCTTTCACAGTTTCTGTGGTCCTATGGTTATCACATTACCATGGCAACATTTAGAACAGCAATTCTGGTTATCAAAGCCATGAATAATGGAAGCGTACTACATATGTTGTGTACTACATATGTTGTGTACTACATATGTTGTGGGGCGCGGTGGTGTAGTGGTGGCGTCGTTGCCTTGAAGCCGGAAGGTTCGAGGTTCGAATCCACCTCGCCGCGTAAGGACCTTGGGCAAGTCCTTCACTCACAATTGCTCAGCGCTTCGGCGTGAAACTCCGATGCAGTTTCCGCTCTGCATTCGGGAGCACCTCTCAGTAGAAGAGAGCTTGAAGGGGCGCTATAACAAGTGCACATACAAACAAACAATACAAACAATATGTTGCAGATTTCCAAAGGCATTAGCATTATGGAGCATGCAACTTAGTGTCTGAGAGGCACAGTCATTGACGCCACTCGGGTGAGGGGAGACAATTCTGCGCCTCGTTCAATGCTCTCCCACTCCACTGTCAGCATTTACGGCCTCAACCCGAGACACCGTCGTTGCCATGGAGATCAGATGGGTTGCTATGACAACAGACCGTTAAGCGATCGGCAGATGACCATTGAGGATGAGCGGATCTCGCTTCAATTGCCGTTAAAAACGCGAACGTCAATTGGTGTCCGGACAGCAATGTCATGTGTCACCGACCAGCGTGGCATGTATTATGGTAAGCCACACTCAATCGCACTGCTGATAGGTGGACTGGCAGAGACAGAGAGACAGACGCAGACAGACAGACGCAGACATATGGACAGAGAGACAGATGGATGGATAAACAGATGCATGAATAGACAAAGAGACTGATGGATGGTGATCCAAAGACAGAGAGAGACAAACAGACAGACAGACAGACACACACATGAATAAAATGAACAGCAAGACATACAACAGGTGGGGCAGGCAGGCAGACATATGAAAGGATGGACAAACACACGAATATACACACATACAGACGCACATACGGATGCACAAACAGACAGGCAGTACCTCGGGTGTAGGGGTAACCTCAAAATGGAACTGTGACGTTTTAAATCATTCAGCAACTGAAGGAGATAACAGATGAACTTGCAAGCAGATAGACAGAGACATAGAGACAGACAGAGACAAACAGACAGAGGCAGACAGACAGACAGAGACAGACAGACAAAGACAGACAGACATAGGCAGGCAGGCAGACAGACAGACAGACAGACACAGCACTTTTCTAATTGGAAAAACCATTGAGATAACAAGCCAGTATCGCAAGCACTTAAGCGTATGAATAAATATACATAAAACAAAAAATCCATTTGTTTTAAAGCCTTCATTTTTAAAAAGCTTTCGGTATCTACCAATACTAGTACAACGCTAAGTACATTACAAGTGAAAGCACTGAGTACCCAACACCACAGGTACTCACAGTCGTTTGTGCGGTCTTCTGTGGTATGACTTGTTGTAAGAGGCATACCTAGCATAAATTGGCCTACGGTAACAGAACAAGTCAGCAAAGAATAATAACAACAAAATCCAACTTTAAACAGAAAACAGAAACATTGAAATCTTAACAAAAACTTATGCTAGTCTATAGAACTCCGAATTAAAAAAACTTCTAAATATGTATTTGATGCTCAAAAGAAATAAAACAGACAACATTAAGAATTTACATTGCAAATATAGCCTGCATTAACTTAATACATACATTATTATGTACATTAAAATTAAACATACAATATTACATGAACAAATACATAAATTGATACAAACTTTAACGTAAATTAACATACAATAACATGCACTAAACATCATACATATACAAAGTTGATACATACATTCACATGCATTTGTATTATATGTACATCACATAAACATACACATAAACATGATCAACAACTTGATGAAAAATGTATGCACAGAGATGAGGAAAATGACATTCTTTTTAGTGAATGTCTTCCAACATGGCAAAATTGGCAGGGTCTGTAGAACAGGGCTTTTTTAACGTGCAGTTGTACACAAAATGTGCAGTTGTAGAAGCACTTTTGTACAGTTAAAACTAGAAAAAAGGCCATTGTTCTCCGATTGGAAGTAATTTACCACGGATGATGGGAAAGGAAAGAAGGAGTTGTGCAGTTAAAAAAATCCCTTAAAAACATACCTGCTGTAGAAAGTGTCATATTGACAATGTGGAAAGCATTTCTTACACTTGCAAGCAGAAGCATAACTATGGCCTTTACTGGCAGGCCAAAATAGGCATGGAGTCAGAACCTCACAAAACACAAATTTCATTGAAGGACAGGACTGTTGATGAATGGCCACAGTGGTAAGTGCAGGGCTGTTGATGAATTGCCACAGTACTAAGTGCAGGGATGTTGATAAATTGCCACAGTGGCAAGGACAGGCCTGTTGATAAACTGCTACAGTGGCAAGTGCAGGGCTGTTGATAAATTTCCATAGTGGCAAGGGCAGAACTGCTGAAATGCTGAGGCATTGGCAAAGCCTGGAAAGATTTACATATTGGCAAGGGTCATAAACAGTTATAATACCAACAAGGTCTGTAAAAATTATCAAACTGACAAGGACTTTTGAAAAGTAATATGACAATGGCAATTTTGAAAAGATTTGTATACGGGAAGAGTAGTGCACAACTAATGTTACAACGACAACAACAACGTCGTCCTATAAAAATAGCAGCAAATTCAAGATTAAAAAGGAAATTGAAGATAAGAAGGAAATGAGAAGAAGGAAAATCGAACAACTGCATTTGACGGCAGGAAATTGGAAAAGGAAATCACAAAAACGAAACAACAACGATGAGGTCTGCAAACAGATTATTAAATGACGAGGAAGGCGTCAAAGAAGCCAGAGATGCTGAGACCTTCTCGAGACAACAGCAAAGATCCTTTGACACGATGATGATTGATGATGATGATGATGATGATGATGATGATGATGATGATGATGATGATGATGATGATGATGATGATGATGATGATGATGATGATGATGATGATGATGATAATGATGATGCCGATGACAATAAACAATTATAACAGTGAAACATAACAGTGAAATTATGTTGCCAATATATTGTTGTTGTTGTCGATGATCATATTGATGAAAGTTAGATGTTGCCAATGATTTAGTTGTCAATGACAGCAATTATGGCTATTAATCAGTAACTTTGAACTGTAACGGGGGATGGGGGACTAATGCAAAATGCAGCAATGGATAGGACATCAAAGTCAAGAGAAACAATGAGGCCACTCAATATCGAGAAGATCAGTTCTCTAAGGCAGGAAATCAATCTGTGGTGGACGACAGTAAATTTGAACAAAGGCAGGCATTCAGATATTAGCATGAATAAGCAACTGAGCAAAACCAACACATAGAGTCAGAAAATTCAAAAGTCTAATGGACAGCTCCAAATTCAAGAGAAGTGCAAAATCTAGGACAGTTCCAAAACTTGAGAGAATTCCAAAATCTAAGAGAACACTCAAATTTAGGAGTGTTCCAAATTTAAGAGCATTCGAAAATCTAGGAGAATTCCAAAACCTAAGAGAATTCACAAATCTATGAGAGTTACAAATCTTAAAACAATTTCAAAATCTAGGACAATTCCAAAACCTAAGAGAATTCCAAAATATAGAAGACTTCCAAAACCTAAGAGAATTCACAAATCTATGAGAGTTACAAATCTTAAAACAATTCCAAAATCTAGGACAATTCCAAAATCTGAAAGAATTCCAAAATCTCAAAGTATTCCAAAATCTAAGTGAATTTCACAATCTAAGAGAATTTCATAATCTAAGACAATTCCAAATCAAAGACAATTCCAAATCAAAGACAATTTTAAAACCTAAGAGAGTTCCAAAATCTTACAGAGAATCTAGGAGAGTTCCAAGGTCTCAGATAATTCCAAAATTTAGGATAATTTCAAACTCTAGGGCGTTGATATTATTGTCGATGATGATGATGATGACAACAATCATGAAGATGATGATGGTGATGCTGATAATGAATAACTCTAAACAAAGGATTCATAGAGCATAGTCCCAAGTAGGCGACATGGAATGAAATAGTCTGATTGATGACCCATGTGTAATTGTACGCGAATAACATATGGTACAAAAAACGACAAAAAAACAGCAGAATACGACACATTTTGAAAACATCTGAATAACAAAAAACACTTAACGAATCAAATCAATCAGAATACTTAGCAAACTAAATTATAAAACAAGAACTAATAACTTTAAAACAAATCAGTAAAAACAATTAAATAACCATCTACGTAAGATGAGTGCGTGTTATAATCTATTGCGTTATAATCTATTGGTTAGTGTGTCTGCAAGCCGTTGTTGCATATTGCAAGTTGCGGCTTGGATGTAGTCGATAACTTCAGCTGTTTCTGCATTTAATTGTTGCCTTTTGGCTGTTGCTGCCATTAAGGGATGGACTGCCTTTTCTCCATGTCTTTTAGCTGTTGCTTTGTGCATTGTGTGTTGTTTGCTTTTGTGTACTGTCAACCTTAGCCGTTGCCTTTAGCAACAGTCATTTAGCTGTTGCTACGTCTGCAGAGGAGCAGTCTTCCTCCCGTCCTAAGAGCGGCTGACTCAGTTGACTCCTTCAAATCACTACTCAAGACTTATTTGTATTGTTAGGCTCTTCTGAGGTCATTTGTATGTGAAGCGTCCTTGCAACGGAATGGCTGTGCTATAACGCCTTGTTACTATTATTATTACGCCTCTGATCTTCCATTGTTTAAACAGTTCTATTGTTGTCGTCATTGTTGTCAACTTACCTCCTGTCAACTGCTGTATCTTCATCGTCACATCCGCCGTTCATCAGTTGGTTTGGTGTCCACTTAACGGTCAGTCCGTCTGGACTTTGGTGAAGGGACAGATAGCCGGCCAGTGGCTCCACATCCTCCTTCTGAAGTCAAACATCAACAGAATTATTATCACTTATTTATGAAGCTCCACAATAAAAAAATTATCAAGCATCAATTGACTGAGCTCAAAGTTCATACAAATTGGACGCTTGAACCCTACGTGGTGGCGTAGTGGCATGTTCGGTGCCTTGGAGTCGGAAGGTTGCGGGTTCGAATCCACCTCAAGCCGCCACGTAGGGACCCTGAGCAAGTCCTTCCCTTGCAGTTGCTCATGCGCCTCAGCATAAAACTCCAATTCAGAGTCCGCACCATAGTCAGGAGCACCTCTGAGTAGTAATCTTAGAGGTGCGCTATAGAAAGGGATCATACATGTATAATTGTATATATACTTAAAAACTCTTCACATTACAAAAGAATGCTCGGCCAATTGACCACAATGAGCCACAATTCCTCACATGTATTCTGACTGGAAAAAGATAGACAGTCAAGGAAAAAAGAAAAATGTAAAAAATGTAAAATCATTAGTTATGGGCTCGCGTGCATTCCATGCCTTTGCTCTCAAGGAATGAAATCTACTTCCACTCTCTCTTCGTAGCTCAAATTCACTACATACCTTCAAAAAACCGGCTCAAAACTCACTATTTCTCCTTGGATTTAAAGTATTTGGCTATCTAATTGCATCTTCCTCTGGTGGCTGACTACTCGCGCTTCAGATTCACATTTCGGTGTGATTTTGCGTGCTTACAAAATTTATGTAATAATAATAAAAAAAGGAGGTAAGTATGGCAGATGCAAGGTATAGTAATGTGTGGAAATGAAGTGACTAATTTAAGCCAGGAAATGTTAAGATATAGAAGTTAAGGTAAAGTGATTTAAAGAAAGGTACAAATGTTCAGCAGTTAAGTAAGATAAGATAGTAAAATATTTGGATTTTAAAGTTCCACATCCGAGAGAGTATAAAGTAAAGAGAGGTAATTAGGCAAACATAATGTCTGCAGGAACTTAATAGTACTAGGCAGGCAGGCAGGCAGACAGATAAACAAACAAACAGACAAACAAACAGACAGACAAACAGACACACACAGACAGACAGACAAACAGACACCAAGACAAACAGAATCAGACAAACAGACACACACTGTGTGTGTGTTTGTCTGTTTGTCTGTGTGTGACACACAGACAGACAGACAGAGATTTGTAAGATATGCTGCAACAGATCTGTAGCAACAGTAGCTATTGCATGCGAATATGCAGCTTGTTCAAATCGAATCTGCTGAAATAATGACGTAAGCAGATATGGAGAAGACAAACCGGTTGGACGATGACGTTGTTCTTGCCGTAGAGTAGAGTTGATCGTGAGTTCTGATGCAGTGATTCCACGTAGTCCTTGGCCACGACCGACAGTGACCTTGGACACTCCTCTATGCTCGAACTCGCTGTTTTGTGCACCTTCACATGGAAAACAGAACATACTGTTTCTAACACTTCATTTATTCAAGATATCCTATCAAACACCTTCAGCAGGAAAATGGAACAAACTTTAATCCATCCTTTTATTCACGAAAGGCTATCAAACACCTTCAGAAAGTCAACAAAACGCAATGCAAACCATCCGCTTTGCATAGAGAATACTGTCAAACACTTCTAGAAAGTCAATGGAATATGGCACAAAGTTCTAATCACCCATTTATTCAGAAAATACTATGACACCTTCAGCAAGTAAACATGTAGCAAAGTTCTAACTATCATTCTTTTCAAAAGATCCTATCAAAAACCTTTGGGAAGACAAGAAACTGCTGGATATACTCAAGTGATAAACCGTCTGTTCTGTTCAATAAGAAAATAATTATTATTGCAAAAATAGAAATTGCCACAATACAATAATTGCCAATCAGTAGTGATTAGCAATTGAGAGTGAAAGACTTGCTCAAGGTAACAGGCTTAGAGAAGGCTCATCACAACAAAAGCGCTTTAAGCAATTGGCTTCCTGTCTCATAAATACCTAAATACATCTGCGACTTAGTGTGCAAGCCTCTTTCTGCAAGATCTTCACACCCTCTTCGTTCTGCTGACCGCCTTGACCTATTTGTACCTAGATCACGAACCTCATTAAACAGCATCAGGCCTTTGCTATTGTGGGTCCATCAATGTGGAATCATACATGGCATGATTCTGGTAGGAAATTCGCCTGCATCTTTTCGCTGCTTGAACACACTTCTCTTTTCATGAGTCTGTCACGCTGAGAGTGCTTCTGAATAGCTCTGCTGTGAGAAGCGCTCTACAAATGTTATCTTAGATTCAGACAATTGTCCAGAAGACAGAAGTGACTAGTCATTTATGTCATTAGCTTCACATGTACGGATAGCAGGTTGAAAATGCTGCGCACCACTATGGGATTCATCAAGAGAATGCAAATTCGTTGGTAGTAGTTACTCAACAACATAAATATATTCAACGAGTCAGACACATCTAATCAAATCTCTACCTGTCGCCACCGCAGCCTTTCATTCGTCCTCAGACATAGCCGCCTTCTTCGTCCCATCGCGACATTTTTCTGTCTCGAACTCTTTCGAAATACCGGCGTAACACAGATTCGGTTTTTTCCTGCGTCTGTCGCGTTGGACCTCATTAAATTCCATCAGACTTAACGTACTCTCCGTCGTCTGTATCTAAGTGCTTTTTCACGCTGAGTGGTTCTGTGTTGGTCTGTCCTGTGGTTTTCCCACTGCTTGTCCGTCTCTTTCTGGTTCTATGTCTCTCTCTGTATCTTTGGTTGAACCGTTCTATGCAAATGTTTCGTTGCGGTTTCATGCCACTATTCATTCATTCATTCATTCATTCATTCATTCATTCATTCGTTCATTCATTCATTCAGAGCATTTATATAGCGCCCCTTCAAGAAGCCTACTCAGAGGCGCTCCCAGCCCAACCACGAACAAAGAAAAAAGACTTGAGAGACTTGTACATGGAGGTGATTCTGTATTTGTCAGCTTTATTGCGGTTGTCATCCTCTATATATATGCTGCACGTCGTAGTTCTATCATTCTATGTCTCTTTCCAATTGTTCTTTGCTTGTCTCTGTCTATCTCTTGGTAGCTATATGTTCATCTATTTTGCTGCTCCTCTGTCCTTCTAAATGGTCCTCTGCTTGTCTGTTTGAGTGTCTCTCTCTATGCATCGCTGTTCTGTCGCATGTCTTCCACTTCCATCTCTCTGAAGCCGATGTGGGAACGACCGCTGCCTCGCTATAATTTAAAGGGCGCCATATAAATAAATTATGCATCTGATTACGTCGACAACCACCAGTGCTTGAGTGTTATCCCACTGGTCAGCAGACGACTATTATGGTATAAACATTTGTAGACACCCAAATGAGACGCGCTTTCGTGCTGAGAGCGCCTCTGACTAGTCAGTCTGCAAGAGCCACTGTATAAACTTATAGATACAATATGGCTCAAGTATATGTGGTCATATGGAAATATGAGTCTATTAGGTCCTAATATCGCTCCCACATGAAAATAAGGATCGTATTTTGGTTGCATAAAAGGGCAGGCTGACACAGTATACTAATGAATACGTGCTGAGTCAAATATCAACTGGGTTAATGAGATTTCTTCTTGAAAGACTGACATTTTGCTGCAATAAGCTAGTGGTTAGTGTGTGTGTGTGTGTGTGTGTGTGTGTGTGTGTGTGTGTGTGTGTGTGTGTGTGTGTGTGTGTGCATGCGTGTGTGTGAGACTATTAGTCATAATAAGGTCAATGGTTCAAATCACCACTAGGCAAAAATCTGCATGGAAATTTCAATTCCATCTGCAGTGTCACGCTTACAGCTATCCCCAGTTGGAGTGCGGTGGTGTAGTGGTGAGTTCAGTGCCTTGGAGCCGAAGGGTTTCAGGTTCGAATCCACCTTGAGCAAGTCCTTCACTCGCAATTGCTTGCTCACTTCGGTGTGAAACTCCGATATAGTGTCTGCGTTGTCGTTGGGAGCACCTCTGAGTTGACGGGCGCTATATAGCAAATTATGCTAGAAATAATTAAATTAAATCTCAGTGCTGCGACAGCTGGCACTAGAAAGATCCGACGGGGTGAGGGGACAAAGACGAACCTGAGCTGAGCTCATCTGCGAAATGTAAAATTTTTTTATGAAGTCTATAATTAATATATATAATTAAATATACTTCGACTGTATTCGATATTGCCTCCTTCCTACATTCAAAAAGTGCATCTACATTCATTAGACCGAACATAATAATAATTAGTGATGTGCTGAACAGCACGGCAATTTAACGACTTGATCACAGTCCATAACGATGGTCCATCATCAAAAAATCAGTTAGCGTCCCCTCCTCTGTTATCCAGGCTTTTGACTGGCATCACACGAGCATACATCGAAATAAATACCCTATTTATATCAGCAAGACTATTCTTGTTGGCGAATTTGCAAGCAGGAACACCTGAAGGTCTTTTCATAATATATCATTAGGGATCAATTATTAATTAATTAAGCGGTACACTTCAAAGAAAAAGACAGCGTTGAATGATTACGAGAATGACAGCTACAGCGTTGAATGATTACGAGAAAGACAGCTAGCACTGGTCTAATTATGGCATTGAGTCTCTGGTGGTGTTCCACTCCTCCCCACAAATGTCAAAATTTCGTCACTGAATTAATTACTACTTTTTTTGTACAAAAAGTCAATGAAATTGTTTCTTGCGACGAAAACAATTTATTTTGTCGCCATCTTGGATTTTTCATCAGCAAGATTTGCCTCGAATACAAAATCATCACATGAAACCATTGATACACTCATGAAACTATTGATACACACATGAAACTATTGATACACACATGAAACTATTGATACACACATGAAACTATCTTGATACACACATGAAACTATTGATACACACATGAAACTATTGATGCACACATGAAACTATTGATACACACATGAAACTATTGATGCACACATGAAACTATTGATACACACATGAAACTATCTTGATACACACATGAAACCTTCTTGATACACACATGAAACTATCATGATACACACATGAAACTATTTTGATACACACATGAAACTATTTTGATACACACATGAAACTATCTTGATACACACATGAAACTATCTTGATACACACATGAAACTATCTTGATGCACACATGAAACTATTTTGATACACACATGAAACTATCTTGATATGCGCTTTTAATTTCCTGCACACCAACCTACTTACGGTGCAGGCCATACAAAATCCCAAATTAATGGAATATTCCCTGTGAGGATTTCTATGGGCATTAGAATTGGAACTGAAATGGACTCTATATGGGGATCCCATCTGGGTCCAAGTCCAATGAGGACTCCATGGGGCAAGCAGGCAGAGATGTCATACAGGCTTCAATAAATTATTTTGCTGATATATATATATACATACGGTATATATATATATATATATATATATATATATATATATATATATATCTTTGTTTAGTAAACAAAAATCGAGTGACAAACCACAATCAGTGACAACATAGAGATGAATAATAGAAATAAAAATGAGAGTTATATCCTGAAGTTATCATCTATTGAAGTAACCTAGGTATAAAGCAAGTATGTAAGTAAGTATGTGCACTTGTTATTGCATCCCTTCAAAAGTGCTCTCAACTACAGCGCGGACACTGCATCGGAGTTTCACGCCGAAGCGCTGAGCAACTGCAAGTGAAAAACTTGCCCAATGTCCCTACGTAGCGACTCGAGGTGGATTCGAATCTGCAACCCTCAGGCTGCAAGGCAACAAACATACCCACTATACCACTGCGCCCCACTATATTGCCATCTTTACCAGGGAGTTGAAAATAGTGCGGCCTGGGGCGCAGGTCATAAGGGCACTGAACTGTGGGAGGGAATAAACTTTGGCAGAATCCTAAATCATTGTTAATGACAGCTTTCAACAATCGCGCAACCTCTTATGTGTTCAACAAAGCTTTGCAAACCTTCATTGTCTTAGTGAGGCCATAAAATGTGTCCTGCAGATACACAATACCACGTTCAAACAAAGCTGTTGATAATCACACCCTGAATAATTAACAGCAACGACTACTGAAGTCAGTCACCACTAACACTAAACGACCATAAAATTAATTATTAATCGGTCATTTCGATTGCACCAGCGTCTCTTGCAAAAGCCATCAACCATAAAGTCTTCAAGCAAACATAATCTGGTAATGTTTACTCTACACGGCCTACTTGCCAATTCGAAAATAGCTTCCATAACATGTAAACATTTATATAGCGCATTAGAACAGGAAACTAATCTGTAGTGATCTCTGTGCTAGTCTATCTGATGTCATTAAGGACTGACTGCAGACAAGTTTATAGTCTACAATGAATGAACGAATGAATGAATGAACGAGCATTTGGCAAAGCAGACGTTGAACCTGAAGCTAATCACTAGTGAAAGACCCATGCACGATTGCAGGGGTGGATCCAGGGGGCCAATCCGGCAATGCCCCCCCCCCCCCCATTTAAAAAGTGCATGGGACGTGGCCCTCCATTTAGTTTCAACAAGCCATTAAAGCAGGACACTAGAGAGGCCATTACCGTACTCCCTCCGACCAAGATGACTGATGACTAAAAAAAGGTCATCAACCATTTCGGCGGCTAAAACGGTACAATTTTCTCGAAAATTGGACGAATGACTAAAAAAGTCATCAGATTTTTCGGCAACCAAGACGAAATTTTTTCCCTTGTCCCAAACCAAGACCGAAAATTTTGGCCCCCCTTCGAAAATTTCTGTATCCGCCCTTGCACAATTGTACGTCGTATGAAAAGCTCAAACAAATGGATTTCTGTTCACAGATCACAATGTTTGTTTGTTTGTATGTGCATTTGTAATAGTACCCCTTTAAGCTACCTACTCAGAGGCGCTCCCGACTACAGAGCTGTATTCGTTCATTCATAGAGGCGACTTCTAAAGCGCCTACCATATTTCTACTCAGAGGCACTCCCAGACCAACTTCAGCAATAAAGATGTCTGTATGTAGAGGTGTATTGCACACAGTCCTCATATAGCTATCAGTATCAGCAGAAGGTTATTCCATTTTATGTCAACTCAATCACTGAAATGTCACATCTCGTTGTATCATTGAATCTCACCTAGAGATGCAGAACATGGATTTCTATGCCGCATAGCAAATCCTGTTGTTGAGGCCATTGAACCCAAATGATCGGAAATCAGAGTCTTAACTCACACGACTGGAAGAACTCTTCTGAATAAATTGCAAGATCCTTATGATGACGAAGTGGTCCCAAAACCGCGTCCTAAGGCACGGCGCTTCAGTGAATCTGGCACATGCATAAGAGAGATGTGGTCAAGAAGAAGACTGTCTGCAGGGCGATTGGCATTATAGATGGAGAGTCAGAGAGGAAGAGTGGCAATTAGCAAAGGCACGGGCCAAGGCACGCCGACAGGATGTGTGCGTGTGTGTGTGTGTGTGTGTGTGTGTGTGTGTGTGTGTGTGTGTGTGTGTGTGTGTGTGTGTGTGTGTGTGTGTGTGTCATCAAAAGTAAACAACATGTTTACACAGAAAGACATCAGATTGATTGTATGTCAGATGGACAGACAGACAGACAGACAAATGGACAGATGGATGATGAGACAGAATTGAGCCCTGGACAGACAGACGAACAGATGCAGACATACAATCAATCTGATGTCTTTCTGTGTAAACATGTTGTTTACTTTTGATGACACACACGCACACACACACACACACACACACACAAACACACACGCACACATCCTGTAGCCGTCCCTTAGCCCCTGCCTTTGCTAATTGCCACTCTTCCTCAGTGACTCTCCATCTATTGCCAATGGACAATGCAGATGGACAGAAAGACAGGCATACAAATGGACAGACAGACAGGCTGACAATCAGGTCATGCATATAAACTGCAGCGAGTGCGTTGAACAGCTTCTTTGAACTTCACATGGCATCCAAGAATCACATGTCACACACCAGTAACTTTTTACATCCCTAATATTATGATGGTCATTGTTACAATGGCAATAATTGTCAATAATTGATCACTGTCATGACAACTGTTCAAGATGGCATTAACAATGTCATGAAGGTGACTGTCATGATCATTATCAATCTTGGATTCGTGCAAATCATGATCATTTATCAAAGACATGATGGTTGAGAAGTCATGACCATTGTCAATGTCATGGCTATAATCATGATCATTGACAATGTCATGATGACCATTGTCAAGAGGAGTCTGAATGATCATGACGTCAAAGTCATGATCATATTCGAATGTCAAGAACACTACTGGGATGATTGCGATCATTATAATCATCATAATCATCACAATCATCATAATCATCATAATCATCATAATCATCATAATCATCATAATCAACATGACCTTGAATCCTTGATTCCGATCTCCAAATGTAGTTCATAATCTTGATTAATCCGACAAATGTATCGGATGGACACAATGTGCATCGATCGATAAAACCCATCCATCAAACGCTTGCTGGAAATGGATGGAAAGAGGACACGAGCGCCACCACTACCACCACCACTAACTCCAACAATACCACCATCACCACTAGCACTATGCTGCCAGCTGAATGTGAGGCGTCCTTGTAACTGCATGGCTGTGCTACAGCGCCATACAAATTGTCATCATCATCATCGTCAATCATCACCATCAACGTAGTCATCATCATGTCATCTCTATGCTACGCAATCCTAATGCGTAATTGTCAATCTGAATTAACAAAAGAATAGACTAATTATTTATTATATCATCATTATTACTACAGAGTTCCAACGAAAAAGACAGCATACGCGCTTTTGTGTGTGTGTGTGTGTGTGTTTGTATGTGTGCATGTGTGTGCGAGTCACTGTCTATGTGTGGTGTGCACGTGTGTGTGCACGCGTGTGTAAGTCTGTGTATATGGATGTACGTTTTGAGCAAGTGTGGCCTTTACCCTGACCAACATCACATCACCATCATCATCATCATCTTCATCATCATCATCATCATCTTCATCACATTAACACCAGCATCACTTCCATTTTTACCACCGCCACCATCACCATGACTAAGGCCAACCAACCACACCATCCACAGCAGCAATTCATCTTCATCACAGTACACAGTATAAAGGCAACTTAGCAGATCTGGTTCAGTCATGAAAAGACGCTTCATCATCATCAATCTCCCCAGAAGGCAGATCTTGATGGCCAAACTGCTCCAGTCTATATTAAACTTCTTTTATATTTAATCCATATATGTATCAGGGCTTATTTTAACGTGCAGCTGGACACAAAATGTGCAGTTGGGAAAGAAATTTGTGCAGTTGAAAATCAGATCTTGTGCAGTTTACTTTTTGCCTAATTGCGTGAACAAACGAGAAGTTAGTGGTAAAAAAAGTTAGGCACAAATGTGATGGCATTGATAGTTACTCAGAGTGAACATTTTGAGGCGGTTTGGGTGATGTCTATGTTCAGGAAAAGTAGGCCTATCGAAATTTGGCTTGAACTAATAGACATGGCGATTACATATGCAGTTTTGAAGTTGAATTTTTAAAGCCGGAAATTTGTAATATTCACACTTCTAAAGAGCCACTCGAATGCCATAAAATTGCTTCAACTTCAGGGGACAAATCCCTGACCAAGATCCTGTGCCCAGTCCCATATTAAGTCAAATATGTGCAGTTGAGAAAATTCCTTAGAATAAGCCCTGATATATATATATAATTTATATATATATATACATTATACACACAAATATATAAAATACACATATTATTACCTGGTATGAATTTCTTATTTTCATAATAACCCACAGCTAACGGAGCATGATACACGAATTTATACGAACACAAAATATTTCTTATATGTTTTATAAACAAAACCATAAACAATTTCATTGTTTCAAGTATCTTATAATATACAACATAAACATTAAACACAAGTAAACTCTATTGGCCGACAAACTGCAAAGAGAAAGGAAAACACTTTAGGGACTGTGTACAATAATTGTATACATGTATAAGTGATGTACAAGAATATATAAATGCGTATAACAAATGGATTAAAAAATATTACATATATTATAAAACAAGGGCGGCCAAGGAAAAGGTGGATGGATGAGGTTCACGAAACAACAGGAATGAACTTAGAAGTACTAAGGGAGGATAAATCAGAAAGAAAGATGTATGGAGAAAATGGATCATATCAGTCGCTAGAGCTAAGAGAGCTGAAAGCACAAGGTGACAAGGTGACATATATTATTTTAGAATTCACTACTCTTCTTTCACCTCTTCTATTACATCATCCTAAATCAACAAATAAATCAACAAATCAATCAGTCAGTCAAATAAATCAATTGTTAAACATATTGATTCAGTCAATCAATCAACAAATCAATCAACAAATCAATCATCCTCCCTGCATTCTTTCGCCTCTTCCCCTCTCCTTCCTCCTTCCTCATTTTCATTTTCTTCGTCCTCTTTCTCCACCTCCTCCTTTTCCTTCACCTTTTCCTCATACTCCTCCTAATTTTCCTACTCCTTCTCCTCCTAATTTTCCTACTCCTTCTCCTCCTAATTTTCCTCCTCCTAATTTTCCTCCTCCCCCTCGTCCTCATTCTCCTCTTCCACTTCCTCCTTCTCCAGGGCTGATAATTACATCCCTGCATGGAGTGATGACCATCCAGATGGGAAAAGGTGGAAGTGGAGACGTCCCTCTGATGACTGACCTGGAGTCCTGGTCGTTTCGGTGAGTCCGAGTGAGCCGGGATGTGGTGGCTTCCGCTGCTGTGGATGCGATGGCGCTGGAGAAGCTCGTCAGCCGGTGGATCCGTCCAGTAGTGATCCGGAGTCTTCATCCGCGTGTATTCCAGGGCACAGGGTCCCACTGGACAGAAATACAACGAACCATTGACAATCAGTTATTTCCTCTGAGAGATAGACAACAGACAGCTCAAACAATCAGTCAATCGATTTGTCAATCGCTCTATTGTTCAGTCAGTGAATTGGTTGATCAGCCCATCAATCAGTTAATCAATAAGTCAATTGTTAAGACAATAAGTCAATCAGTTCGTGATTCAGTCAATCAATCAGTCCATCGCAATCCCTAAATCAATCATTCAACCGATTGCCAAATCAATCAGTCTATCGCTCAGCGAGTAATCAATCAGTTGCTAAGTCAGTCAAATCAATCAATTGTTAAATATATTGATTCAGTCAATCAATCAACAAATCAATCACTCAGTCAATCATTCAGTCAAATAAATTAATCAATCATTCAATCAACAATGAATATGATCAAGATGACCATAATAATGGCGATAATGATTATGGTGACGGTAATGATGATTATGATGATGGTGACAATGATTATGGTGATGGTAATGATGATTATGATGATGGCGATAATGATTATGGTGAAGGTAACGATGATTATGATGATGGCGATAATGATTATGGTGAAGGTAACGATGATTATGATGATAGCTATGCAGCTTTACATTGGGTATCCAAGGACGTCGTCAGTTACGCTCTGCTGATAGGGGAGTCCTCTTAGTTCCTTTTGCTCGTACTACTACCATGAAGAATCGAGCCTTTTCTGTGGTTGGACCAGTGGTCTGGAATGGCCTTCCTTTTGAGCTACGCCTACACCCTGGAACTCTGCCAGGATCCTTCCTTACTAAACTTAAAACTATTCTTTTTGTGCGCGCTGGAGTCGGGAGCGCATCTGAGTAGTTTTTTCTTGAAGAAGCGCTATATAAATGTCCGAATGAATGAATGAATGAATGAATGAATGAATGAATGACGATTATGTTTGAGTCGAGTTGGTAGAGCGTCTCAGCGACCACGAGAAACTTTACAAAGTTTACTGAGTACAAGACAGAAGTTTTCCAGCTCTATTAACAAGATCAGGATTAAATAAAAATGTGAATAAACAGAAGAATTGACAACCAAGAAGAGACGCCAGAATCGGTCCATCCACTGGGTCTGATAGAAGAGCCTCTTTCTCGTAGTATTTACTACAAAAAACACACCACACACCAATAGCAATATATGTACTCCCCACAGTATTATTATCAATCAATCAAACAATCAATCATAATTTACATAGCGCCCCTTCAAGGTATCTACTCAGAGGCACTCCCGGCCGAGATCAAGCGAAAAAAAGTCTTCAACAGTTTGTGAAATTGAGAACAGCTTGGGAGGTGTCGCATAGTCAAGGGAAGTCCATTACAGGTTGTTGGACCAACCACAGAGAACGAACGCCTCTGCATTGTTGCAGAGCGAGTGAAAGGAACCATTAATTCACCATGGACAGCAGAGCGCAGTGCGCGGCGGCCAATGCAAGTGGAAAGAGGTAGGCAAAGCTCACACAGATAAGAGGGTGCCCAGCCTGATAAGCATCGCCACACCAAAGATGCAATCCTAAATGAGATGCGCTGTGGGAAAGGAAGCCAGTGCAAGACCTTGCAATTACATATGGATGATTAGCTTGATCAATTTCTTCCCATGTACCATGACTATATTTCAGGCTAAAAACATCTGTTTATACAATACAATTTATAATACGAATCCAGTAGGATGAACCGTTCAGAGGCGCTCCCAGTACGCAACCCTGTGGACAACCATTTTGAATCAACGCAGCGCTCATGAATAAACTGGTGCCCCGCGCTTGGCTTTTGAGTGGCACTATAGAAGTCTGAGAAGAAAGAAGAGAGACTGCCAGACAGAAGTGTAGAGCAAACGAAGGGAGAAAGCGCACTTGAAAGCGAAGGCAAATGATCAGTAGCAGTTCTACAGCAAGGAATCAAGAAGTCACGTCTGTTATAATGCTATCATTGCAAGTTACGTACATATATATCCAGCCACATGTCATGACTTATCTGATTTCGACAGAGGATCATAGGGGCAAAGAGGATGCTGGACAACCAAGAACAAGTTCAATTGAAGAGGCGAAATAAACATGATTTCAAGTGAGTATGTAAGAAAGTAGATATGTTAGCAAACAAATAAAACAAAAGTCACATACCGGTGCGTAAGTAAGTAAATAAATCAGTAGGTAGCTAGATAAATAGGCAATCAAGTATATATATATAAGATAAGTAGATAACTGAGCAACTATTTAATAAGTAGGAAAGTAAATGAATATTTAGATAAATAAGAAAGTAATAACAATTCTGTAAGCAAATCAACAAACAATTATGCACACAAATAAGTATGTCATCATCATCATCAAAATCCATGGGCTAAATACCCGTAGGAGTCTGACGCCACTCTCTGTCTGAGTCTGTCTCGCATCATGCTGCCCAGCTTCAACCGGTCCGGTCAGCAGGTCTGCTCCATACCATTAACATCTTGGAGCAGCTAGACCACCTTGTCTGATTGAAGAGAATATTGGGAAAGAGGCATGAAGGACAACCTGGGTCAATACCCGTATGTGTCCCACGCTCTCTCCCCCGACTCTCTCCACTGGTAACAAATAAGTATGTACAAAGTTATATTTATAGACATCGATCAATAAAGTAAGTAAGTAAGATACCTGCTGTTCTGGACCAGGTAGTCGATGATTTTGGCGAGTTGCTTTTCGAAGAGCGCCACTCGGATCCACAGATACTTAGCGTTGTACTTTCGCAGCACCTGATTCGACACCGAACTATCCTGTGACTTCCTAAACAACCAATCACCACGCAATCGTAACCGCTCGACGAATCATCGTCATAATCGTAATCTCTAAATGTCTAAAGCATCATGTGAAAGCCAAGCACAGGGCACCAGTTTATTCACTAGCACTGAGAAAAAATCTTATATTTAGTCTGGCGTTGTAACATCAATTTAATATTGTGTACTTATGAAATGTAAGTTGAAAGTTTATATAGCAATGCTTCATAACAAACACTTGTCTGTCCCACAATATCTAGGACATAGCACAATAGCTCAAACTCGACCCTTTACCATCATTAGAATGCCCTCCTTATGGAATTGCCTTCCAACCACTCTGCATGAGACTCTTCTATCGCTATAGAAATAACTAATGACTAATGACAGAGATGCATCAGCGACTTGTGCAATGAGACGACGGATCAGACAGAAAAGCTCTTCAAGCAGTAGCAGACAAAAGAGGCACTTAAAGAGAGATTGGGAAGTTGATGCCACAGGTTGTCAGACAACTCATATTATCAAGCGCTAGAATTGACTAAGCAACAATATCCGCGACATGTCAATCATTCAATCAATGGTTTTAGAGTGAAACCGCAATCAAACCAGTGGAGCAATCAAGTTGAAATGCGATTGACCATAGAAACCAGAAGCCGGCAGAAATATGCACGAACAGCAACTATGCAGAATCGAACCATATTCATGGTTAGTTGAATGGTCTGGACTCTGTAATGGGCTCTCCCTGCACGAGCTGTGTTTGCTTACTGAAGTTTCTAATTCAACTCAAAACTTTACTTTCAGCTGTGCAGAAGCTGGTAGCAACTTGGAGTAGTATCCTTGAAGAGGCGCTATAGAAATTTACGAATAAATGAATGAATGAATGAATGATTGATTGAATGAATGATTGAATGAATGATTGAATGATTGAATGAATGATTGAATGATTGAATGAATGATTGAATAAATGATTGATTGAATGATTGAATGAATGAATGAATAAATAAATAAATGAATGAATGATTGATTGAATGAATGAATATATGAATGACTGAATGAATGATTGAATGAATGAATAAATGAATGAATGAATGATTGAATGAATGATGGGAAAACAAGGTGAAAGAGCCTTTAGTTTGGACATGAATGCCAACAAAAAATTGGCAAAGCAAATTGAACTAGGCAGTGATTTTCAAAGCTTTACACCCACAAGTAGTAGTGGGAGCGATACAATCATTACAATGACAAGTGCTGGCCAGTGGCCACCCGTTTCCATATTCCCATATGCCGAGACAAAGAAAAAGAGGTCGCTAACACTTCACACCCATTGCTACACAGCAACGGCCAGCAATGTTCATTTTATTTCCTCATCAACAATAGAGACCACAACAATTGAGACCACAACAATTGCCACAACAATTGAGACCACGGATCTCTGTAGCATACAATTAGCACAGCAGCAACTGAATAGGACTTGCGCCACTGCTGTTGTCATTATCAGCCGTCTGTCACCTTATCCGAAGAACGTCTAGCTGCCATGAACTAAGGCACAGTTGCCTTTCAGCACAAACAGTAAACACCTCCCCGGTATCCTAATAATGACCTCCTCCCACCCACCCAACCATCCGCCAACCAATCCAACCTACAGCTAAAGTTTCGTAATAATATAATGACAGCAAACAAGACCATTATAAGAATATTCAAATATTATTCAACGTAAATGGATGTTTTATTCCCCAATCAACTCTAATGGCGCAATTTTAAGAGTCTTTATACATACATGAAATATACAACTAAGTACTTATAATTATCTATAAATATACATACATAAATTGCATGCATATATGGGGTATGTATTCATTTATATGTATTTGTGTGCATGCATATATGCACACAAATACATATAAATGAATACATACCCCATATATGCATACATGCATACATTACATACATACATACATACATACATACATACATACATACATACATACATACATACATACATACATACATACATACATACATACATACATACATACATACATACATGCACACATAGTTTACATACATACACACACATACAATACATCCATAGGTACATAAATGCATATACTGATGGGCTAACAGCAGTAGTTCTGGCTTGACAATTAAAGGATATGTAGGATAATGAGTTTGTTTGTGCAATCTTGTTGTGAAAGTTACTGCTTACATCATATTGCAATATGTAAGGATAAATAGGAGCGTTATATATATATATATATATATATATATATATATATATATATATATATATAATAATAATAATAATAATAATAATAATAATAATAATGACGATTTCTATGGCGCAGTAACACAGCCATGCCGTTACAAGGGCGCCTCACATACTAAACTATATATATAATATATATATATATATATATATATATATATTCAAGTATAGACAGTACGTATCCGAGATTTGATGACTGTGAACTTTCCAAGTAATATGCTGGTCAATGTGGACCCTGGAATTTTTTGGACTGAATCAGTTCAATAGGGGTATGATGTTTCCTTGCTGATCAAATCACAAATCATGTCACAGGGTGTATATATAGACAGACATTTCTTGTGAGATTTGAATGATGCCAAATTAGTTTTTCTTTCCGCTAAAGTCAGCATGAGTTTATTTGCATAAAACCAGGCAGGCAACTATTTCTAAAACGCTTAATTGACAATACAAACTAACTTCTGCCTTGCAGTAAAACAAGTTCATGTCGTCAGCAAATAATAGCAAGAAAACATTGGGAGACAAGCGTGAGACCGGAGCCTCTGGGAACTCCATTTTAAATCAGACCAAGCTCAGGTAGACGACCATCAATATAGTTATGAAGGAAGCTCACAATCAATTTGTTCTTTTATGGTATCAGAGAACAAAACAGGGAACAAGTAGAAATCGTGACAGAAAGAATAATTGCATAACAGAAAAACGAGGAAATGCTAAAAGTTTACATCATCCAATATTTGATTCACATTTCAGTCAATGTTAAAATGTCGCACATTAAATTTTGGGTTGAATCCTCTGATCCCATCATGATGTTGTAACGTACTTAACATAATTAATACACTACGTCAAATGCTTTAGCTTGATTGAAAAATCCCTACAGAGTACATGACTACATGTTCAATGATGTTGATGATGATGATTATGACGACGACGATGATGATGATGAGATGATTATGATAATAATTATGATGACGACGACGATGATAACGATGATGACGATGATGACAGCACCTACTAATAATATTGTCTGGCCAGAGAGAGAGAGAGTGTAACGGTCTAAGACATCTGACCCAATCTAGCCCCACTGAGAGGCAGGTAGAGTACTAAATGCTAGCGACCTCATTTCTCTTAGCATCAGCATATTAGGGCCGCCTGCTTCTCCATCTGACAGTATACGGTAAGTCTATCACGCATCCCCATAACAGCCAATACATTTAGGTTCAGCTGTGGGCGAGAAAGACATTTCAAGCGGCACTGCCTGAGCAATTAGACTGACTTTTTGCTAGCCATTATCGACAGCATAGTTATCTGCTCTACATATACATGTAGACCGACTGGGAATGACAACGTCTATTAGACTGGGCGTGCAAACAACCATCTCCATAATTAGATCCCTTCTACAGAACAGGAGCTATAAAATTGCTCCCAAACAGTCCATCGCCATTACCCGCAGCCAATTTGTTAGAGCACCCGGCTTGTAAGGTGGAGTGTACTCAGGGTAAGGTCAGAGCCTCCTCTGATCAGATGGTTACCACGCAGGAAGCTTAAGCAATTCCTTCACTCACAATTGCTTAGCACAGTGGTTCCCAACCTTTTTTGTCTTTAGGGCCACTTTCACTAAGTTGGAGGACCCGACGGCCACTTTTTCTTAGTTGAAGAGAGGTCTAATTTCTCGGAGATTCAATTGTTTACTCCTAAACATTTTTTTATCAATTCCTCGGGTTAAGAAAATAACAATAATAATAACAATAATAATGCATTTTCGAGCACTACGTTGGAGACGAGAACATATATTTTAATATTATAATGGCCAAGACAAGCATGTATATGTTAATCCATAGTCCTGTATCATCCATGCATATTCAAACATGTATACACCCGCTGACCGTATGGGGATGACTGGGAACTCCGCATTTTTACAAGAACCTAAAAGGCTAAGACTATGTTTGCGAATTCGATATCATCAGCTCGTCACTGTTCCAACAAAACGCTATAGACCTACACACGAAACACGAGACACACGAGTTGTCGATTGATAATCTAGACACACACACGCACGCACACACACACGCACGCACACACACACGCACGCACGCACGCACACACGCACGCACACACGCACACACACACACACGCACACACACACGCGCACGCACACACACACACACACACGTGTAATGCACTGTGGTTCTGTTAAATGTCAATCCTCTCTCTTCGATCTGCATCTGCTGGAAACCAGTGGAAAGCATGCTCTTGCTGTTGCTGGTATAGGCCAGAGGTTCTCAACCTTTATCAGTGCGTGACACACCTAAACTTACAACCAAATTTGGCGACACACCATGCAATTGTCATATGCGATTATCTTTCACATTAAAATAGGCTCGTGTTAAAGATAGCCCCTCCCACTTCTGGCTTGGCCGACCAGAAGTGATCCAGTACTTAGGCCATTAGTTAAGTTACCGAACCCACTGCTGTAAATCCGACCTGCGTGTCGTGCTACAGTGGGCCGTATTTCGTATAACATGTACCTGTAATCATTCTGCGGTGTGTCAGATTGAATCATTAAAGGAAAAAAAATTTAAAGTTAAAATATCTGACCTAATTTAAAATGCTAACAATTTAAATGAATGAAAATGTTGACATTGAATGCTTTTTAGTTTCTAATTATTCTAAAATTCTAAATTCCACCGATCAAAATCTACGATTCTACGTCGTTTTATGACTCAACGTTTATTGTCTGGCCTAAAGTCTTTGAAAGATTTTGGCTCACGGGTTTTCTCTGCATAGTAAGACGCTTGAGGATCGACAGGTTTTGTGAGTGCAATACCTCCCATATACAGTTGCGTATACAACAACTACGATTACTACCATAACTACACTTCCAACTACTACTAAGATTACTACTATGATTACTAATACTATTACTACTACCACTACTACTAAGATTGCTACTACCACTGCTACAAGGCCCCAACCAGTGGCACTCCACACTGAAGCCTCAGTCAACTCAATACCAAGAAGTTCGTCCACACCATTGACAAATCCATTCGTGTGCAACGCTGTGCGTGTGTGCTTACGCGCGTGCGTTTATTCGCTGCAGTATTATTTCCTAGTGATAACAGAAGCATATTGACTTGGTGTTAAACACTAAACACAAGTGAACAGACTCGTTTTGTTGTCGGCAACGAGTCAAATAATTGTAAAGACCAATTTTGTACACGCAGCACGAAGCCTCAGACCGAATCCATATAATTTTTCTTAGAGCCTGCATGGGGGATGCTACATGTCATGTATGCTTCTGGCAATAATAATGACAATGATGATGAGGAAGAGGCAGGGGAATGGCAGGAGGATGTGTATGAGGAAGAAGAAGGCAGGAGGAGGAGGACGACGACGAGAAGGAGGAGGAGGAGAAGAAGGAGGAGGAGGAGGAGGAAGTAAGAAGTAGAATGACAGATAGGCAAAGAACATGAAATCAAGCTGATCCCAAGTATGTTTCTTACATGCCAAACTATCATCATCGTCGTCGTCATCATCATCATCATCGTCGCCATCATCATCATCATCAACATTTTCATCATCATCATCATCATCATCATCATCATCATCATCATCATCATCATCATCATCATCATCATCATCATCATCATCATCATCATCATCATCATCATCATCATCATCATCATCATCATCATCATCATCATCATCATCGTTGTCGTCATCATCATCGTCATCGTCATCGTCAATCGTCATCGTCATCGTCATCGTCATCGTCATCGTCATCATCATCATCATCATCATCATCATCGCAATCATCATCATCATCATCATCATCATCATCATCATCATCATCATCATCATCATCATCATCATCATCATCATCATCATCATCGTTGTCGTCATCATATCCCTTGTAGTAATTAATGCCGCCGTGCATCATGAGAAAGACGTATGATGATGCAGAGGGTGGGTGGGGGTGGGTGGGGGTGGGTGGGTGGTCATGAATGCATGTACCTTGCGTTCTCGATGTTCTTCTCCATTTCGCTGAGGATCTTGACGAGTCCAGCGGCTGGTTCGTAGGTCTTGCTGACCTTCTGAAGGAGTGCCGTTGTGGTGCTGTTCTTGAACAGACCCAGAGCCCTCTTGCGCAGGCCATGCTGCACGCACGCCTCAACCGCACCTACACACACACACACAGTCAAACACGTGCATATAGGGTACTATACAAAGAACCTTGCAACGAACCAAAGTTAACGGATCAGACTATAAATAGTAATAACAGGTTTATGTAGTGCATTTAGAAGAAAGATTCGTCTGAAGTGCCTCTGGCTAAATGACCGAAAACCAATGAAGAATACTTTTGTACAGTAGAAGTAAAGAAAATTTCAAAAATCACATGTATATATATGTAATATGTATGACAGGGGCGGATCCAGGGGGGCAATCCGGCTATGGCCCTCCCCCATTCAGAGATTTGCATAGGACGTGCCTCTCCTTCCCCCATCCATCCATCCGGTCTCAAGAAGCTCTAATCCATGCAGCGGCAACAGGAAGGTGAGAAAGAAAGAGTAGCATACTGTATGACTAAAAAAGGTCATCAGATTTTAAATAACCGGAATTGCCACGGGTTTTTAGAGGTTTTTTGGAGAAAGACTAAGAAAATCAACAGATTTTTCGGTGGAAGACCAACAAGTGATGCTACTGAGCTATTTTTCAACTTGCTAAATGCATTTTATGATTTGCGTAAACCGCTTCGTCGGCCGCCAAGTCATTCAGCGACTCAATATCAAAGTCTGCATCATCCAATCATCCAGTTCTTCGTTTCTATTTTAAAGCGAATCAGCAAAGTTGTTTTTTAGAGTTTTCTTAGAGGCCGAGACAGAGACAGACAGACAAACAGGGAGAGAGAGACAGGCAGACAGACACACAGACAGGGAGAGAGACAAGCAGACAGACACTCAGAGAGAGACAGACAGATACACACACACATGGAGAGTGATGAGAAGACTGGCAAATGAGAGAATTCGTCGTCGTATCTTAGTATATCAATTATCGCAAAGACAGACGCGAAATGAAAATAGGGGAAGATGGGCGAAGACGGCAACGATTCGCAATGGCCACATGACAGATGTCATCGACAGCCATGCAGCTCAATGCATACTAAGAACGACGTGGATGGAGCGGGGGAGTGGGGTGGAGGGCTTCCGATCGCTTCGGGCGTTGTTTTCCGCTCCTCCAAACAATGATGAACTCACCGAAAGGAAATACCAGTCGAGCGAACAATGGACTCGTTGTTGGCTAAATCAATTAGGAAATAAATGAAGGATGGAAGGAAGGAGAGACGGAAAGAAGAGGACGAGGATAAATATGAGGAAGAAGAGGACGAGGTGGAGGAATAGGAGGATGAAGACGAGGAAGTAAAGGACGAGGAAGAGGAGCGGGAAGAGGAAGGGAAGGAAGAGGGAAAAGAGAAGGAAGAAGAGAAGGAAGAGGTCGAGGTAAAGGAGGAGGAAGAGGATGGGCAGTAAGAAGAGGAAGAGGAGGCGAAATGTTAGAAGAGGACGAGGAGGAAGAGGAAAAGGTGGAAGAAGAGGACGAGATGGAGGAAGAGGAGGAATAGGAGGTAGAGGAGGAGGTGGAGGAATAGGAGGTAGAGGAGGAGGTGGAGGAAGAGGAGGAATAAGAGGTAGAGGAGGAGGTGGAGGAATAGGAGGTAGAGGAGGAGGAAAACGAAGAGGAGACGAAAGAAGAAGAGTATGAGGATGAGGAAGAAAAGAAAGAGAAGAGAATGTATACAGCGTACTGAGCGTAGCCAATATATTGTAATGGCGTCTGAGAATTCTCCATGCAACATCGATTGTTAATGTCGTGCAAGAAGACGGCTGCTCTCAACTCCACAGCAACTATTAATCAGTCGGCTGAATATAAGAGAGAAGAGCGATGGAAGTATAGTGCCATCGACCTAAAGTCGCCTAAATTACATTGCAGTCCACTGTGTCCAATGCAACAACTTCTGGCTAACTATAGGAAAGTATAGGTCTACACACGCACGCACGTATATGGCAACATACAGAGAACGCAATAGTATACACTGTGCAATAGGACAGGTTCAGGAATGGAGATGATGGATGTACGTATTGCATGCACGCATGTATACCGCGCGTTTTAACGCTGCCCTCCGCCGCATACAATATAATATTATAAGCAAGCTGGAAATGTGTTCTGTGACGATTGTCGGGGTAAAGTTATAATTTCAAATGGAAGACTTTTATACGATGACGCTACAGCGCCCATGAGAAAGAATGCACACAACTCGCCGTACGTGTGTACGCGCGCGTGTGTGTTTGCTTGCGCGCGAGTGCGTGCTCCGTCATATGCAGAATCTTAGCGATTAGTGCAAGACAATTAATTCGGATTTCCATTGTGTATGGTGCATGTCATCGATACGCATTGTCCTGCTGCACGCCACCTTAGTCTTGTAATCAATCACAGAGCGCAACAACCCGCACCAGTGCACATGCACTGATGTCGTCGCTTCGTCTATAGTAATGATTTTGAACTCGCTATACAGCACCCTTTCGTTGGCCTCGGCTGTGCTTCGGCGCTATATAAATCATAGAATTATCATTAATTGCTTAAGTACTATTATAATTATGCCTTATAATTATCAGATCGTGCATGGGTACATAAAGTTGATGTTTCTTAAGTTGATGGCTACATTAGTTTGCGTCTGTTTGCCGAGTTTTTCGTCTTTTGTTCTAGTCATAATTTAGTTTATCTGTTCTGTTTTTTGTGTGAAAATAAAAGCAGAGACATATATAGAGGGTGGGGTAAAAAATAATTCCTAAGAATCGTTGCCAATATTTTGGACATAATTAAGACTTTTAAATCAAGCTTTACAGGTTTGATGTAATTCATACATGTATACGTTCGTACTACTGACAAATTTCACCAAAACATTTCAAACAGAAAAAAAGTTATTTCACTTTTAGCGAGTCCACCCACTGTTTTTTTAACGCTCCAAAAAACAAGATGCGGCAAAAAGTAACAAAAATTATTTTATTAAGTCACATTTCAAAATAATTTCTATCAAATGAAGTTAATGAACGATGATGACGATGTAACGTGCTTAACGACGATAATGATGACGATCGATAGCCGCTTATTGTAGGTGATGCATATAATTAGGATGACGTTAATGACGCTAATGACGCTAATGACTTGCTTAATTCCTTTGTTTTACTGCCATAATTTATTGCATGAGTGGTATATTCAGGAAAATAAAAATTCAATTAAATTGAAAAAAATGACAATATTGAAAACACGAAAGCCTTAAGGCAGTAATGTCACAAGAATACGGCAATAGTGCTGAATTAAGCCTGGGGTAAAAAACTTGGGTCAATTGAAGATCTCCCTCTCTTTAAGATATTCCAAGATAGGTGGCAGCACATGCGCCAACGGAAATTTATACAGACATGATGGACAACACAATTATGCGAGCCATACGTGCACTGAATCTATAGCTATGCATACTTCGGGATCGGAAGCGTTCCGTTTCACTCACATCAGCAATGCGGCGCCCATAACTTATGAAAACACAATGCACAGGAAATTGGAAGTCTTCATATTTGGCAGTTGATCATTAGGTATAACAAAAGTTTTCAGGCAAATGCGACAACGTAATCCACTATCGTAAAAAGGAAAGTCTATTATAGGCTTACTCTGTAATTTATTGCCAAGGGAGGAAAACCTTTTGGTTCTATATTTTCCTATAGGCTAAACAAGTTGGGACACACCCGTTGGGCCAGTGTGGGAATTGTAGAAAAATACACCCATAGGGGTGCCCGGGTGCCAGACTTTGATCCATGCGGAGTTGAATATCCGTTTTCAGCTAATCACTGGGAAAAGTCGGTGTTTCAATATTGCTGTTTTTTTAAAATAATTATTGTGCTGCAGCCGATAAAATGGAGAAGCTTTTCCATTCATAGTGGAGAAACGCCTGGAAAATGACCATCCAACCTGAAGATGGTAATGGAGACTCAATAACTGTGGGTCCTATAAGAAATACTAGATGAGGATTGAAAACCAACCCCAACCTCGTCACCAATGCGGCGACAATTTTCACCTTGCGTCTGGTCAATCATGAGCAGGATCTCGGCCATGTTGGTGAAAAACCGATTCAACGGACATAAAACTAATAATTGGGATTTCTGCTGACGAAAGGGAAAGCCATTGGCAACGGCGACGAACTGTTATTATCAGAGACACGTCACGTGAAACAAAGGTAAAATCTAATTATCGCACCTTTGTCGACATGATGACGGACGACATTGTTTCTCGCCACAGTCCATGTCAATGTTCCCGGAACGAAGCCATTACAGTTCGGCATTCGAGTTGCCGAGTGTGTGTGTGTTTGTGCGTATCAGCGTATGTAGGCTACATGTACACATGTATGTGTTTACGTGTGTGCATGTATATGTGTGCGTCTACGTGTACGTGCGCGTATGTGCGTGCGGTCGTGTGTGTGTGTGTGTAGGTGCGTGTGCATGCGCTCATGTATGTGTGCGTGCATGCGCAGCACTGTGCGCGTGTGTGTGCACGCTCGTGCATGTGTAGGTGTGTGTGCGTACGCTCGTGTGTGTGAGGGTGTGTGTAGGTGTGTGTGCGTACGCTCGTGTATGTGTAGGTGTGTGTGCGTACGCTCGTGTGTGTGTAGGTGTGTGTGCGTACGCTCGTGTGTGAGGGTGTGTGTAGGTGTGTGCGTACGCTCGTGTATTTGCGTACGCGGCACTGTGCGCGTATGTGTGCGTTCGTGTGTGCGTGCGTGCGTGTATACGTGCAAGCGTGTGTGTGCATCAACATGTAGTAAATCCCATTTTGTTGCGAACAACGACATAAGACGGTCGACCTATATACATGCATGTACACATGTACATTAGGGATGAACATTTCACTATATGGAAAGGAGAAAATGTGGAAAGACATTAGTCGAGATTTGTGTGAGTTTCTGACATTTCTTCGTCGCTGCATGTCTGACCAATTTTCCCGAATGACGTCGAACGCGCTTATAGATATATAGCACATGCAGAGTGGCCGACGTTGCCTACAGTCAGATAAATTATGGGTATTTAGATCATGACTACAGTGTGCACTGTGCAGTTAGTCACCATATTATATAAATATATATACACACGTATATATATTTATATATATATATATATACATTCTTATGTCTTGGCAATCTGCATGGTCGCGCGTATAATCGTCCTCTTAATACACTGCTCCTATAATTATATGTCAGCTCTTGCTAGACATTGCTCTTAAGAGCATAGCCCATCCAATCTGACAATATATCTGTAATGTGGCAGAACATTTAAATAGCACTATTCAAGTATACAGACAGACGTGCTGCCTACACAGCTATCTCACCCGCTATCACCTGGTATACTTCTGCACTTCAAGACATTGCTTTTGAAAGGGTATAGCCTATACGGCCACACCGAACTGTCCATTCTCTCCAGACATTGCTGTTGAATGACATATAGTCAACCCAAATGTCTGCTCTTTCCAGTCAGTGCTCTCACATGGAATGGTCACACTGAATGTCTGCTTTACCAGACACTCTTCTTAAAGGCTAAGGCCACACAGTGGCCGACACACACACAAGTGTCTGCTCCACAATACGACGACGCTCTAAAAGACTGTGTTCACATCCTACATATAGCCCATCAAATCTCACATTAGGGCCTATATTTGTCTGCCAATTCAAGCCACTGCAACGTTAAGACAATAGTGTAGAACCGTTATATATAAGGTCGTTGTGTAGAAGTTAGAACTGACGGAATCGAACGGCGTTCTCTAAAAGCCATCGTCTCATGCTGATAGTAAATTGTCCATTGCAACTAACACCGCCTGTTGTGCAGTGGCTGTTTACGAGTCATAAAACAAGAAACGACCTCCGCACACACATCCACACACTGTGACACACACACTGTGACACACACACACACACTGTGACACACACAAACACACAACGATCTGCAGTGCAGAGACAATAACCACGATACTCTAGAGAAGAAAGCGTCAATTGCTGCAAATGCTATTGCTGCTGCTGCTGCTGCTGCTGCTGTAGATGCTGCTGCTGCTGAGGGTGGTGACGATGTGGATAGGGCCGCTGCTGCTCTTGACTGCGCCAACTCACGTCCACTCACAAATAAAGCACTTAGACCGATTCGACGGTTCTTGACTCTGGTATACGACGAATACTTCTGAATAGGATACAATCCACAGACAGACAGACACACACACACACACACACATAAATACACACACACACGCACTTGAACAGAAACACAGAAAGACATAGACACACAAGGACAGACAGACAGAAAGAGGAAAGCACAGACGAACCGGAAGAGGGACATATTATATAGACGCATGCAGACTGATACACACAAACTCACACAGACATATAAGCAAACACAAGGTCGTGCCAAGAAGCAGACGATATATATATATATAATTATATATACATTATTTGAAAAGTGGCTGATCATGTATTCGGCGAACTATAGTTGCCCACCTTGCCGAGCACTTTATACCCATGGCTGCCTCAGAGGCAAACATTCAGGGACTGGTCTTCTTAATTCTCTTCATCCCATCTTAATGCATTTCCACATTCGTTAAAAATCCTTCTCCCTGCCTGCATGCCCCAATCCCAAAGCCTTTTCCAGTCGCAGCACGTGCCTTATACACGCAGATTTTAGCTTACAAATGTCTGGTTCTGGTTCGACCAAAAGGTCAGAGTCCTCCTCCTCCTTCTCCTCTCACGACTGACCAATGAAGGTTCCGTGGAAGTAGTGGAGGACGTCAGTATAGCTCTTGATTCCATTCAATCAGGTACATTGCGACCAGCAGAGGAGGACGACAGACCTATCTGCAGCACCCATCAATCTCCTCCAGCGAAGGCCGTCCAGAATGTTTGCTCAAGCTGTGCTTTGTTTGCAGTCTCTTCTCGCGGTCAGCATACGCTCGAAAAATCGATTGGCATCCAGACTCGCAAGTCTACTACACCGCATGCAACTCTAAACCACCGTCTGCAAAACCTTGACGAAGACGACGCATTTGGTAGATACCCACTCGTGTGTCGACGTCACTGTTTAATGACTGCGTCTATCGCCATCTATCCATTGCAGCAAGATTAGTTGGACGTGGACACGGAGATGGGCGTTGGTCCCGCAAGACTCGTTCAAGTCCCGGATATGGAACGACGCTTCGCCGACATGTATAAATCGGATTGGCTTCTTCGTTAAGGCCATAAAATCAGGATTCAAGGAATCCGAAAAGTATTTGATTATATTAATCTGGTTAAGTCAGACGATATATGACGGAGAAAAGACGGTAAACATAGGTCGTATACGATCAGATCAGAATATTATTATGCACATGAATTGAAGACGAAAACGCTGATCGGTTTTATTCAAACGAATCTACCAAATTGTATACGGTAAAGAAAGGCCAGAAAAGGTTCTGAGTGAAAAAGAGAGGGTACAGACAAGGGGATTGATAAAGGGTGGGTGAGGTATAAAGTGACACGATGAAGCATCATAAAGTAGGCAGACTAACGCACAATTCGTAAGTAGGAATGGAATTCGAAAGAAAGGACGAAAGTACGGTACCGGAAGTAAAGTTATACGGTAATGCAACTTACTTATGCCTACATAAAAACTCAGGTGTCACTTGACCTTTCATGCTGTGCACGATCCTACGTTGTAATAATTATCTGGTGAGAAAGAATTGTAAGCAAGGAAAGTGGTCAGCATTAAAAAAATAGTTGTAACTGGAATCAATGGGAATTGAATAGAGCATCACATCAAAGGCAAACCAATCTGGGGTAACTCTCGATCTGCAATATATCCTATAAATTATATAGATGTTAAAAGTCACGATGACCTGGCATGTCATCAACGAGCCAAGTGATGCATAGAAAACCAGAACAGCCACCAGATAAGGGCCCACCTCCACCCCACCCCACCATAAACACAACCACGCGCACACACACACACACACACACCCAGCTCATCCAATGGCCTCTGCAGTTGACAGACAGCGTCCTGCTCTCAGTCTCGAGAGGAGCAAGTGGCGCCGATATAGAGTGGACAGCTGCAAGCGACAGATGGCGTCACTTGCACCGCACGATGACGCACCGCCGCCGAGAAGTATCTTTATGAACAATACTCTCATGGAATGGCGGCTCTGTGGTTAAAGGATAGACATGAAACACACATGTATGAGATAGGATACACATGAGAGGTCGTTGGATAGGACACAAGATAATATCAAAGAGCAATCAGGATAATATCAAAGAGCAATCAGGATAATATCAAAGAGCAATCAGGATAACAATATCAAAGAGCAATCAGGATAACAATATCAAAGAGCAATCAGGATAACAATATCAAAGAGCAATCAGGATAACAATATCAAAGAGCAATCAGGATAACAATATCAAAGAGCAATCAGGATAACAATATCAAAGAGCAATCAGGATAACAATATCAAAGAGCAATCAGGATAACAATATCAAAGAGCAATCAGGATAACAATATCAAAGAGCAATCAGGATAACAATATCAAAGAGCAATCAGGATAACAATATCAAAGAGCAATTAGGATAACAATATCAAAGAGCAATCAGGATAACAATATCAAAGAGCAATCAGGATAACAATATCAAAGAGCAATCAGGATAACAATATCAAAGAGCAATCAGGATAATAATATCAAAGAGCAATCAGGATAACAACATCAAAGAGCAATCAGGATAATAATATCAAAGAGCAATCAGGATAACAATATCAAAGAGCAATCAGGATAATAATATCAAAGAGCAATCAGGATAATAATATCAAAGAGCAATCCATTGGATCTGAACAATGTCATCCATCATCGGTGACGTCAGATTCTATGGCTTGGCAATGAAATGCCATTGCCAGCACCACAATCATCCGGCTGTATATCGTATTCATACCAACCATGGACACAACGCGTAGTTATTATAAGGTCAAACCCCACCCCACCCCCCACCTCACACACACACGCACAGAGACAGACAGACAGACATAGACAGACAGACGGCCATGCACACTTTGCACAGATATAGGCAGAAACAGACATAACACACCAGACAGTTTAGGAGACATATTCGTCTACTGGGAAGCAAACTATGAAATTTTAATCAGAATTAGACAACTCACAAAATTAAATTGTCAGATTTAGCAAAACTTTGGTCAAGATATTGGCCAAAAAACCGTAGGGGGTCTTTTTGGCCCACCCTGTATAATTAATTATAATTAGCTACAAAGCTAATTAATTAGTCTCTGATTACTTAATTATCAATCACTGTCCCTCATTAAGGACGTCTTCGCATAAACAGGAAACCTGATTGATGCCTGTGTACGTTCTGCATGGTTCTGGATACATTACTGCACCATAAAAAGTCGTGCATTAAAGCCTGGATAAATTGAAGTCCGAGGCCCCAGGACACGACTCAAACTGCTGTATACGATAAAAGTAACTTAAGGACCGTTTTTAAAGGGCGCTTGGTGTCTACAGTGATCTGAGTGCATATATACACGCATTAGTGTCGTCTCCAACCAGACATGGCTTTAGAGGAGGCAGTAGAACTACTTTGCAGGAGGAGGCGTTGCTTTAAAGTGCAGCTAATTTGGCATTCAATCCATGCGCTGCTTGCATTATACTAAGGCGGAGGGAGGGCAGGAGGGAGGGAAGATTATTATTAGAACGGATGGACAACGTCTGGCTATCTGGCTAACGAAGATGAACGTCAATCAGCTAAGTCTGGACCGGCGACGGTGATGGCACGTTGTCGAGTCTGAACACGCAGCGGCTAAGTATTGAGACATATATTGGTCTGGACGTTGTCTTGTTCTAAAAAAATGCCCGGATGAGCTTAAGACGCAGACGACTCGTGTTTGTTCGATGACGGTCTAGAAGTCTACATCACATTGGACGAATTGGCACAACGCGTTTTAACGATTCAGATTGACAACGTGGGAAACTATATAGATGGATTCGAACCTGGAACCCCCTCCGGCTCCAAGGCAGCGACGCCACCACTACACCACCGCGCCCCACGTTGTTCAGCCAGCGAAGAGAATTTGGCAAGACCAAAGAGTATATACATGTATAGCTGGGACATTTTCCATTAACTAAATCCAATTATTTGAATGTATTATTTTATGCCAGATCTGGGTGTGTATACAACAGTACAAACCAAGTATACCATTAGTCCCAAATATGCAAAGACTCGCGTAATAAGAAATTATCTGAATAGATTTCTGTACTAGTAGTAACTAGACTAACTACATAACACATAGTTTCTCATTCCAGAAATACATAAGCAATAAAACTGAATTGACTTCCGCTGTCGGCTTTCAGATCGTGATATATTTTTGTGGTGAAGCAGGGAGTTATGAAATATAATATTTCTGCCATTTCATAATTATTTTATTTGCAACTATAGGCCTAGGTGTGTGTATGTTTTATTTTGCTGAGAAGAAAACTTCCAAAAAGTGCCGGGGAAAGGGTCTTCAGCCAAAGCAAATGCCCGGGCCTATTTCCCGCTGTTCCTAGTTCTCATATTAGATTAAGGCAATAATTCCAGTGAGATTAATATATGCCACAAACTGCGCCAAATAAGTCTCAAGATAAACAAAACACTTCAAAATTTCAGACCGTTAATCTTCAAATGGTGAAATATCAATTTTCTGGACTTGTGTCAATTTTCAGTAACAAAACATAGCCGTCTTGCAAGGCATTGCACGAGGGCAGTCACATCCATTCAGAAGGGATGTGACTGTGAATGGAGGAAGGCAGGAGAAAAACGCACCCGCATGCACGGCGATAGCAGCAGCACTCTGGCGGCGACATCGTCGAACGACGATTCTTCTGTTTAATGGGAAAACAGCGGAAATACGACAGCTGCACGAAACGGTCACCATGGCAACCGGGAGAGCGTTTTCACTACAGCGGGGGGGGACGAGGGGAAGCCATTTGAAGAGACGACGACGACGACGAAGAGGACGACAAAGCACAAAGCAAATACGGCCAAATACCGTCAGACTATAAGGACTACCACGACGACAAAGTACGTCGGCAGCTATAGCATTTCATGGTATATACGGTACCGGTAAGGCTTGGCAAATAACGGTATACGGTAATGCAGGGACGTATAGTCGTGGTTAGAGTGAGCAGTGGGAACACTAAATATGAGCAGTGGGAACGCTGATGAAGAATTTTATTGAAATGCATGTGTTTTAGAGTTCCTTCATGATGAGCAGTGGGAACGCAAGCCAAGAATTTAGAGAGCATGCAGTGGGAACGCCTTTCCCACGCGTTCCCACCCTGCGTATAGTCAGGGAATTTGAGGGTTTCTACAGTATGCCGTTAAGGTAGTTGAAGGTGAAATAAGGTATTTATTATGAGGTCAGCTAATGTAACTTAGGTCCTAAGATAAATTCAGATGAAACAAGGTATATGTAAAGGTAAATATATTATTAAGATTTAAATTAAGGTCCAGCTAAGGTAAAATAAGGAAAATTAAGGAGAATTAATTAAATCAAGGTAAAATAAGATGATATAAGGTAAAATAAGGTACCTTGAATGAATTTCAATGAATTTGTTTGTTGCACACAAAAGTAAAACGGTACAAATGTGAGTCAATAAAGTACAGTGCAATACGAGTCAGGAAAAGCTAATAGCCTATACTACCCTGACCCCTCCTCCTTGACTAGTTTTCAAGCATGCTAGCATTAAGGTAATATTAGAAAGGATTACTAAGTAAAGTAAAGGCAAAACAAGATAAGTTATACAATAGGAAAATATATGAATTATTCAGAATGTTTTATCCACGCATACATCCAATATGTATTAATCTTGACCGAAACCACCATATACATGTATATAAGCCTACATGTAAAAGCACTTCTCAATAATATTTTGAGCTGAAACGATCTAAGAAGCACGTTCTCTCAAGGAAACGGTTGGCATGGTAACACATCCTATGCAGCTTAAGCCAACAATGAAAACCTGCGGTTGCCATGACAACAGAAGAGAATATATATATAGCTGGTGAACGCCTACCACAGAGCGAAGTGACGACGCTGCTCTCTTCGTGGACAAACTTTCGTGTAACCGCTTCCTCCATCGTTTGCTTCACCTGCAAAAAATAAATCCACAAAATTATTTCGTATCAGCATCTCAACGCGTTTCATTGGCGTTTATAGTTCGTCGCAGATGATAGAAGTCATCTGCTGAATCTGATTTCTTTCATCCCATACAACCATCCATCCATCCACATGATCCACCCGTCCGTCCGTCCATCCATCGGTACATCGACATAATCCGCCCACCCATGCACCCACCCCACCCACTAATCCATCCTTCACTCCCTCCCCTCTCTTCCTCCCTCCCTCTCTCCATCAATCCATCCATCTGTACATCCACATGATCCACCCACCCATCTATCCATCCTTCACTCCCTCCCCTCTCTTCCTCCTTCCTCCCTCCCTCCCTCTATCTATCCATCCATCAATCCATCCGTCCGTCCATCCACCAACCCATCCATCCTTCACTCCCTCCCCTCTCTTCCTCCTTCCATCCATCAATCCGTCCATCCATCCATCCATCCGTACATCCGCATGATCCACCCACCCACCCCACCCACCCACCCCACCCATCCTTCACTACCTCACCTCTCTTCCTCCTTCCTCCCTCCATCCATCAATCCATCCATCTATCCACCCATCCATCCATCCCTCACTCCCACCCCTCTTTTCTTCCTTCCTCCCTCCATAAATCCATCCGTCCATCCATCTGATTAAATCGGTTTTTCTCCGCTCGACAAACTCCAATTCCAGCCGACAAAAAAGCGATCGAATTAATTTCGAATTAATTGCCTGTCGCCGTCTGTCGTCGGATTGCGCACGTCATCAATTTCTACGACGACCGGTATTTTTACAGACAGCACATGCAATACCGAAATTTATTTGCTAATTTATTACTAAAATTTAATTATTATTATTATTGACACTGTTATTGTTATCATTAATCATCATCATCATCATTAGCACGATAATCACTAATCGTCATGATATAAATTATCATCATCATCATAATAATCGTAATTATCGTCTTCATCGTCGTCGTCACGATCATTATCAACAGCATTTTTAGCATTGTGGAGAAGAATGAGTGAAGGACTTGCCCAGACCGTATACGCAATAGTAACAACCATCGAAGGAAAGGTTCGAACCATACTTTTTGCAATGCACTATACAAGGTGAATGCCAAAACCAATTGGCTACGACGGTGACCCGAAAAAATTGTATGGACAAAATGGTATGGATGAAATGAAAGCTGGATTAGTGAATTTTTATATATGAAATAGAAGCTGGATCATTGAAAAGACGCATGTGAAATGGAAGCTGGATGAAGGCTCTGCATGGATATTTTTATATATGAAATGGAAGCTGGATTGATGAAAATAACGCTTTAGATATAGAAGCTGTATCAGGGTATTTTCATAGCTGAAATAGAAGCTGGATGAATGAAAGATGCACTACAAATGGAGGTTGATTAAAGGAATCTTATGGCTGAAATTGAAGCTGGATACATCATGAAACGCATGAATGAAAGACATCAATTCAGCTTCCATTTCTCAAGCATTTTTTTCGCCAATCCAGCCTCCTTTTCTCAAGCTTTTTTCTTCACTAGAGCTCTACTTCAGCCACAAAAAAGCCATCCACCCTCTATTTCAGCAATAAAATACCCTCATCCAGCTTCCATTTAAACATACCGTTTTGTCCGTACCATTTTGTCCGTACCATTTTGTCCGCTACCATTTTGTCCTAGAACCACTACGACGTTTCCCACAGTCACCTCATTTCACCTACTTATTTACTTAAATGTTGTCAGTTTGTAAACTTTTCAATTAAATCAATTTGATTAAAATTGGAGGAAAACTTCAACATTTGAACTATTTATCACACTTCAAAATTTTTACACTCACACATTCTGCCTCCCTCCCAGTGCTTTGTCAATTTGTCTATTGCTCTTAGCACACCTTAATGCTACAGTTCGCTTATAATTATGGCCAACATCACTTATTTCATTCATTCATTCATTATTAGCATTTATATAGCGCCCCTTCAAGAAACTACTCAGAGGTGCTCCCAGCCCAGCCACGGCAAAAGAAAAAAGATTTAAGGGACTTAAGGAATAAGGATTGACTGGTCAGGTGGAGGAGATGGAGGTTAGGGGGAAGTCATTCCTTGACTTGTTTGCCAATCTGCAAACTGTTTTGACTATTTATGGTATTCTTCCTTGTTATGAAATTTGTTAACTATATCATTGTAAACTGAAATTGGTTATTCTGTCAATTTGTAATTCTTTATTTTCCTGTCCCCTAAAACCTACAATGCCATTGGTCATGGACCCTAAGTATTTTAAGATCAAGGGAATTCACAACACAGCACAAAAGTGTGAAATACAAAGACAGATGAAGACAGAGTCTGACAGGTTATAAAGGTCATGTCAAAGTTCATCCAATAAGACTCGTATATACTGGTATATACGAGTCCAAGTGCACTGATGATTATTTGAACCTAATTAATTATGTACTAACATCAATTACTAACAAGTGTGTTCAGTAGCATGATGTATGGATGCATGACATGGGTAGCCTACTAACGAAAGATTCGCAAAGAAGAGTGTTAGCATTTGAGAGAAAATGCTATAGGAAAATCTTGAGGATAGGATGGACACAGAATATACAGGTAAGCAATGAAGAGGTCTACAGAAGTGTGGATTTGACTGAGAACCTTAGGCAGACACTGAGATTGTTCGGACATAATTATCTGCAGAATGAAAGATGGCAGAAAGATCAAGTCTCTGATGTTTGGAATAATCGAGGGCAACAACAAAAGAGGAAGGCGGCATTGAGAGTGGGTGGATGATATTGTAGATTGGTGCCGAAAAGACCTATAGCAGCTGGAGCATGCAGCCCAGGACAGACTGGAGTAGAGAGACATTGTGAAGAAGACATCGGACACCTACGGGCATTGAACCATGGTGGTTGTTGATGACAATGATGATGATGAATTACTGTTGATAGCCTCAACTTCTGCAAATGGTAGAATTCATCCCTGTAGCAGCATGCATGTACATACAATTTTATACACAATATGCATAGATAAGCATATCTGAGTAAGAACTATGGATATCCTTATGCAAAGACATAGGCCAAAATCGCCAGAAACACACACACACACACAGAATATACTAGAGACACATATGCAGGACTATAATTACATAAAGAAAGACATACATGACAGACAAGCAGACAAACAAATACTAAAAGTAACAGACTTACAGACAGACAGACACACATAGAGAGATAAAGAGACATCAAGACACAGCGACAAAGAGATAAGAACAGACAGAACAGATACAGACAAATACAGATAAAAACGATGGGTGGGGACACCCAATGACCCAGAAAGTACAATGCCCAAACTCACAGGTATATGTGCATACACAAGCAGATGATGAATTACTATTGCTGCATTCAGCAGCATATACTCAGACAGACATCTACATACACAGACAACAAACCTGCTGTAGTGTACACAGTGTGCAACTATGCATGCATACAACAAAGCCGACTGGTCAACCACACCACACACACACACCCCTGCAGAATGCAACAAGAGACGACCTATTTCGATTGTGTTTCCCACTGCAGTGTCTGTTCTCTGATATAATAACATTATATGCATGCACTTACAAACACAACACGGATTTCCTGATAATTGACGGACTTAACATATTAATAATAATAACAATAATAATGATAATAATAACAATAATAATAATAATATGTCTCACAACATTGAAACTCTATCTTTGTACCAAGAATAACACTCAAAACGTTTATTGAAATATCATTTATTCATTTATTTCTCACATTTGCTATATCGTCCCTTCCAGCTCACTACTCAGAGGCGCTCCCGACTACAGCGCAGACACTGCATCGCAGTTTCATGCCAAAGTTCATGAGCAATTGCGAGTGAAGGACTTGCTCAAGGTATCTATGTGACAGCTTGAGGTGGATTCGAACATGAACACTCCACTCCAAGGCACCAAGCCCACCACTACACCACCCCGTACCACAACATATACATACACACATACATATATAAACATATAGAAAGAGGCAGAGACGGACACACAGACAAAGAAAGAGAGACATAGACAGACAGACAGAGATAGTGCAGTGGCTGAGAGAGAGTCATAGGTATGAATTGATAACCACCTTCATTTTCTTAGCCTCAGCATATGAGTGTGGACGATGGCCAATCCTCTCCCTTGCCATCTCATCTGCTCACCAACAGTGTACAGTCAGTGCGCTCATTATAAACGAACTGACCTGGAACCCCAGGTGGAACAGACATGTGAAAATAAATTTATGCCACATATACTGGAATATAAACCCCGACCTCTGCACTGAAAACCCAGCTTCAAAACAACTAGAATATCACTCACCACATAATAATATAATATAATATAATATAATATAATATAATATAATCTGCAAAATCGGACATAAAAATCGAATAGTCGGATGTGGAGCGAGAAAACGCCGGCAACTGGAAAGGACTGGAAGAGGATTGGATGACAGTGAATGGACGATGAAAGACCAATGAAAGGCGTTTCTGTGGATGGAAATATATGGAGAAAGTTGGAGGGAGGAAGAGAAATACAGACAGACAAAGAGGGAGAGAGAGAAAGGCAGACATACAGGGAAATAAACAGACAGACAGACAGGAAGGGAAGCAGAGAGGGAGGGACAGAAAGACAAACAGAGACAAGGACTGAGACAGAAAGACATAAACAGAGTAAGAGAGAGAGGACTGCGCAAGGAATGGATAATTATATAGACAGAAACAGAGACAGGGAGAGCCAGAAACAGAGAGAGGGAGAGACAGAGGCAGATAGACAAACAGAATACAGATAGAGGCAGATAGACAGACAGACAGAAGCAGATAGAGAGGTGATGATGAATGAACGGCTTTATGGGGGCGAAAATATAGTCCACGAAATTCCCCGACGGCAGAAAAGCTTCGACCGGCGAGGGAGGCGGGGATGAATTGCCTAAAGGAGGAAATCGTATATCATCATCGTCTGACGTCGTTCTCCACTTCCTTCTCCCTCTCCTCCTTCTCCACTTCCTTCTCCCTCTCCTCCTTCTCCACTTCCTTCTCCCTCTCCTCCTTCTCCACTTCCTTCTCCCTCTCCTCCTTCTCCACTTCCTTCTCCCTCTCCTCCTTCTCCACTTCCTTCTCCCTCTCCTCCTTCTCCACTTCCTTCTCCCTCTCCTCCTTCTCCATCTCCTCCTTCTCCCTCTCCTCCTTCTTCTCCTTCTGCCCTCAGGGTCGTCGTTGACGCTCATAACGACGACGACAACAATTCCCCGTTCTATACGGGTGCCCTAAATCCGCTTTCTGCCAACACAACACGCTCCTGCATTTTATTCCTCGCCAGATCATTCTGAGAACTTGGACATTGAGAAGAATATGCAATACGACGACCGGTAAAAAGGCTGTCATGTAATATAATCTTCATTTAATTTAAAACTGACACAGCTCAGTATGATTGCAATTCATAGTCATAGACTTTGCTGGGGCGCGGTGGTGTAGTGGTAGCGTCGTTGCCTTGAAGCCGGGAGGTTCGCAGTTCGAATCCACCTCAAGTCGCCGCGTAGGGACCCTGAGCAAGTCCTTCACTCGCAATTGCTCAGCGCTTCGGCGTAAAACTCTGATGCCGTGTCCGCTCTGCAGTCAGGAGCGCCTCTGAGTAGAGTTCTTGAAGGGGCGCTATAACAAGTGCACATACAAAACACACAAACTTTATTGGAGCCAAATTTAACTGTTGGCAGCCATGCAAGGCGCCCCACACGTCCTACTGCTCGGCTTACAAATGATACCTGCCAATTGGAAGGTTGAATGGAGTCTTTGTGGGAGGGTAGTGGGAAGCGATCCCGCATCTATGCTCTTTTTGTGCCAGGGTGTTTACCATTACCATAAACCTTCCTCCCCATTTCTCACAAGTTCAAATCTCCTTTCTTGACAAGGTGTAACTGCGTATATGGCCATTGAGCAAGTTCTTCACTCACATCACAATAATTGGCCAACGTCACCGCTTGATACAAGTTAGTCATTAGATGACAGAGGAGCTACATAATTGCATAATAGAAATAAATACAATAACTAAATCAACTCATATATGATTCACACACTGTAGGCTACATAGCCTGAGTGGAGTGCTTATCTTGTAGCAGCACTGTAGCAGCATTTCCCAAAATGGTTTATGGTAACGCTAAATCCATTAAGCGAAAGCAATTTCCATCCAAATTCAGCGTCTTTTGGCTTGAGGATAATAAACAGATTCTAGAGATTGCGAGATCCATGCAAATGAAGAGAACGTGGTTCTCTACGAGCGTTCTCTTATCACCATCCGAACACCTTCGACGTTCTTTTCTGTTCCCATGAATTGATGATTTCTTAACCTCATCCATCTCTCACCAAGTTGAAAGTTGATCTATGAGATGTTTACTACATTAAACCTGGAATTCGAGCAGTAATTGCAGATTTTTATAGCACCTCTAAAGGAGACACCTACCAGTGGCACTCATGGCCTCACAAAAGAAAAACCCACAGGCATCGTCGTCATCGTCCTCATCATCATTATCATCGTCATAATCATCGTCATAATCATTGTCATCATAATGATCGTCTTCATCAATAATCATCGTCATAATCATCATCCTCATCGCATTTATTCCATGCACACGACCAGCAAATGCGAATCTGAGATGGACAGAGCAACTGTAGATGATGTCCACACATGTAACCCTATTAGAGGAGGAGAGAAGGATGATCAAGAGCCCTATACTCTTCGCCCGCCCCCCCCTCCCCCATACAAGCCAAGCGTTCCACTCATCCGCTCCCGTTCTCCAAAGCCAATCAGCTGATGTTCTGCAAATTATTAGTTCGGTTATTTCAGGAAATCATAAATTTAGCTGAGCACCTGTGGCTGTGGCGGCGGAAAGTCTTTAAGAGATGCCTGTGACACGAAACGGAGTATCCCCCCGAAAGTTATCCGGGGGGATGAATTGATCTATCCCCCCGGATGGAATTAACCGGTCTATACTATCCGGAGGGATAAGCCATTCTATCCCTTTTTTTGAAAAATGCGCATAATAAAAAATTCATGCTGTAATCAAAATTTAAAGTGACTCTAATTGTTTTAAGTGTCCTAAGCAATGCTCAGTGCAACTCGAATTTATTTAGTGACTCTGAGTGTTCTTAAGTGTTTTAAATGTTTTAAGTGCTCTAAAAACAGGGCAAAACAAATTATCTAGTAGGAATAAACATACCTTTTAGTGTCAATGTTCAAAACAAAGCAGATGAAAATTAATTTGCAATAAAAAAAATACAAGCGGAAGCGGTTTTTTCAACTTTTTTAATTTGGGGGATACAATTAATACGGGGGATACTCTATTTCGTGACACCTGCAAATGATGCACACAAGCTCTGCAATTAATCATTTGTCTTGTTTTCTGCTTCACTGCTCGGTTTGAATCAGTGCTATGTGCTTCCTTCAACTAAACTTAATAAAATTAATAATAAAGTATCAGATAAATACGCCAAACATAAAAATATGATAGGTCATTAAATGAGAGATTCAGGCAGGCAGACAGACAGACAGACAGACAGACAGACAGACAGACAAACAAACAGAGAGATACATACAGAGGCACAGACAGAGAGACACAGAGACATAAAATACTCCAAGCACCACAGTCACTTCCAACCAGCCACATTAAATGGTCCACTTCAGCTTCCATATTTCCATACATTTATTTCTTATTAATAACCAGTATCAAGTGCCGTTATCCAACAATAAAGCACCAATCGATGGTGCTGAGCAGCAGTGAGTAAAGGACTTGAGCCTCAAGGTCCCTCCCATCCTTCACCCCCCCCCAACACAGTAACGGTCTCAGAGGCTCAGAAGGCTTGAACCTGCACTCTTCCTGATACAAGGCGAGTGCTCAAACCATTAGACCAACGTCATGTCCCACGCTGTGCCTCTGGTGAAACCAGAACCTTCAGTAATCAGTAATAAAAGCCTCTGGTCAAAACTTCTTGCCAAACGCTGACTGATCGAGCGTGCCTGTCGGCTAAAAACATGCTGCCCGGCTGCGGACGTTCCTCTCCCTACGCCTTGCAGTAGTCGTAGTCCACCTCCGCACGCTTGTCAGCGCTGCACCAGAGTGGCCCAGCAAAGCCCAGCATGCATATTAAACAAGAATGCGGATATGAAGGTGAAATCTGCCACAGAACGATAAGCCACAAACGCCTGTCTGCCTCTCAATAGACGAGGAGCTGACAATTATAGCTGTGGGCTGATCAGTGACACCGTCCGTCCCAGTTAATTGATTTGGGAAAGTGAAGCCAGCAAAAATTTACGGCCAAGTCAGCTGTGTAGTCTGATTCTGAATAAAACAGTCCCCGTAGCTTCAAACGTTCTTGCCGGATCAATGTTTTTGCAGCTGGAGCTGAAGGTTGTAGCGTTCTTTTAAATGTTACATTATTCAGAATCAAGTGATCTACTACACTGGGTCGCATACACTCGGTGACTACTGTGTTTGTCTGGATCTCGTAAATATTTTAGCAAAGAGTCTTGCAACTGGTCAGGCCCCGGCAATATCTGAGCTGAAAATCAGTGAAGTGTAGTATATTCTCACTGATAGAGCCTCCCATTCTTCAACTACTCACTTACTGTTCAATGCATTGTTACTATTCCTTATGCGCCCTTTGTCATATTAGTGACTAGAGCAAGCAGCATGTTGAAATTGCACTGAAAATATTAAAAAGAACAGTTTTGTTAACATGTGTTGAAAATGTAAAGAACTGCTTTATCTAGTAACAACTATGCAAAGCTGCAAATGTTTTTAGATTCAGGACTACTGTCGATGCCTCTATACTCCCTCCCAGGAGCTTTGCCCCATATACCGGGCCATAATAGATCAGCTGGGCTAAATATCCATTCATCACAGCAGAATGCAACCTCTGGCCCCTCACCACGTTAGATTTGTCACATGTCACTTCTCTGTCATGTTGCACAGTCATTCCAACAAAGAAGAATGTCTTATCTCTGTCGACATTAACACATTTACAGCTTAATCTACAGCACGTGTTTTAAAACCATCATATTATGACTGACATTGATCCCTTCAAATTCATGTATATGCTTCTGACCTCGACTTAGTTATGGAGAATTGGAGATATATAAATCGTTATGGCGCTGTTACTTTAATTACAATTATTAAAAATTGTATATTTATAACTATAATCAATTTCTTAGTATTGTCCTTGTCACTGCTATCATTGCTGTTATTATTGCATTGCATTTATTGTATACAAACATTCATATTGTAATTATATTGTTAGTGTATTAACATCAGACTATATATATCCTCACAAAACACAGCCTTTGGAAAAAGTATTTCAGTACATTAAGAGCCGTGCAATGATACAAAACTACACTACCAGCAAAATGAAACACATCCAGATCATATGAACACAACCAGGATTTAAGAGCTCTCAGTCACATTTTTAAACAGTACACGGGGTGGGGTGGTGTGGAGGAGATCAAAGGGTGACTAAGCAGAGAATTCCTGTGGCACAAACAATGCACAAACAAAAAGAACGGAGCATGAAAATACAAACATAAAATACATTTGCGTAAACATCCAGCATATCACATCACACAAACACACAAAGATCATAGATCTGTTCAACAAAACATTACACATACAAACCACAGCGAATACTGCAAAACTTATGAGTCAGGGATAGCAATTCTGATGCATATCAGGTATGCCCAATTGACACCCTCCTTCACCCCTGAGAAGTATGCCCAATTCTCACCCTCCCTATCCCCTAACTCCTACAGGAGAGGCATGTCCAATTCTCACCCTCCCTCACCCCTGAGAGGTATGCCCAATTCTCACCCTCCCTCACCCTGAGAGGTATGCCCAATTCTCACCCTCCCTCACCCCTGAGTGGTATGCCCAATTCTCACCCTCCCTATTCCCTAACTCCTACAGGAGAGGCATGTCCAATTTTCACCCTCCCTCACCCCTGAGAGGTACGCCCAATTCTCACCCTCCCTCACCCCTGAGAGGTATGCCCAATTCTCACCCTCCCTATTCCCTAACTCCTACAGGAGAGGCATGTCCAATTCTCACCCTCCTTCACCCCTGAGAGGTACGCCCAATTCTCACCCTCCCTCATCCCTGAGAGGTTTGCCCAATTCTCACCTTTCCCTGACCCCTGAGAGGCATGCCCAATTCTCACCCTCCCTCACCCCTGAGAGGTATGCCCAATTCTCACCCTCCCTCACCCCTGAGAGGTATGCCCAATTCTCACCCTCCATTACCCCTGAGGTCAGAAGACACAGTATTGCTTGTAATACAGATCTTATCATCAATATCCACCACATCATAGTGTCATTTCTCACCACCTTCAATTGCACTCGGGGCTTAAAGTGTGGCTGGACGGTCATGGACGGCGTCCATGCACCTATTTTAAAATCTGAACACCGTCCTGCCACTTATTGATGAGCACAGTCTGGAAAGGTAAGGGGCACCCAGGCAATTTTTTCTAGGAAAGGTAAGGGACGTCCAAGCACTTATTTTTCCACACTTTAAGCACTGACTACACTGGTCTGTAGAGGACTAGAGTGGCCAGCACTAACTGCATTTGGTTCAGTGACCAGGTTACAATAGTAAATATTACAGAAATACGATATACATGAACAAACTTCCATTTGCTAGTTCTAAGTGTCTTCCATTTCTCAACCAGATTGTGACCATCATCGCCACCACACAGGGTGGTATAGGAGTATGCTCAGCACCTTGGAACTGGAAGGTTGTGGATTCGAATCCACCTCAAGCCGCCATGGTTGGACCCTGAGCAAGTCCTTCACTTGCAATTGCTTATGCGCTTCGGCGTGAAACATCAATTCAGTGTCCACGCTGTAATCGGGAGCACCTCTGAGTAGATTTCTTCAAGGTGTGCTATAAAAAGTACTCATACATATGCAAATACTAACATATCACATAAACATATTTTGTCCTTTCAGCACAAAGCAAATTGGATCGCATTAATGGGATAATCACTGAGCTTAATATATTTAGCACGGCCGATAAGGAAATAATTGTCTCCCTACCTCTTTCTTCACAGCCTTAAGCAATTTCTCTCGAGTATCAGATTCTGTAAACAATAAAAGAAATCTGGTTTAAAGCAATGTGTTATACAGAAAAGCACTGTAGGTACATGGTATGGAATGAACTTCCACTGTCTACACGCCTTGTACCTAGCATTTGCTCAGATACATTTTATTGCAGAATTAAAACTGTACTTTTCCACCGAAGTTGGGTCGGGAGCACACCTTGAAGGGCGCTATATAAATTTCTGTAATAATAATAATAATAATAATAATAATAATAAATCTGATCTTGACTCGGATGGCCACTCCAGAGTTAGAATTGCGTATTAATATCTGAAACCTGAGAGATTATAGATACCTCGGGTAATTTTTAAAAAAAATAATAATAATAATAATAATAATAATAATAATATGTAAGTCCCTGAAGGATCATAAATACCTCAGGGGAAAATAATAATAACAACACAAGTCTTCAGATTTGATTTGATTAGAACAAGAATTTTGCTTTCTTTCTATGATGATGCTATCATCACTCCTAACTACATCAATCCGTTCAGCAACTTTACAAGATGCTACCCATGACGATCATGTAAATGCTCCATGACTTATTTTCCACAATGGGGAACTAGAACTTTGACACCAATGAGCACCATCTAAAATTTATTTTATAGCTGAACTTTTTGGAAAATGATATAATATTGAAAAAGAAACAAAATGAGCCTATTGCAATCCAACCCAAGAAAAAAATCTCATACGTGTGTGGAAACGCCTACTCCTTAGTGAAACTAATGCTCAGACATGGTCTGGAGTGAGCCACACAAAACCCACAGAGCGCAATCCAAACCCGAAGAGATATCAACATAGATTTAGCAGAGATAGCAATGAAGAATTTTGCAGGATATAACCAGAGAATTTTTGCTGAGATACCAACAGAGGATTTTTGTTGACATATCAACAAAGAATTTTTTTGAGATATCAACAAAAAATTCTGTTTTAGATATCAACAGACAATCTTGCGGATATATCAACAAATATAGGAAAATCCTTACACATGAAGCCAAACGAAAATCCATAGAGAGATCAATTGGTAAGGCAATCTCCGTGGGGACAGAAACTGCACTAGAGAAAATGCGTAGGTGCAGGACTACAGGCAGATCATTAGGGCAATTGATGATGATGTGAAGAGGGCAATGACTTCTACATTCTGTTGATGTACAAACTCATTCTCCGTGTTACAAAGTGAGTACTCAACTAAGCTGTTCACGACTAGACTACTGTAACTCAATTATCATGAGCCTCCCGAGACAGCATCTTTCCCCTTCAATCAGCCTAAAATGCTTCACATAGGTTCATAGACAAACTCCTTTGCTCTGCAAATATCGCTACATAATTATATGCATGAAGTCTTGCACTGGATACCTATCACTTCATTCATCCACTACAAGATCCTCTTTCTGTCTCCAAAGCACAGCTGGGAAATGCCCTTAAATACTGCTCAGACTATGAGTGGAATTTTATGCAAAGGCTGCTATCCGCATCCTCGTCTCGTTCCTGGCGCTCCACTGATCATCTCGGATCTTAGTTCTCAGGACTACGACTGCTCTGGCCAAACATTGGGCATCTGCCTTAGTTGGTTCATCCATTTGAACTGGAGTTACCTCCTCCCTCACTAAGGTCTAAATCAATTACCAAATTCCTTTCTGATTTCCTAAAGGCAATTCTTTTCTCATGAGTTTCGTGCTTGGAGCTCTTCTGAACAGTCATTCTGGGAGAGATATATATAAAACCTATGGCCCGGTAGCTACGTTAAGCGCCTTCATGAGGTTACTGTAAGGCGCTATACAAATGTTCATATACATGCATACATACATACGATACGGAACACATTTGCAATCTGGGCACAAAAAACAGTAGACACGAAACCAAAATATTCAAATTTGTTCCCAACAGCAAATAATCCGACGAAGTAATAATAATTTCATGCCGTTCACCTACCAGCCACGGTGCTTCCATTTGAAGTTGCCATGCCTTCAGATATATTTCTGTTAAATCTATCCAGTATATAAATGCTCCCAACCAAATCCAATACAACTCGCTGTGTTACGATCGAACTCAGTCCGCCGAATAAGTCCTATAATAGTTCCACGTAGTTATGAAACTGGATGACACTTCGCGGGGACAATTTATGTTGCGCCGGGTCGGACTTTTAGACGACTACTATAATACCCTCGGACACTTCATCCTACACTAAACAACTCGTAAAGCTAAGCATGACAATCGACCATCACTGCATCAGTGTCACTACTATAATACACCATCATCATCACAACAATAACAACAACAACACAGACTTCCGATCATCCAACACATCTGCCGCAGGATTTACCACTCGATCAATGACGTCAGATTGCATAATTTAAGCGCCATCTGGCAATTGACCATGAGAGCGCCAACGGCGAAATAACGCTGCTAAATAAGTAAGTAAAGCCACTGTGCAGGCTACAGCAAAGAAGTTCAATTCCAAGAGTAAATCCAAACAATGGTCAAAATTGACGCTAGAAAAGACACGGAAACAGATTTACACAGAGGAAACGGGCCCCGGAAAGGACGTGCTTAGTTGACATCTAATAATCGTAATTGTTAGCTTAGGTCTAATGTGAAGGCACAATTTCTACAGCGCCACAAAGCCAAGTGGCGGGAACCAGCTTTTTGCACAGACGTTTAACCAAAACAAACTCGATAGGTCAAGATCCGGAGAGTCGGACGAGAAGTTAGACATATGGCTATGGTGGATAATGTTCAGGGTCAGTGTATTGTCCTTGGTTTAGAGTTGAAACGATGTGGGAGGTGGGGAAAAAGGGAAAAGCGGAAGAATCATGATGATATCTGTGCAAAACCAGTGTCTTGAGTTTCGAGTGAACGACACCCCACGACCGCCCCCTTCCCCCCCCCATCCTCATGGGGAGACTCGGGAGAGGCTATAGCAAGAGGTGTTTGTAGTAGCGCTGGCGGAAGTTTGTTCCAAAGAGGCCGGACAGCAATCATGGACATAGAACGATAATTATGCAAATTCTAGTGATGAGGTAGACTTAATGGAAGTGAGAAGCAGACGCCTAATATGAAGGATGAGGAGCGGGTTGGACGAAGTGGCTGGATGGTGAAAAACTGACGAAGATAGAACGGCTGGGAGGATTGAAGTGTTTTGTAGGTGAGTGAATTGATTAAAGGACTTTGAATTCCATTCATTCAGGTATTGTAAACCAGTAGAGATGGGAGTGCATGATGCGATGGCGTTTGGGGTTAGGGGTTGGTGACAGCGCGGGCGAGGACATTCTGATTTGCTTGGAGGCGGTTGTAGGAAGGTTGCAGTAGACCTTTGCTCCGAAGCGGAATGTAAGACAATCGTGGTGAACTTGAGTGATCACATATATAGTCAAAAGTCAAAATATAATAGAAGATTTTAAGTAGGCCTGCCATGAAAACCAGTGAAAACTGCTATCAACACAACCTAATCATAATCTAAACCAGACACTAAGTCTTCCCAATTGGAGACTTGAAGTTTAGGCTACTGATTTAAATTTAAATCAGCCATATCTAAGCCCTATATATGAGTTAGCCTAAGCGTAAAATCGTTAATTCTTTTTGTTTGTACGATGCGAATTTTCAGACTGTGATTTAAAGCGCTTGAAATGACTATAGGAATTCAAGCAATCAATCACATAATATTATATTATAGAGCCCATTAAAAGAATCCACTCAGGGGCACTCCCAACCCAGGCCTGGCCAAAAAGGAAAGCCTTAAGAAGACGAAAGGAAGAGCCTGCATAGTCACGGGGAAGTGAGATGAGGCCCACAGGGAGGCTATTCCAGATATATTAGACCCATTACCAGAAATGTTCTTCACTGCATGGTGACAGTATGCGAAAAAGGGGCAATGAAGTCTCCACGGGTAGCTGAGCGTAGTGAAAGGCGGCCCATGCAGAGACAGAATCGGGAGTGAAAAGCTCACATTGATGGGATGGAGCTTGAGCCAGGGTCTACCACTGAAGAAAGCGCGGAAATATATGTTGGTTTGTAATAGGTTACATTGCTACACCAGGGTAAATCAGGGCAAATGCCCTGGTAAAAACGTTTTTTGCCCTGCCGTGGTCATTGTCCTGCCAAAAGATTGCCAGAAATTGCCTCAGCTAAGAATTTATGTGTGGCATAAAATCGCTTCTGCACTTTGTTTACTTGCACCATGCACTGCACTGCCACTGGCTATGCCATGGTTAAAAGAAATGTCTGACCATGAATCACTCTATTATTATTGATCTGTAAAATATGCATACTTTAACACTAGAATACTACACGACATGCTGAGATCGTGAAAATAGAAATAGTGAATGCTGATTCGTTGAATAGGCCTACAACAGCTTGGTTTTATGGGTCATTTTGTCGTCCTTCTATAAGGTTGGGGCCCCAACAATTTTACTGAACAGGGCCCCCACATTTGTTAATCCGGCTCTGCTCAAAATATCATTAATCTGTTTATTTCTATAGCGCCGTCTAAATAATGTACAAACCCCAATGGATAGTTGCGGAAAGTGAAACCGTAATCCGATGTAGGATTAGAGAAAACCGGCAGAAATTTCTGCAGGAGGGAGCAAAAGACACAATGATCATGGTAAAAAATTTGCAAGAGCTTGAAAAATGCAAAGCAGGAAATTAAGAAGATGTGTGTTTTCTTAGATGTTGTTGACTGTATAGTGTATACTGTATAGGCCTACATTTATCATTTCGATCAATGCATCATTGATGCTTTAACAAAAATTATTTTTAACTAACACCCCAAATAGTAGCTTTAAAAATGGGTGCCAATTTCCAGGGGGGGGGGGCAAGTATTCCCTCTTGCCCCTATGGCGCCCATGGGGCCAGCCATGGGCGACCGCAGATATTCTTGCGGGAAGGCGAAGCACAATGTTTGCGGTTAAAGAGTTTAGCAAGAGCTTGACAAATGCAGATCAGGCAATTAGGAAGATGGGTATTTTCAAAGAGGTTTCTATTTTTATGGAGGTTTCTAACTGTTTATTATCAGTTTCGTTTTGTGCAGCATTAGGCCTGTAATCTTATAGGCCTGTAATTTAGTAGGCCTGTAATTCTAGTAGGCCTATCATTAGTGCTTTAGTGCGAAACAATTTGATTAGAAACTAAAAGTAGTTGTCAAAAATTAGGTGACACATTTCCAGGGAGGGGGTAGTGCCCCTCTTGTTCTCATGATCGGGGACCCATGTATGGGGCCATCAATGCCAAGAATTGGCATGGTCTTCGCAGTTAAATTATACAGGTCCAGTAGATGAGTGCAAGGCAATAACACGATTCTAGTTAAGCCCTTCCGTAAGAGGAACCTTGGCTTAGACTTAGGCCACCAATGGAGTCACCTAGGGTGAGAATTGCCGGGGTTGAGGGTTTCAGCCCCCAGTCTTTCTTAGAACCCCATAGTAAAGTCTGTTTTGTACACCCCAATTGCAAGTGGATAATGGTCCAACCCCAGTTATTTTTTCACAATTCTCACACTGGAGTCACCACTCAATTCTGCCATTAAATTTTATGAGGCCAACGGTGCTGACCTAAGTGGCGGATTTTGTAATCTACTGCTCTTAGACTGAAGTTTTTGCAGTACATAATAAATTCTGTTCCAATGTTTTAGCATTAACTAAATAATATTTATCATTGTAACAATATACAAGAATGTAATTCACTCAAAATTCCACTTTCTAATCTTCCTCAACGAAACCCGTCTACATAATATAAGCAGGTCCTTGCAATGCCCTCCTCCCTTTGATCTATCCGACTGATGGACGCATCTCCGCTAAACAGCCATTCGGACATAACGATTTAGCGCTGTGAATAAGCTGATTCCCATGCGTCAAGTTTTTGAGTAAACTCTGTGAAAATTTAGAGACTGCGATTACGATATTAAAAGTTATTTTCTGTCGTATCGCTCGCAGTTGCGAATAAAATGATTCATTTTGAAATTTCTTCGCTAGTGGAATGTGCAGCCTGGGGTCGTAATTATCTGGTAGGCCTATCGTTTGTTCCTGGAATAAATCTGGAGTTGATTGGTTGGTTCATTGGATGGTTGATTGGTAGGTTGATTGGTTGATCGATTGGATGATTGATTGGTAGGATGATTGGATAGTTGATTGGATGGTTGATTGGTAGGTTGATTGGTTAGTTGATTGGCTGCTGATTGGTTGATTGGATGGTTAGTTGAGTGGCTAGTTGATTAGATGGTTGATTGATAGGTTGATTGGTAGGTTGATTGGTAGGTTGATTAGTTGGTTGATTGGATGATTGATTGGTTGGTTGATTGGTTGGTTGCTCCTTCGCCTGACCTCTGACCATTTCCCTCATTTTGACGGTCTCCAGTTATGGCTGGTAAACATGATGAGCTTCCTAGCATCGATCTGATCCATCTTAAAGCTGTCGACCAACATCGACTCCGACACCGTCACAAGTATCGCTCCATCAACGATACGCTCCCTGAACTTCCTCGCATACTTCCTCAGCTTCAGCAGCTCAAGACAATGCGCCACCTCATCCACGGTCAACGAAGCAACGTCCATGTCCAACGGAATGTCGGACGCACTCTTCCATTTCCGGCGCTTCTCCACTTCACCGATCCGGCTGGACTGCTCCGGATCGATCAGCTCGACATACTCATGATCTTCCGCAGAAGCACGCTTAATCTGCTCGTAATGTCCTGGAGGCGGCAATGCTTTCTCCTTCTTCTTCTTCCGGTGCAGGAGACCAATCACTGATCTCGTCTGCGATTTTGGTTTTGGCTGCAGGGAGGTGTTGGAAGGAGCTTTCGGTGGATCTGGGACCGATGATCTCCCGACCTTAGTCTGGATAGAGACGGAGGTGGAATCGGAGGAGGTAGGGCTGGCGCCTTTCCAAGTGGAGCCCTGGACCGTTGGGAGAGAGGGTCCACCCCCGCCGCCGATCTCTCTGAGCGTCTCATATCGATTGTCTTCATCAGAGCATGGATCGCTGTTGGTGGTTGGAGGAGGAGGAAAGGGTGGCCTGGATGAGGTGGAGGTTTCGTCGCCTAAGAGGTCGGCAAGAGATCTTGTATGTGCCTGGTTCAGCTGGATTCCTTTCAGAGACCTCGACTGAGAAGAGGAAGCGTCACCCAAGATGCCCTCACGTGACATGGATCGAGTCTTCAGCTGTTGTTGTGATCGAAAGTTGGAGACGAATAGCGGAAGTGTAGCAACCGCTCGATCTGAAAGATCCCTCGACGGAATGACCTGTGCAGATGCGCTTGCTCCTCGTCTAACCTTCTTTCGCATGTCCTCCTCCTTCACCGTCTCCGCCTCCTTCTTAGTCAGCTCGAACCGTTTGCGAAGACTGTCCACGTCGGGTCGCTTGTTCTCAGCTACCACCTGGAGCAACCCACCTGATGCCGCGTTGCCCGCTCCATCTGATTTGTTTGCCCCCGATTCCAGGTGTATTGTCGCTGTTGTTGTTGCTGCTGCTGCTGCTGTTTGTGTTGCTGTTGTTGTTGCGGGCGAAAGAGGAACGTTGTCTGCCCTGGAACGATCTTTGTTGACAAAGTAAAGCAAACTGGAATGACGTCCATCGTCTTTTCCACACAGCAGAACCACATCTACAAGATAACAACACTATAGTCTTAGTATAATAGATAACAACACTATAGTCTTAGTATAATAGATAATAACACTATAGTCTTAGTATAATAGATAACAACACTATAGTCTTAGTATAATAGATAATAACACTATAGTCTTAGTATAATAGAAAACAACACTTTAGTCTTAGTATAATAGATAACAACACTATATTCTTAGTATAATAGATAACAACACTATAGTCTTAGTATAATAGATAACAACACTATAGTCTTAGTATAATAGATAACAACACTATAGTCTTAGTATAATAGATAACAACACTATTGTCTTAGTGTAAATAGATGACCAATAAGCCTATCTATATTATCTATGCACTAAACAATGGTGTCACCTTTTCCAGCTCAAAATAAATAAATCAATAAAATAATGTGTGCAATTATTATTTTATAATAATAAAACAAGCAAACAATTGAGCTAATTTTGATAGGAATCAATAAAATAAATGAATAGATCTACACAATATGAATTAACGGCATTGTTAACACGCATGTAATTTTATGATTCCAGATACCGGTATTCAGTTGTGCGTGGGATACTGCAACTGTCATAGTTTCGTTTAAATATCTGAGTCATCGCTGTTAGCCTTGTATACAATGTTGGTGGTGGTTGGAGGAGGAGGAGGAACTTTGTTGTAATTTGCATGTCATGTGAATATGAATAAATGAAATCCAGTTTAAGTAGAAAAGAATAGCAAAGTCAATTTAATTCAACAAATAAATAAAACTACCAGTGCTATAAAAATGAAGTTGCATAGAAATCAACAACAATTACTTCACTCTCCCACGCATGCACTCACACATGCACTGGCTCACCCATTTGCTGACTCACTCACTCATTCACTCAGTCACTCATCTCACTCACTCACTCACTCACCCGCTCACTCACTCACCCGCTCACCCACTCACTCACTCACTCACTCACTCACTCACTCACCCGCTCACTCACTCACCCGCTCACCCACTCACTCACTCACCCGCTCACCCACTCACTCACTCACTCACTCACTCACCCGCTCACTCACTCACCCGCTCACCCACTCACTCACTCACTCACTCACCCGCTCACTCACTCACCCGCTCACCCACTCACTCACTCACTCACTCACCCACTCACTCACTCACCCGCTCACTCACTCACTCACTCACTCACTCACCCGCTCACCCACTCACTCACTCACTCACTCACTCACTCACTCACTCACTCACTCACTCACTCACTCACTCACTCACTCACCCGCTCACTCACTCACCCGCTCACCCACTCACTCACTCACTCACTCACTCACCCGCTCACTCACTCACCCGCTCACCCACTCACTCACTCACTCACTCACCCGCTCACTCACTCACCCGCTCACCCACTCACTCACTCACTCACTCACTCACCCGCTCACTCACTCACCCGCTCACCCACTCACTCACTCACTCACTCACCCGCTCACCCGCTCACTCACTCACCCACTCACTCACTCACCCGCTCACTCACTCACTCACTCACTCACTCACCCGCTCACCCACTCACTCACTCACTCACTCACTCACTCACTCACTCACTCACTCACTCACTCACTCACCCGCTCACTCACTCACCCGCTCACCCACTCACTCACTCACTCACTCACCCACTCACTCACTCACCCGCTCACTCACTCACTCACTCACTCACTCACCCGCTCACCCACTCACTCACTCACTCACTCACTCACTCACTCACTCACTCACTCACTCACTCACTCACTCACTCACCCGCTCACTCACTCACCCGCTCACCCACTCACTCACTCACTCACTCACTCACCCGCTCACTCACTCACCCGCTCACCCACTCACTCACTCACTCACTCACCCGCTCACTCACTCACCCGCTCACCCACTCACTCACTCACTCACTCACTCACCCGCTCACTCACTCACCCGCTCACCCACTCACTCACTCACTCACTCACCCGCTCACCCGCTCACTCACTCACCCACTCACTCACTCACCCGCTCACTCACTCACTCACTCACTCACTCACCCGCTCACCCACTCACTCACTCACTCACTCACTCACTCACTCACTCACTCACTCACTCACTCACTCACCCGCTCACTCACTCACCCGCTCACCCACTCACTCACTCACTCACTCACCCGCTCACTCACTCACCCGCTCACCCACTCACTCACTCACTCACTCACTCACTCACTCACCCGCTCACTCACTCACCCGCTCACCCACTCACTCACTCACTCACTCACCCGCTCACTCACTCACCCGCTCACCCACTCACTCACTCACTCACTCACTCACTCACTCACCCGCTCACTCACTCACCCGCTCACCCACTCACTCACTCACTCACTCACCCGCTCACTCACTCACCCGCTCACTCACCCGCTCACTCACTCACCCGCTCACTCACCCGCTCACTCACTCACCCGCTCACCCACTCACTCACTCACTCACTCACTCACCCGCTCACTCACCCGCTCACTCACTCACCCGCTCACCCACTCACTCACTCACTCACTCACTCACCCGCTCACCCGCTCACTCACTCACCCACTCACTCACTCACCCGCTCACTCACTCACCCGCTCACTCACCCGCTCACTCACTCACTCACTCACCCGCTCACTCACTCACTCACTCACTCACCCGCTCACTCACTCACCCGCTCACTCACCCGCTCACTCACTCACCCGCTCACCCACTCACTCACTCACTCACTCACCCGCTCACCCACTCACTCACTCACTCACTCACTCACTCACCCGCTCACTCACTCACCCACTCACTCACTCACCCGCTCACTCACTCACCCGCTCACTCACCCGCTCACTCACTCACTCACTCACCCGCTCACTCACTCACTCACTCACTCACCCGCTCACTCACTCACCCGCTCACTCACCCGCTCACTCACTCACCCGCTCACTCACCCGCTCACTCACTCACCCGCTCACCCACTCACTCACTCACCCGCTCACTCACTCACCCGCTCACCCACTCACTCACTCACTCACTCACCCGCTCACCCACTCACCCACTCATCTCACTCACTCGCTCGCTCGCTCACCCACTCACCCACTCACTCACCCGCTCACTCACCCGCTCACTCACTCACCCGCTCACTCACCCGCTCACTCACTCACCCGCTCACCCACTCACTCACTCACCCGCTCACTCACTCACCCGCTCACCCACTCACTCACTCACTCACTCACCCGCTCACCCACTCACCCACTCATCTCACTCACTCGCTCGCTCGCTCACCCACTCACCCACTCACTCACCCGCTCACTCACCCGCTCACTCACTCACCCGCTCACTCACCCGCTCACTCACTCACCCGCTCACCCACTCACTCACTCACCCGCTCACTCACTCACCCGCTCACCCACTCACTCACTCACCCGCTCACTCACTCACTCACTCACTCACCCGCTCACTCACTCACCCGCTCACTCACCCGCTCACTCACTCACCCGCTCACTCACCCGCTCACTCACTCACCCGCTCACCCACTCACTCACTCACCCGCTCACTCACTCACCCGCTCACCCACTCACTCACTCACTCACTCACCCGCTCACCCACTCACCCACTCATCTCACTCACTCGCTCGCTCGCTCACCCACTCACCCACTCACTCACCCGCTCACTCACCCGCTCACTCACTCACCCGCTCACTCACCCGCTCACTCACTCACCCGCTCACCCACTCACTCACTCACCCGCTCACTCACTCACCCGCTCACCCACTCACTCACTCACTCACTCACCCGCTCACCCACTCACCCACTCATCTCACTCACTCGCTCGCTCGCTCACCCACTCACCCACTCACTCACTCACTCACTCACCCGCTCACTCACTCACCCGCTCACCCACTCACTCACTCACCCACTCACTCACTCACTCACCCGCTCACCTCACTCACTCATTCACTCACTCACTCACTCACCCGCTCACCCACTCACTCACTCACTCACCTCACTCACTCACTCACTCACTCACCCACTCACTCACTCACTCACCCACTCACTCACTCACTCACTCACCCACTCACTCACTCACCCACTCACTCACTCACTCACTCACCTCACTCACTCACTCACTCACCCACTCACTCACTCACTCACCCACTCACTCACTCACCCACTCACTCACTGATTAATAATTGATTGCGTGATAGAAGAAAAATGAAAGAATTAACCAATGTAAACACATAATGTGAGTGAATAAATTATAATAAATTATGCAGATCCTGTGAACCGACCGGATGATGCTGAAGGTGACGTCGACATCTGAATCTGTTGCTGGCGCAGAGCATCCGTCCATTGCCGGAAGTAGCTGGATGACCTCTTGCGTATTCCGATGACGGGGTCAAGGGTCAGAGGAGTCTTCGTTGATATGAGTGTCAACCCAGACTCCAAGGTCGATCCTAGGCAAGTAAGGAAGTACTAAGTATGCCACATACTTGCAATCAAAAGCTTATGTGCATATGCACACATGCATGTATGTATTTGTGCACGAATGTTTGAATGTACGTGTATATATAATGTGCACATTTATGACATCGTATATATGTAGGTCTATGTATGTATGTAGTAGGTATGCATGTTTGACTTGCATATCTATGTGTCCATGCATATTGTGTCTATGTATGCATGAAATGGATGGATGGATAGATGGATGGATGGATGGATGGATGGATGGATGGATGGATGGATAGATGGATAGATGAATGGATAGATGGATAGATGAATGGATGAATGGATGAGTGGGAGATGTAAGCAAATTGGGAAATATGTATTTTATGAGTTTGACAGAAACGTCCACGCTTTCGATAAACTATAGAAAAGGAAATCGAGCGATGTCAACAATCTATATAAATAAAAATGTAAAACGTTACCGTGCCTAATCAAGGACCTCGGAAAGTTCTTGACCGATTGTTTTGAACATTTTCGCAAAACGTTCCATTCGAACATGAGCGGGTTTATATAATGCCTTTAGGGAAAAAGCGCAATCTTTACGACCAAAAAACACAACTTTTATTTCGATATAGGCTAGCCTACGTCGATGGACCATTTGAACTTTCACGATATCCGTCCGTCCTTTCGGGCGCGTTTCAAAACGCATATACGGCTTCTTTCTATAGCGCATATATATATGTAACTGTCGGTTTTGACTAAATCTTCCATATGCGACCGTTTTTCGCGCGTCTTTCTATAGCGCAAATTTCTAGGGATGGAGGAAGGGGAGGGACGGAGGGGAGAGAGTGGGATGAAACGGGAGAGAGATGCAGGGAGGGACGGAGGGAGGGAGGGGACGGGAGGGGACGGGAGGGGACGAGAGGGGAAGAAGGGGAGGGGAGGAAGGGGAGGGGAGGAAGGGGAGGGGGAACGGAGGGGAGGTGAAGGGGAAAGGTGAGGGGAGGGGAAAGGGGAGGGGACGTAGGGAGGGAGGGTTGGACAGTCTTTTCAGCCACAGCAACGCGTGGCCGGGTACAGAAATATATAGTAACTGATAAAATATAAAATTGCAGACTTTTCATTTTACTAGGAAATGGTTGGTGGGCTACTGGAGAAGACGGAAACATTAGCAGACTTTAGGACATAAGGAAAGAGATACGGAAGGATATGCTTGGAAAGGTTGATAGGAATACATGTGCATGGTCAGCAGACATACATGTATATTTATATACAGAAGGAAATATACTGACACATAACGGCTACAAGAGCACATGGTATTCATAGCATCGCTACAGCCCGTACACGTTGATAACCAGACACTCAGCCATAGTCGTTAGGTGTTGGTACATAATTATATCGACACTTGTGGGGGTGGAGGGGTGGGTGGGGTGGGAGCTGAAGGGGTGGGAGGGCTGGGGTGAAGGTGGGAGTGGAGGTGGGGGTGGAATTGGGGGGGGGCTGGGTCAAGAAAATTTTCCCGAAAACCCAAATTTCTCGGGTGGCGTACCTGTGGAGGTCGGAGTGTGGTGGGTGTTGTGTGGTGGGGTTGTGGCCGGAGCGGGTCGAATCCTAAATTTCCCGGGCAACGCCGGGTACCCCAGCTAGTATTATAATCATTCTCACTGCAGTGGGCAGAGGTCAAAGAGGATATGAAGTTGATTTCCTTCAACAGCTCTAAAGGACACGGTCAGTGTTTTGCGCTAATTATTCTGTCGTAACAGCATCAGGATATAAGTAGCTGGTTCGTCTAAGTCTGTTCATGAAGCCCCCAAGGCGGTTTTTGCCCCTTCCACTCGCAAGGCCCCACCATGCAATAGAGGCATACATCATTCTAGATATGACCGTAGCTCTTGTAATTGTTTGGAGGTCTTTCATGGAGGACCCATGTGCATTGAGGGTTCTAATGGAATACAGTGAGGCAGAACCAAAGCAGAGTATCTTAATATTAAAATGGCCCGTTACTGTTAATTTGTCTCGTATACGAGGCCCTGACGAATGTTGTACAAGGAACTCCGAAAATGGATGAGAGGGATTAGGCTACTTGTTGTCTCTTACAATGGCAATTTCGTGTGTCAAGACTTGAGCTGACTGCAACGGAATCCACGATGGAGGGAGGAGACCCGCAGGAAGTGAATTTCAATAATCAAACCGTGTTTAGATGAACGAATGCATAAGGGTCCGTGCAGCGCTTAGGCTACTAATAGATTACGTCGTATTATTGTATTGCACAGCCAATAGCTGAGTGCTCTGACTATTATACTTTAGGCGTATACATGTAGGTTATAATAGGTCTAATCTTTAGGCATATACATGAATAGGTTATAGGCCTAATCTTCAGTTTCCTGAACGAGAGCCGCCGCATGGCCCACCCGACGAATAGGTTTCACAACTAATTCCGGTCACGACTTTGCCTATCGTGATAAACATTAAATTTTAGACACTTACGAATATCAGTGTCAATAATTATAATAAAAATAATAACAATAATAATTTTCGTTTGTTCAACAATCCGCAACAGTGCACATTTGCAGTTGAAACAGTTTACAGGAACTCAGATTACAGAACACATAAATTTTAACTATCAACAGAAAAGGCAGCCTGCAATCATATAATCGGCGCTAATCGCAGTCTACAAAGCACGTCCGCCCTATACAAGGCGCGAACAACTCGTTATCTCTTGCTCTCTACGCCAGCGTGTTGCCCATTGCGAAACCCCCCAACATTTTTATATTCTCTATATACAAACATAGGCCTACGTGTGTAATTGCAGATGCATACATGAATTCATAGTTGCATACATAATGCATGCGTAGGTCTACATATTCTTTTCATATAGATATTTACGTAGCGCCATTTGCCCATTTCTGAAGGTTGGCAGAAACAATGTTAGGAAGGACTTTGATGAGCTTCCGTGATAACTTGTCTACAGACAACTCGTATTGATGAAATAGAAGCTGAATTTATGAGAAAAAAAGTTTAATGGCTTTCTAGCTTAAATGAAAGCTAGATTGATGATTTTCATTCATGTATTTCAACATGCATCCAGCCTCCATTTTAGATCTAAAATTACCTTCATCCAGCTTCTATTTCTCGTTCGTTATTTTCGTCAATCCAGCTTCTATTTCAGATCTAAAAATACCTTCACACAGCTTCCATTTCTTAGGAGTTTTTCATCAATCCAGCTTCTATTTCAGATCTAAAAACTAAAAATACCTTCATCCAGCTTCTATTTCTCATGCGTTATTTTCAATCCAGCTTCAATTTCACCTGTAAAAAACCGTCATCCAGCTTCCACTTCTCAAAAAAAGGTGGACCAATTGGACCAACACCCGTTGTCGTTAGACCAGTTGTCGTGACACCCATTGATGAGCACCAAGCGAAGAGCCAGCCGAAGCTTATTCAAATTTGTATGGCCAGTCGTGATCGCAAATTTTCTCCTCATTTAAAAAAATAGATCTTTGAGCTAGCCTGTTTTACACTGACATTGGTGTAATATTGATTGGGCATCGTTTTCTCTTTGATTGGGCATCGTTTTTCTCTATTGGGCGTATTTTTTAAACGAATGGGAATCATTTTTCAAGAATGGGCATAATTGTTTTGCGATTTGACTTTACAGGATTTCCGACGGATAAGTTTATAGGTTTATTATTGCAGGCTGTCTGGTCAGTTAGCATAGTTAAGATTTGTGTAAATTGTGATCTCCGTTCTTGTGAATTGTTTCAACTGCACAGTTGTACACTGTAACCGGTTGCGTTCTGTCAACCGGATCGTTGATTGAACGAAAATTGTTATTAATTATTATTATATCATGACGAGAATTCAACGTCTTAATAATTGCTATTGACCTGTTTATATTCGTTCAACATGATATTCTATCAGCATAAGAATGTATTGGCCTACAACTTGCCACTTTGCTTAATGAGAGAACGCGGAAATAAATCAGTAGACCTACTGCTGGCCCAGGGGCGGATCCAGGAATTTTCGAAGGGGGGGCCAAAATTTTTTGGGCTGGGTCGGAAAATTTTTCGTTGATCTTTCGCTGAAAAATCTGATGAACTTTTTTAGTCGTTTTGGGGCGAAACCAGAGTTTAATTTAGCCCCCACCTCTGGGGGGATTGAAGTTTCCGGAGGGGTAGATAATTGACCGTCTGAAGACAATCATATATGAGGCGCGCAGCGCCGAGAGTGGTAGGGGAGGGGTGTGGGGGGATATGCCCCTCCCCACCAGAAACTTTTTGAATTTTCACATTGCAATGGTAGCATTTTAAGCTGTTATCTTAGCAAAATAGCTGTACTTTTCAGTGCTTATAAGAGTGCCATAAGGTCTCAATAAATATAGACTTTACTTAAAAACTTCTTTCCCGAAAACTAGATGTTCTTTTTTAAGTAATCCGCCGGAAATCTTCAAAAAGAGTGTTCAATTTTCCTTCCCAAAAAACAGACGACATTTTTTGGTCATCCGTGCGAAATCTTAAAAAAGGTGTTTAATTTTTCGTCTAAAAGAGTGATGACTTTTTTATTCTTCCGAGCGAAATTTTCAAAAAAGGTGTTTAATTTCGCATCCCAAAAAACTGATGACTTGTTGTAGTCATCCCTGTGAAATCTTAAAAAAGGTGTTTAATTTTTCGTCTAAAAAGAGTGATGACTTTTTAGTCTTCCGTGCGAAATTTTCAAAAAAGGTGTTCAATTTAGAATAAAAAAACTGATGACCTTTTGTAGTCATCCGTGCAAAATCTTAAAAAAGGTGTTTAATTTTTCGTCTAAAAAGAGTGTTGACTTTTTAGTCTTCCGTGCGAAATTTTCAAAAAAGGTGTTTAATTTCGCATCCCAAAAAACTGATGACTTTTGTAGTCATCCGTGCGAAATCTTAAAAAAGTTGTTTAATTTTTCGTCTAAAAAGAGCATGACTTTTTATTCTTCCGTGCGAAATTTTAAAAAAGGTGTTTAATTTCGCATCCCAAAAAACTGATGACTTGTTGTAGTCATCCCTGCAAAATCTTAAAAAAGGTGTTTAATTTTTCGTCTAAAAAGAGTGATGACTTTTTAGTCTTCCGTGCGAAATTTTGAAAAAAGGTGTTCAATTTTGCATCCCAAAAAACTGATGACTTTTTATAGTCATCCGTGCGAAATCTTAAAAAAGGTGTTTAATTTTTCGTCTAAAAAGAGCAATGACTTTTTATTCTTCCGTGCGAAATTTAAAAAAAGGTGTTCAATTTCGCTTCTCAAAAACTTATGAATTTTTGGTGAACCGTCAGAAATCTTCAAAAAGGTGTTCAATTTTCCTTTTAAAAAGCTGATGACTTTTTAAGACTAGAATAAATAAAATACTTCCCACTACTGAATGAAATATAGTAAGATATAAATAAAAACAAGGAGTAAACATGTGTTATCATTCACCGCATTTTCTTGCACATATAGACTGAACTCAAAACTTAACATGTTTCGCCCTGAAATTTTTTGGCATCTGCAAAAAATAAATTACATCCCAAACACTGTTGTTAGTGTTAACTTGATTTGTAATTAATAGTTAGTTGTACTTAGTTATAATTGTGTTTATTGGTGTTAATGTTTTTACAATTTACTACGAATATATACACGAATAACATACATTGCATGCCATAAATCATAGTTGGATACTGTGGAAAGATTGTTTCATTTCGTTGCTTTATATTAAGACAATGCAATTGCGTGAGAGACTTAGATTAGATTTTTATTACATTTATACATTATTTTCATTATAGAGTTTAATTACATTTATACATTAATTCTTTTGTGCATGACTGACACCCTGAAATTTTTTTGGTCCACCATGGATGGGGGGCCACGTCCCATGGTGATTTGAAATGGGGGGGCATGGCCGGATTGGCCCCCCCCTGGATCCGCCCCTGTGCTGGCCCGCAGAAAGCGATTTCTCTGTAATCGTAATCGTAATCTCCTAATTTCTAAAGCGCCACTCGAAAGCCTAGCGCGGAGCACCGGCTTATTCACGAGCGCTGCGTTGAGTCAAAAGGGTTGTCCGTAAGAATAGTCCATTGTGGTCCTGTCTCTCTGTCTCTGTCTGTCTGTCTATCAGTCAGTCAGTCTGTCTGTCTTTCACACACACACACGCACACACATACACCCACACACGCACACACATACACACAGTGTCACACACACACCAACACTGGCAACACACATGCACAGAAAAGCATGAGAAACAGCCTATGCACTAGATGCATGATTCTAATCATAGATTGAGTATTCGTGACTTTAGGGTTTAATATTCGTAAATATTCGTGAATATTAAGATTTTTTAATATTCGTAAATATTCGCCAATATTCGTTAACGAATTAAGGTGAACGACCGAAACCGCAATGTTACTCGGTATTAAGCAGTTTAAGTTTCTGTATGTCTCTACGACATTCACTCGCATCCAGGGCAAGGCTGAATTAAAATATGCAATGCGCTTAATATGCTGAGATCGGGATAATTTTTACTTGTTATCTGGCACTATTATTTCTTGCATTGGTATTTACATGTAGCCTATATCTACTCATCCTGCTACACTATAAAATTACTTTATCAATTTGCAGTTACTATTATAGGCAGTTAAAGTTAATTGCTAATTTTGACCTACTATTGCTGCTACTTGCCAACTGCCATCGATAACTCTGCCTCTTTTCAGTTGGGGAGGATGGTCAGAAGTCAGACAAAGTGACTAACATTAAGTATCGAATGCGATATAAATGCCACATGGCCACATTGGCCAGACCCAGCAGAGATCTTGAAATTTTAACAATAAATCTATTAAAGTTATTGTCACTTACTGATATAGGCCTATGCGTAAGCTAACTCAATTTTGTACAATTTATTCAGTAAAAGTTAAACATTTAATTTTTTATAAATAACAAATAAGAATTAAGAATAAAGAATTTCTTGAAAGAGCATAATATTTTACGAATATAGGCCTAATATTCGATGGCAGTTTTAATATTCGTTAATATTCGTGAATATTTGAAAATCTTAATATTCGTAATATGCGAATACTCAATCTATGATTCTAATTAACATAGCTAACTGGATGAAAAGCATATCGACCGTTAGTTGTGTATTAAAACACACATATTATATATAATATAGAGGTATATATATATATATATATTATAGGGGCCTATATAGAGTATCGGTTTAACGCACTTATATGTTGCTTCAGGATTTCACTTCCTCACATTTTGTCAGAATATAGGCCTACGTTTGCCGAAAAGCCTGTCCGGAAATTATTTCCGCTTAAATTACGATGCATTCTGACGTATACGCATCCTTGACTAACGACAATGCAATTTTAAGAAGAAATTAAAAGTTCATATTTGTCATTTTTATGGCGGATTAATGCATATTAATTACGTGATACTTTTGACTAATAATAATATTTTCTTTTAATGATTCAATCTGACACACCGCAGAACGATTACAAGTACATGTTATACGAAATACGGCCCACTGTAGCACGACACGCAGTTCGGCTTTACAGCAGTGGGTTCGGTAACTTAACTAATGGCCTAAGTACTGGGTCACTTCTGATCGGCCAAGCCAGAAGTGGGAGGGGCTATCTTTTATTTTTAGCAGAACCCGAGTCAAGCAACACAACAGCAAAGCGCCATGCGGCAGCTAACATAAATTTTAATAAATTAATGCCCTGAGCGAGGCTTGAACCCGGGTCGCGCGGATGACTCTCAGCTTAACGGCCAGCGCTCTCTCCACTGAGCTACGGGACCCCCCCATCATCACTAATATGAAGATGAGAATTCCTGGACTTCGATGACCTGCAGAAATGACTTTGCACTCACTGCATGATCTGACCGTTCACTTTCAGTTTGACAGAAGGTCATGCGGTGGATTCTATCTTTTGTTTGCGTTATCATCGACGTTTTCCACTTTTCACTTGGGCTCGATTAATAAGGTCAATTTATAAATTAATTATCAGATATTTATCATCGTCTGAAATGTTGACCTACAGTACGTGCTAGCAGGCGTTTGCAATTTTGCAACGCATCCGAATAGCTGTGATGATGATGATGATGGTGGTGGTGGTGGTGGTGATGATGATGATGATGATGATGATGATGATGATGATGACGACGACGACGACGACGACGGCGATGACGATGACGATGACGATGACGATGACGATGAACGACGATGACGATGATGATGATGATGATGATGATGACGACGACGACGACGACGATGATGATGATGATGATGATGATGATGATGATGACTACGACGGCGACGGCGATGAAGGACTATACCTGTGCTGATGATGATGATAATCATGAAAAAAAAGAAGATGCTCTATAGAAGTTACTAACATCAGAAGTTACTTATTGCAACTACTGCGATGCACTACAGCACCTACAGCACCTATAGCTAGGCAATCACTATAGTAACACGAAATGTATTTTACATACCATTCAATGCCTGGCAGACTAAATGCGCTTCTTCCAAAATGGCCACCGCTGTAAGTTCTCCATAAGCGACGGCGTTATTTAGGTCAGGTCGGTTGCTAAGCACGAGGTCAGGGTCGTTGTCAAGGGCAACTTTCATATCAGTGACGTTGCGAGTACTTTTGAAAAGTTCCTTGAGAGTCAATGCAGGACCAGCTAGAATAACAATTATAATTATTATTAGTCATAAAATTATTATTTAAATTAACCACCGGCAATTAATTAGCCAGAAGCATCGTATAGTTTAGAAAGTGAACATCCGCGACGTCTCAAGCTTTATTTAGTACGTTTAGATTTTAGAGGAACGGAAGATATTTCTACAGAGGTTTCGACGTATTCGATCGGCTGGCTAGTTGGTCCTCATCATCATCATCCTCATCATCATCCTCATCATCGTCCTCATCAGCATCCTCCTCCTCGTCATCATCATCATCATCATCATCATCATCATCATCATCATCATCTTCATCTTCATCTTCATCTTCATCTTCATCATCATTGCAAATGTTGATATTTTTCTTATCATTGTTGGCGCTGTTGTGGACAAAACGCGACGTGTGCTGCCACCTACCCGTATGACGATGAACTGTGTGAAACTTGACCGTCGATTCGAAAGAGATGGATATGAATTGGTCGTTGCTCGAACGGAACAGAACTCTCTTTTGTCGATGCTTATCAAACACCCAGAAATGCTGCTCAGTCAAAACAACGAACACAGGACGATGTTAGTATCTCGCATCGTAATTATTAGGATCTATAGGGTCTACTGGCATCATCATTATATTCATGATCATATTCATCATCGTATTCATCATATTCATCATCATATAAATCATATTCATTATCATATTCACCATCATATTCATCATCATGAGCACAACAAATGATGTGAAAAATAGACTAAAAGAAATCGTGCGAATGACCAATACTGACACATGTTTTATACTTCATGCCCAATTCATTCATTCATTCATTATATGCATTTATATAGCGCCTCTTCAAGGGGGCTACTCAGAGGCGCTCCCAACCTCAGCGCGGCCAAATAAAACTGTTTTAAGATGAGAGAGGAAAGTCTGAGAAGGATTTTTACAAAGAGAGCGGAGGGTCAGAGGAAGACCATTCCAGGTTGAGGGTCCCACCACCGATGCTTATAGCTTACTGCGTTGGATACCACCAGTGCTTAAAGTGTGGAAAAATAAGTGCCTGGGCGCCCCTTACCTTTCCAAAAGAGGTATATTATTATCTTGACGCCCCTTACCTTTCCAGTCAGTGCTGGCCAATAAGTGGCAGGACGGCGTTCAGATTTTAAAATAAGTACATGGACGCCGTCCATGACCGTCGAGGCACACCTTAAGCCCTGGATACTGCCTAAAAGGCTACAGCTTACTGCGTTCTACTGCCTACTATACTGCCTATATACTGCTCTCTACTGGCTATTGCTCATCGCATCGTACCGGAATAAAACTGTTGCGTTCTATGCCCTACTCCAATAGATTGCGTTCGACTGACTATACTGTGTTCTTCTGCCTGCATACTATACTTATAGTGCGTTGTATACTGCCTACTGCTTAATACATTCCACTGCCTACAACTTACTGCATTCTAGGTCATGCTGCCTACTACGTTCAACTAATCTGCACCTATTGCTTACTGTGTTCAACTAACCTGCACCTATTGCTTACTGTGTTCAACTAATCTGCACCTATTGCTTACTGTGTTCAACTAACCTGCACCTATTGCTTACTGTGTTCAACTAACCTGCACCTATTGCTTACTGTGTTCAACTAACCTGCACCTATTGCTTACTGTGTTCAACTAACCTGCACCTATTGCTTACTGTGTTCAACTAACCTGCACCTATTGCTTACTGTGTTCAACTAACCTGCACCTATTGCTTACTGTGTTCAACTAACCTGCACCTATTGCTTACTGTGTTCAACTAACCTGCACCTATTGCTTACTGCAGTGGTCACCAACCTTTCTTCGGTTAGGAGACGCATTGCAAATTTCGGCAACTTTTGGGAGCCGCCATGGTTTTAGGAAATTTAGGATCACAACAAATACTTTTAAGTATACACTGTCGGCACGGCATCATTAGCTGCAAGTGTCTATCATGGTTATATATTTCTTAGATATATTACATATCTTATAAATTATATCTAAGAAAATATACCGTTTAGCATTAATAAAAGTATATATGTGAGAAAGCAAACTAAGCTTAATTCGAAGACTTGTCCATTCAATTTTATTCATCTCTATGTCGTTGTCATGAACTATATAAATATAGTGAGAAATCTGGTTCTGCATATTGCCAACTAAAGATGCATATCGTGGTTCATAACTGGAAACAGCAATTCTTAGATGAGTCAAAAAGTTATCGGTTGTTACCCTGTTTCTCAACTTAGATTTAAGAATGCTCATTACTGAAAAGGTTTGCTTGCATCAATAAGTGGATCCGAAAATGAAGCAACTTTACTTGCCAGCATGCAAGAAACAGGGTGTGTCTGGGTATTGACTAACTTCCAGAAGTCACAGAAGGTCTGAGGACTCTGCGACATCAGATATCGCTGCTTGAGTTTGATATTTTCTTGTAGTTCAATAATTTCAAGTTCGAAGCTTATGTCTGTCAAACCACATTGTTTGTTTGTTTGTATGCGCACTTGTTATAGCGCCCCTTCAAGCACTCTACTCAAAGGCGCTCCCGACTGCAGAGCGGACACTGCATTTGAGTTTCACGCCGAAGCGCTGAGCAATTGCGAGTGAAGGACTTGCCCAAGGTCCCTACGCGGTGACAATGTCATGAGGTGGATTCGAACCTCGAACCTTCCGGCTTCAAAGCAACGACGCCACCACTACACCACGGCGCCCCACATTGAACAGCTGTGATTGAGATCATCTCAGGATTAGCCCTGAAAAGATTAAGGAAAAACTGGGGCAGAGGTTCTGATTTCGAGAAATCTGCAAACTTTTCTTGGAAATCTTTATAGAGATCACCAAGCAAATTAGACAACCGAAGTGATGCCTGTACAGAAGCTTCTTTTGCTTCATCTGCAGTCGCAGAAGCTGGCAGATCAGAGGCCATGTTCTTCAAGTTGGGAACAAATTTCATATCATTCCCAGTCAAATGCTGATTTGAAAAAGTTCAATTTCTTCATAAATGCCATAACTGAGCTGTACAGTACAGCTCAGTAATAATATGCTAACCCTGGAACTTCAAGTTTAGGTGGTTCAGATGACCAGTCCTGTAATGTCACTTAAAAACGACATGTCCAGCAGTCATGATTGTGGCACTGGGCAATTCTGGGAAGCTCTGCTTTTTCGCTTTCAACAATTATTCTGTAATGTGCGGCAACAGCGAAAAGAACCGATACACTAACGCGGAAACATTTTATAGCGCAACTTTTTGTAAAACAATCTAATTATTTGGAAAGCTCTGGCGAGCCGCCACAGAACTCTTTGAGAGCCGCATGTGGCTCGCGAGCCGCGGGTTGGTGATCACTGGCTTACCGTACTGTGTTCAACTAACATGCACTTATTGCTAATTGTGTTCAACTAACATGCACCTATTGCTTATACATGCGTTCAATTACCTATTGCCTACAACGTTCATCTGCCTGTTAGACTTACTGCATTCTTAGCTAGCTGTGGAGCCGACAATTCGTAGTTAGAGTCGACTTGAACGATTCTGACGATCGATGGTTTCGTGAATTCATCGAAGAACTTCGAAACGGTTCGTTTCTTGTCTGCCAGAACGAAGTCAGACGACTGAACCAACAACACCGCCGCACACATCCTCCTCCTCTTCTTCCTCCACTCCCTCCTCCTCTTCTTCCTCTTCTTTTCTTCTTCTTTTTCTTCTTCTTCTCTCATATGCAGAATGACCGGATTTAAAACGTATCCTCCGAATCTTATTGTACAGCACTGAAAAACAACGACAGATGGTCATGCCTTAAGAACTATTATCTTCTGTAAAGTTGCTCTTTGTCGTTGTCGTCATCATCATTGTCGTCGTCCTCCTCCTCTTTCTCCTCCTCCTCCTCCTTCTCCTCCTCCTCCTCCTCCTCATCATCATCACCAGCAGCAGCAGCAACAACAACGACACATTCATTTTAATTACTGCTGCTACTTCCACTACTCCGAGACTACTACACCTCCTCCTCTTCGTCAGATACAAAGACAGGCAGAGACAGACACACAGAGACAGACAGAGGCAGATACATGCAGAGGCATAGACAGAAGCACAGTCAGGCAGAGACAGGCAGAGGCAGGGCCGTCTTATCCATTAGGCACAGTAGGCACTGTGCTTATGGCCTACGAACTTACCAGGGGCCTACGAAATTCTGAAAAAATATATTAAAAAATAAATGCAGTGATTGGTCAATGACCGGAAAAAACAAACAGAAAACGAAAACTTGCAAATTTTATTTTAGCGAGCTAACTTTTTTAAGGCTAGAGTTAGCTAATGAAACAGGAACATTGGCTAAGCTATATTATGTTAACTTTGCGGCTCTTTGCATTCGCGAAATCGCTTATGCCTAACGTCTTCAAATGTCATTTCTCGCATTAAGTCGTTTTCAATTGAAAGTAATGCAAGGAAGGATAATCGCGCCTGTCCCATCGTTGACCGAATTAGGTAAGTTTTGATAATTTTCAGTTTCGAAAAAGAGCGTTCACCTTCACAACTTGTTCCAAAAATAGAAAGATAAATTCGAAAAGCAATATTGACATTTGGAAAACTGGAGACCAGCTTGTCAGCCATTTGTGACCTAATCATATCAGCTACAGATTTATTGTTTGCAAACATTCGAGAAAACAAAAGAAATTCGTCAATAAATGCATCTTCTAGATCACATGGATATATCTCAATTAATGACTTTGCTGTAATCACTATTTCTTCAGCTGATAAAGTTCTGTCAAGAAGAAAATTGAATCTTTCATGTAGTGTTGAGTAAGCTGCTAGCCGCTTTCCCATCTCGGTTATAAGTCAGTCTATGATCACGTAGAAAGTGGGTGCGGAATTTGTCCCTAGCACTCAGATTTAAACTCGGATCAGTATCATCCATGACTTCGTCATCAAATCGTTTTGGCACCCGTTTTCGATGTGTACCTTCATATATACAGAGTTGTGTAGGATGGGCCCTAGGGGCCTACGAATAAATTAATATGCAAAAGTGTCTAGGGCCTACAATGGCCATAAGACGGCCCTGGGCAGAGGCAGAGACAGAGAGACAAATACAGACATAGAGACAGAGAGATGAATTGAGACAGAGAGACAGAGAGACAGAGACTTCAGGCAATGCAGGACCAGCAAAGTAGTTATGGCTGTCTTTTTAGGAGACGAGAGATCGGTTTTCACCAGCAGATCCTGTTGTGCAACGAGATTAAACTGAGATGGTCCAATTTACATAATATCATTATTATGATCAATGATCTGGGCGTAAAAAAGAAAGGAATATAATTATTAGCCTACATAAATAATTGTAGTTGCCGTTCCTAAACGATTCTTTTCAACACGTAATTAACCTATATTTAGGGACCTGTAGGGCAAACACACACACACACACACACACACACACACACACACATACAGACACACACGCGCACATGGACGCATTTCACATTCATTCATTCAAGTATTTTTGTAGCACCTATTCATGGTAACTATTAAGAGGTGCTCCTTACTCTCGCACGGCCAAAAGGGTCAGTTTTCAAGTGCTTATAGAACGTGTCCGAGAGTGATCTAGGGCAGTGGTTCTCAAAGTGGTGGTCCGCAGAGTACCGATCACCGGTCCGTGGAGAAGAGTTAAATTTAAATCATAATATCTCAATACTTTGCATTTTCATTTTTATGGTTACAGTGTTTCATTTCGATTTGGTGTTTTCCATCATTAAAGCACAATGTTAGTAACGTGTCATTAACTAGGCCAATATTTTTGCAGATAGGGGCCTACACAGGAAATCAAAACTGAATCAACTTTTAAAAAGCAATTGAAGCTGCACTTGCTCTCGAGCTCATGACAGTTGACATTATGCTTGTGAAGTATCCTGGAAGTGGCCTGCTACTGGCGATACTATATAAATTGTCTGAATTACATTACATTACATTACATTAGGCCTACACTCACTATAACAAAATTAAATTCATTGCTAATCTAGTATGAATGTTGTGCTTAACTTTCAAAACGCGATTGTATGAGAATTAGATTTAGAAATAAAGTAAATGCTGATAAGGATAATTATGTTTAAATCATTGAGACAAATCCCAAACTATAAATAGCCTTTATGAGACCCCTAAAAGTCTTTTTTAAGGATACACGTAGGTCACTTTTGTCGGCACTCGCCACTTAAGTTTGCGGTCCGCGAGCTTCAACAAAAATTATTGCCGGTCCGTGGACTGCAGCAGTTTGAGAACCACTGATCTAGGGAACAGGAGCAGCTCAAACGCAAGGCCAATCCAGACCACATGGCCAGCCACAGAAAAAGCACTTCTTTGCTTGATGTGAGTACGAGCAAACGGGACTGGACGTAAAGCCCCCCAATCCCACTGAGTGTAAGGAGTGACTAGTCCGAATACCCGACACATGGTGACAAAGATCAAGTAGGTATAGGTTGGAGCAAGACCTAAATGGCATCACCATACCAAGGACGAGACTCTGTATATTCAATACGCTGACAAACAGGGAGCCAACGCAGAACTTCCAGCATGTCACTTGAAACGTGACTGAAGTTTGCAATTTGACGAATAAGGCGCGCTGCAGAGCTTAGAATACGGTCAAGGGAAGCTAGGCGACCAGATGGTAAGCCAAATTAAAGAGATATATGCAATACAATCGAGACGAGCTGTGGCAAAAGAATGAACAAGTGGCAGCGCCAGTTGGGAAGGCGAGCAACAATGCAAAGCTGACGAAGTCAATACAAGCAGTCTAAGCGACTGAGGCGATTGAGGTGAGGTGCAAAAATTGGTTCCTGGTCCAATACGATGTCAAGACCTCTCTTACCGAGGTGGAGAAAGTATATATTTTAAAAATTCCGTTGAGAGGACAATTACTTCTAGCTTAAATAATGTACCGGAAGCCCAGTCACATGAATTTGGTCTTAACTATAAATTATGTGGTTTAGACTGAGATGCCATCCATGCCTTCAGGACAGTCAGTGCCTGACCCATCCATGGCCTTGACTGTTACAGTAAAAGCAGCAGTAGATAAAAGGTAGGGCACGCACGTCTGTGTGCCACCTGCATAAAGTTATCTCAAGCACCGTGTTACGCAAGGATCATGTCAAGACCAAAGGTAGGCTCATAAAGAATGCACAAGCGGGGACCAAGAACAAAAGCTGAGAAAGACCGCATGGGACGGGGACCCAACAAGACCAAGTCGAACCATGGACTATAATTATAGGCCTATATGGCCCTAGACGTAGGCCTATGTGTAATTGTGTATTGTATATGTGACGTGTGTGTGCTTGTGAGCATGTTTTGCGGATTTCTCAGACTTCCTACTAGCGCATTGTAAACATAGGCAGCGTGTATTTTCCCATTAGCTACTTTCCTGGTCACGAGGTAGTCTTCAACGAAAACAAAAGTTGATAAATAGAAACGATTCGTATGTAATCATTGATCGAACGCAGTGTCCACGGAAGCCACAAGATGTCCGATAAACTCCAGACCAGAAATAAGATATGATAAAGCTAAGAATATTCGTTATTTGACCAACTGCTATCCAAATTTTGATGTGCAGGAATGCTAATAAGCACATATAATTCCTATAACTAAAACGGGGCAGAAAAATTTAAAATAAGCTTAGGTTATACACATTTTGCTAAAATTAATAAGTCCATGCAGAATCGTATAGAATGATATCATCCTAATGATGAAAGTTACATCGCCTTTTTTAAAAACACTTTCAATCGATACTATACAATTATCAATAGCGCTCAACTGAAGAATAACCCCGTAATTACTCGCTGGTGGTGCCAGCCCCAACGATGGAGAAAAGGGAGGGCACTGCTTTGCATCATCGTGTATCATGTACATGTAGTTAAACAGAAATAACTGCTGCGACTGTTGCTGTTATTAGCATTACCTCACATCCACCACGACCACCACCACCATCACAACCACCACCACCTCCATCACGACCACCACCACCATCACAACCACCACCACCTCCATCACGACCACCACCACCTCCATCACGACCACCACCACCACCACCACCACCACCACCATCACAACCACCACCACCTCCATCACGACCACCACCACCACCATCACAACCACCACCACCACCACCACCACCATCACAACCACCACCACCTCCATCACGACCACCACCACCACCACCATCACAACCACCACCACCTCCATCACGACCACCACCACCACCATCACAACCACCACCACCTCCATCACGACCACCACCACCATCAACACTACCATCACCACCACCACCACCACCACCATCACAACCACCACCACCTCTATCACGACCACCACCACCACCATCACAACCACCACCACCTCCATCACGACCACCACCACCACCATCACAACCACCACCACCTCCATCACGACCACCACCACCACCACCACCATCACAACCACCACCACCATCACAACCACCACCACCTCCATCACGACCACCACCATCACAACCATCACCACCACCACGACCACCTCCACCATCACAACCACCACCACCTCCATCACGACCACCACCATCACCACCACTACCACCATCACCACCAGGGCCGTCTTATGGTCATTGTAGGCCCTAGGCACTTTTGCATATTAATCTATTCGCAGGCCCCTATGGCCTATAGAATAGATTAATTCCGCACCCAGACTTTCTACGGGATCATAGACAGACTTATAACTGAGATGGGAAAGCGGCTAGCAGCTTACGCAACACTACATTAAAGATTCAATTTTCTTCTTGACAGAACTTTATCAACTGAAGAAATAGTGATTATAGCAAAGGCATTAATTGAGATATATCCATGTGATCTAGAAGATATATTTATTGACGAATTTCTTTTGTTTTCTCGAATGTTTGCAAACAATAAATCTGTAGCTGATATGATTAGGTCACAAATGGCTGACAAGCTGGTCTCCAGTTTTCCAAATGTCAATATTGCTTTTCGAATTTATCTTTCTATTTTTGGAGGGATGGCAGGGAGGAATACGGATAGGAGGAAGGGTCATTACTAACCTAAGATACGCAGACGATATAGTACTATTAGCGGGAACAGAATTGGAGTTGCAGGAACTGACAGAACGACTACACCAAGCAGGAGAAAAGAGAGGTCTGAGGATAAACATGAATAAAACCAAAGTGATGACACAAAAAGGCAGAACGTGTAATATTGAAATTGGAGGACAAAAACTGGAACAGGTGGACACCTTTCATTACCTAGGATCGTTGATAACCGAAGATGCAGACAGCAGCACAGATATAAGAGAGAAATTAGCAAGAGGGCTCAACACAGGGACAGCATTGAAGACGCTATGGAAAAGTCATAATATCAAAATGATTACCAAGATCAGACTCATGAAGGCTTTGGTATGGCCAGTGGCGACATATGGGTGTGAAAGTTGGACGATCAGAAAGAGAGAAGAAGAAAGAATAAATGCTTTCGAAATGAAATGTCTAAGAAAGATCTTGAGAGTGCAATGGACAGAGAAAAGAACAAACGAATGGGTATTGGAGAAAACGGGAACAGAAAGAACCTTATTGAGCACGATAAAAAGAAGAAAACTCACTTACTTCGGACATTTGATGAGGAAACAGGGGGGCTGCATAGAAAAGGAAATAATACAGGGTACAATTTCGGGAGCAAGGGCAAGGGGAAGACCGAGGATGGGATGGATCGCTAACATCATCGCGTGGATGGAACTACCATTCGAGAGGATACTGAAGGAGACGGAGGACAGGAAAAAGTGGCGAAGGCATGTCCATGAAGCGACCAACCCTCGAATCGAGGATGGTTAAAGACAAGACAAGACAAGACATTTTTGGAACAAGTTGTGAAGGTGAACGCTCTTTTTCGAAACTGAAAATTATCAAAAATTACCTTCGGTCAACGATGGGACAGGCACGATTATCCTCCCTTGCATTACCGGTACTTTCAATTGAAAACGACTTAATGCGAGAAATGACATTTGAAGACGTTATAAGCGATTTCGCGAATGCAAAGAGCCACAAAGTTAACATAATATAGCTTAGCCAATGTTACTGTTTCATTAGCTAACTCTAAGCCTTAAAAAGTTAGCTCGTTAAAATTAAATTTGCAAGTTTTCGTTTTCTGTTTGCTTTTTCCGGTCATTGACCAATCACTGCATTTATTTTTTAATATATTTTTTCACGATTTCGTAGGCCCCTGGTAAGTTCGTAGGCACTATGCACAGTGCCTATTGTGCCTAATGGATAAGACGGCCCTGATCACCACCACCATCACCACCACAACCACCGCCACCAACACCACGAGCACCACCACTACCACCGCCGCCACGACCGCCATCACCACCACCATCACCACGACCAACACCACGAACGCCACCACCACCACTACTTCTACATGTAGCCTACTTAGCTGTACTACTATTAATTACTAGTAGAACTGCATCTTCTTCTTGTCTTCCTTCCGTCAAGCATTTTGCTTTAACGATGAGGCGTTTGCATGACGTCACCACATTTCTCCACATGTGTCTTATGCTGTTGTTGTTGATGATCTTCCTCAGATCCATGATCTTTGCCCTCAGGTCTTCAATTATGTTGCGCCGGTCTTATCGTTCGCTCTCTCTCTCTCTCTCTCTCTCTCTCTCTCTCTCTCTCTCTCTCTCTCTCTCTCTCTCTCTCTCTCTCTCTCTCTCTCTCTCTCTCTCTCTCTCTCTCTCTCTCTCTCTCTCTCTCTCTCTCTCTCTCTCTCTCTCTCTTTCTCCTTCTCTCTCTCTCACTGATGTTGTGTTCGTCTTCCTGTATGCTGTGTATTTCTATGTTTTTGTGTGGCGCGGTGGTTTATGGGTACTTTCGGCGCCTTAGAGCCGGAAGGTTGCGAGTTCAAATCCACCTCAAGCCGCCGTGTACATGGACCATGACCAAGTCCTTCACTTGCAATTGCTTTCGAATTTCGATGCGAAGACATCTCATACAATCATGTGATCGATGGTTCAAATCTCCACAGTTCATTTGTGCATTTGGATGACTGTGAGTTACATGAAGTAGCCTATACGTAAGCCTATATTTATGTATAATCGCGTATAATTGAACTCTCTACTTATCCGGCGACTGCATCCAGTCTCATCCATCAAATGAGTACATGAACTGTACACTCACAATGCGAACATGACACCACAATGAAAAGGATTATTGAATTCGTTAACACTTCACGCCACGTTTTCCCTCCCAGTTGAATGAACCGTGATCTTCTGTCTTAACATCGACGGGTAAAGGGTTTCAAGTTGAGCGAAACCACTCAAATCCCACAACCATGTCGTTTTAATTTCATAAATAATACTTATATAGGTGGTTAATGATTATTTTATCAAAGGTTTGAAAAATCGGAAAATTCGCCTTTGCTGAACGTTGGAAACACGTACTATTCGGGAAGCGTTCTAATTCAACTTTAAGCCGCATTTCTGTATTTATACAACCATGCACTATTCGTCTGTATCATTACAGACGCTATATAATCTAACCAAATGCCATAACCATAACCATAAATTTTATTGAAACCCGAGTTTTATACTGATGCATACTGATGCATTGATATCAATGCAAGTACAAATCGAAGGATATAATACCATTCGCATTATACAATGCTAATAACAAGATGGCACTTACCAGCAAAATATAATCTTCATATATACCTTATGCACTTGTGCACATAATTATGATTATTATTGGAGTTCATAAGCCTGGAAAGTCCGCCTTAAGCCCAGTAATTATACTGGTGTATTGCACTCAAAGCAAAGCACCCGCATATAATATATAGGTCCATTCCCTCAACAGTTAAGCCATGAACTGTAAGCCTTTCTATCCTAAAGGACTGTGTTACACTACTGACCCAAGTCTAAATTAACTGAATCCGCAATGTCCGAAGGCGTAGGCCTATACTTTGTTAACACAGGCAATGCTGCAGGATCACTTTGTTACTAAATGCTTTCTCTATTGCTGGTAGGCAGATTATATATATACAATATATATGCATATATATATTATATATATTATATAAATATATATATACGTGCACAGCATTGCACACGTGCATAGGCCTACGGACGGTGATGCATGGTCATGTAGCCTACATAAGTAGACGCGATTATACATAAATATAGGCTTACGTATAGGCTACTACATGTAACTCACAGTCATCCAAATGCACAATATGCTCAACATAGACTATTAGACATGCAAATGATAAGATCCGTATGTTTATAGGCAGACACATGCACACAATCACACATGTATACATTCTGACATCAATGCATATGCAAATGAACATAGGTCTATAATATGCCTGCTGCATGGCGTATACATTGTTACAAATTCATTTCTCATACTATAATTATACACAGATTTCTACATATTAAGCTGGGCCTCAAAACGAAAGAACTGAGTAAATCCTTGAGGTCAAATGACAAGATCATTGACGTCAAAATAAAAACTATATACCATTAACACTGGATTCGATAAAGTTCTTCGTTCTTCCATTTCAAGACTCATGCAGCATACAATGGCATACATGTATAATTTTATATTATATTTTAATATTACATTATTATATTATAAGATAAATCAGCATACATGTATAATTTTATATTATATTATAATATTACATTATTATATTATAATATAAAATTATACATGTATGCTATAATTATGGGTCTTGAAATGAACTGAAAGAACCAAGAATTAGGTCTATAATTCAACATATAGCAATCACAGTAATCTTCATAATCACAACAATCACTATAAAATCCAAAATCGACCATCCATTCATACGCGCCAATAATTACATTATAAGGCTGATGAGCGGATTCATACGCTGAGCAGCAGTGGTGATGGGTCCGTGTATCCGTCCGCCTCCACTTCCGACAGCAGAGCGAAAGTAGCGCTAGAGAAATCGACCGGCTTGCTTACTTACCGACCGCATCTGAGTCTCAGTTGAACCGTCAGGATTCATTAGAGGATGGTTTAATATTATAAATCAGATTAATCTACGCTCAGACAAAAATCCAATTTAATGGCGATTAAATCGGTGAGTGATGTTCTTCAAAAACTAATTACCACCACAATGTCTAGTTGTCTACCTCTTACATGATGTTACCGCCTCACCAGAGCTGCCGAGAAATTCTTCAACCACACACATAATCATAGACTTATACATGTACGTATAAGTCATGTGTATGTTGTATATGGATAGTTATATTTATAATAAAATTAATATACACATGAAATACGCAGACATGAGATCAGACAGACAGAAGAGCGAACAAAGAGGCAGACATTGAAACAGACTGATATACATACACACAAATAAAGAAGTATATGCCAATAAACAGCTTTTGCAGCGAGTGACCATTGCCTTATTAAATTTTTAGATGAATTAATGTTAAATATTTAGATTAAATATCCCGCTACGGAGCGAATTACCATTGCCTTTTAGTTTTAGATGAATTAATGTTAAATATTTAGATTGAATATCCAGCTAAGAAGCCAGGGCCGTCTTATGGTCATCGTAGGCCCTATATAGGCACTTTTGCATATTAGCTTATTCGTAGGCCCCTATATGGTCTATCCAACTCAACTCTGTATTAATTCAAATTGCGACACATTTAGGCTATATTATTTCTTAAAATTATGCTGAACCATGTTTTGTGAACGCATTCAGTTTTTATTTTAAATCTCAATCTTCTTTTTGTCATATTTATTTTCGATATCCGCTAAATGTAATATTTCCGATTTTCGACTTTCTGTTAGCGGCGTTTCGGTCTAATATAAGTTCTAATGAAAAATCGCCATCGCTTTTTAAATTTTAATTTGTTAAATTATTAATACAAATTTCTATAAAAAAACATGTCTGATGGTTATAAGAGGAAACACGAGTCTGGATTGGAGAAACCTGGGAGGAGAAACCAATAAATCTGTGGCTGCAATGATTAGATCACAAATTGCTGACAAGCTGGTCTCCAGTTTTCCAAATGTCAATATTTCTTTTCGAATTTATCTTTATATTAATTTTTTGGAACAAGTTGTGAAGGTGAACGTTCTTTTTCGAAATTGAAAATTATCAAAAATTACTTTCGGTCAACGATGGGACAGGCACGATTATCCTCCCTTGCATTACTTTCAATTGAAAACGACTTAATGCGAGAAATGACATTTGAATACATTAACCTATAGGCCTAAGCGATTTCGCGAATGCAAAGAGCCGCAAAGTTAACATATAGCCTAGCTTAGCCGATGTTACTGTTTCATTAGCTAACTCTAGCCTTAAAAAGTTAGCTCGTTAAAATGAAATTTGCAAGTTTTCGTTTTCTGTTTGCTTTTTCCGGTCATTGACCAATCACTGCATTTATTTTTAAATTTTTTTTCGGATTTCGTAGGCCCCTGGTAAGTTCGTAGGCCCTAGGCACAGTGCCTACTGTGCCTACTGGATAAGACGGCCCTGCAAGAAGCGGGTTACCATTGCCTTATTAGAGTTTTAAATGAATTAATTTTACATGTTTAGATTAAATATCTCGGTGAAGCCACGTGACTCCCACTCACTACCACCTCCCCCCATTCCTCACCCAGGGACGTGCGTAGCCATGGCAACTGGTGGTAGCCATGGCAACTGGTGGTAGCCATGGCAACTGGTGGGAGCAAGAAGCATGGTCTAACTCCCTGACATCATCCTAATCGCATTACTCAGTGCGTGTCGCGCCGTCTTTAAAATTGCATGCACTTCTTACACCGCATCCACAGTGTTTCCACACCTCCTCCTCGGCCAACGGTCAGTTGAACCCCTCTCCCCTATGGTCGTCAGCGTTCCATCCATCTCCATTCCTTCCCCCTCCACCCTTTTCCCCTCAGCGCATGGAATGATGGATTTCCACTCTTCCGTCTTCAGACGTGGAATTAGATATCAGCCGCAGAGGTCGTCCGGAGAAACCTCCACATCTACACATCTCTTCCGTTCGTCCACCTTTGTGTCTGGTATCAGAGGACGACCGGTAGTCCTCTGATATTCTAACTAATGATATTCTAATTAATGATATTCTAATTAATGATATTCTAATTAAGAATATTCTAATTAGTGATATTCTAATTAATGATATTCTAATTAATGATATTCTAATTAATGATATTCCAATTAAGGATATTCTCACGCCTGATAGTCTAGTTCCTGATGTCCTGACTCTTGATATCCCAATTTCTGATATTTCGACTCCTGATAATATAATTAATGATGTTCTAATTTCTGATATCCCAGTTCCTGATATTCTCACTCCTGATATTCTTGGACCGGGATATTCTAATTCCTGATATCCTGATTCCTGATATCCCAATTCCGGATATTTTTACTCCTGATCGATATTCTAATTAATGATATTCTAATCTCTGATATTACAGTTCCTGATATTCTCACTCTTGATATTATAATTCCTGATATCCTGATTCCTGATATCCCAAATCTTGATGCTCTAATTCCTGATATTCTAAATCCTGATATTCTGAGTCCTGATATCCCAAATCCTGATCTTCTGACTCCTCATATTCTAATTCCTGATTTCCTGATTCCTGATATCCCAAATCCTGATGCTCTAATTCCTGATATTCTAAATCCTGATATCCTGAGTCCTGATATCCATAGATTGAGTATTCGTGACTTTTGGGTTTAATATTCGTAAATATTCGTGAATATTAAGATTTTTTAATATTCGTAAATATTCGTAAATATTCGTTAACGGATTAAAGTGAACCATCGAAACCGCAATGTTACCGCAACTTAAATTTCTGTAGCCTATGTCTCCATGACATTCAATCGCATTCAGAGCAAGGCTGAATTAAAATATGCGATATGCGCTTATAATATGCTGAGATCGGGATAATTTTTGCTTGTAATCTGGCACTATTAGGCGTATTTCCTGCGTTGGCATTTATATTTACTCATCCTGCTACACTGATATAAAACTACTTTAGCACTGGGCAGTTACTATTGTAGGCGGTTAAAGTTTATTTCTAATTTAGCCTACTACATGTAATGCTGCTACTTGCCAACTGCCATCGGTGGCGCTTGGCTCTGCCTCTTTCCAGTTGGGGAGGATGGTCAGAAGTCGGACAAAGTGACTAACATATTAAGTATCGAATGTGATAGACCTACGAATGCTGTATGGCCGCATTGGCCAGATCCAGCAGAGACCTTGAAGTTCTTAACAACAAATCTATTAAAGTTATTGTAACTTACTGATATAGGCCTATGCGTAGGCTAATTAAATTTTGTACAATTCATTCAGTAAAAGTTAAACATTTTTATAAATAACAAAATAAAAGTTAAGAATAAAGAATTTCCTGAAAGAACATAATATTTTACGAATATAATATTCGTTGGCAGTTTTAATATTCGTTAATATTCGTGAATATTTGAAAATCTTAATATTCGTAATATGCGAATACTCAATCTATGCTGATATCCCAAATCCTGATCTTCTGACTCCTCATATTCTAATTCCTGATATCGTGATTCCTGATATTCCTAATCCTGATGCCCTAATTCCTGATATTCTAGAAACTGATATCCTGATTCCTGATATACCAATTCCTGAAGTATGATTCCTGATATCCCAAATCCTGAAATTCTAATTCCTAATAAATTCTCCTCGGGGAGGAATAACACGCATACAGTGAACTGCTGCAAACATTAGTTGTGCTTCGCTACCAGATAATGCGAATCCTCGCCACATTATTGGTGTTGATTCCACGTATATATGGATGATGGACTTGAACACTTTCTTAGAACGAGAGATGGAGCTGCGTGTATCCGGTGGAGGCAGAACCCTCTAAAAAAGACGGATGGTGCACGGGGGTAATCTATTAGCGCTTCCCCTCCCCTGGGAGAAATGAATGGTGTAGGGGAGGGTATGAGGGTATGAGGGATGGACCTGGAAATCACCTGCTGCAGTCTGGGTCCCGCGCCCCCCTCCATCTGATGTAACGGACATGACTGGAGGAGTGAGTGTCGAGGTAAAAAAAAACTCCACATCTGCTCTCCTCTCTTCACATTGATCGCATGTACGATGTATGGCTTCCGTGGCTTCAGTCTTTGGATGGGCCGTGCATGCACCTGCTCTTTGTTCTCATACTAAAATGTTCAGACTGTGGTGTAGCCATAAGGGGAGGAGTGGTGCGGTCGCTCTGGCGGCCATTTCAAGAGGGGGGGGGGGGCGGATGAGTGAATTGGAAGAGACATTATATGTTCCCTTTATTTCAGTGATAATCACATGAAAGCTGGGGAAATTCTATTTCCAAAGCACGAGAAATCATTTGACCGATAAAAAACTAAAGATTCGACTAAGTTTAAACTTTCTTGTTCCCTCTGTCTTGCTGTCTCTCTGTTTGTCTCTCTGTCTGTGTGTCTCTCTGCTTCTGTTTCTCTGTGTCTATCTCTCTCCTCCTCTGTCTCTCTGTCTGTTGAATCTGTTCGCTGTTTTGTCTCATGAAAAACTTAATCGTCAAAGTGTTGTGTCAGGTTCTGGAGTGCATGGTGCCAAAGGCCGTTCTCTGACCTTCCCGTTTATTCTTTTCAGATGTCCAGATAGGCAGTGGCGGCGTCAGGATTTCAGTTTTGGGGGGCTGAAGTCCCGCGGAAAATTTTCCATTTCCCTTTCTTTTTTTAGTCATTTGGTCGAAATCTCAGGAAAATTTCTCATTTCCAGCCGCCAAAATTTCTGACGACCCATGTTATAGTCATTCGGCCGACTTCTCCTGCATATGGTTTTCCGTTTTTAGGGGGGCGGAGCAAGGATATTTTCATTTTTACATGTAAAAAAATGGATGGCCTTTTTTGGAGGGGCTTGCCTCGCCTCCCCTCTCCCCCTAGCGCCCTACTGCAGATAGGATACGATTATGTGGAGCGATGCACGTGATTCCATGAATTTTTTCAGATAAATCGAAAGACAATTTAATTTCCAGGATGACAGTAACCCTTACCGTTATACTTACTCTAACTTTGAGCTTAGATTGAGAAGCTTTAACTTGAAACTTCGTCACCATGTCGTTTCTTCTGCTTTTTGTTCAACAGCAGAATCGCATCAACATCCTTTTTGTTTGATCTGCAAATGATTTTCAAAGAGTTCTTTTGTTTGCTATGCAAATGATTTTCAAAGAGTTCTTTTGTTTGCTCTGCAAATGATTCTCAAAGAGTTCTCGCATTTCCCCCGTCCGATCCAGAGACTGGTCACTTGAAGCCATATGAAAAATGTAAAAAATTGAACGAATTGGTGATATTTCCGGAAGATTTCGGTCGGATGACTAAAAAAAGTCATCAGTTTTTCGGACGAGAAACTGAAGATGAAGAAGCACCAGCAGCATGAACGCTGCCGAAAGAGTGAGCAGTGGGAAATGGGAATGCCAAGGAAGAATTGGTGTAACGGATGTGTTTCCAGGGTTCCATGCATGGTAAAAATTGCAAGAGCAGTGGGAACGGCGTTCCCACCCAGTGTAAACCCTGAGTGCATCTTTAGTCTATAACAGTGGGAGGCGGTGGTGCAGTGGGTAGGTTCGTTGTCTTGCAGCCGGAGGGTTGCAGGTTCGAATCAACCTCAAGTCGCCGCGTAGGAACCTTGGGCAAGACCTTCCTTCACTCGCAATTGCCAAGCGCTTTGGTGTAAAACTTCGATGCAGTGTCCTTGCTTTAGTCGGAACTAGGGAGCGTCTCTGAAAAGAGAGCTTGAATAGGCGCTATGACAAGTGCGCATACAAACAAACAGAACAGAACTGTCTTGAAATCAAGACTCTGACTTTCTCGTTTCGGGAGGTGGTACTGATACTGCTATCCTACTTGCGCTTATAAATGTTGACTCACTTCAGTAGGTGGCGCTGCTGTAACCCTATGCGTGTTGAGCCGTCGTAAAGTCACGTGCCACTGTAATTATAAATAGTTATGTCAAATTTCCTTGTAGACCTGTAGAATGCCAAAAACAAATTTCTGTCCAGGGTAACGACCTCTGTTGTCATAGACCCTGGTCAAATCTGGATCATCATCCTCTTCCTTGTAGACCTAATGAAAGTTGGGGTGCGAGATAGCCCATTGCTCTGATTTGGGCAGAATGTCGGTTTGTCTGCTATTGATGGAAAGCTCCTCGTCAAAGTCCACAGAGCAATTTTGTCATGCTATACATAGAGCCCTGCGCCGACATGAGAGTGTCGGCGGCGGCGCGCCGGTCATTTTTAGTCGGCGGCGGCGGCGCGCCGACAAAAAAAAATCGGCGGCGACGGCGCCCTCAAAATGTCGGCGTCGGCGGCGCAGCGCGGCGTCGTGAAATTACTGCTCCAGCGTCGCATAATTATTTTGAATGTTGTTACACAAGAACTCTATATTATCAAGATAAGCGTGTTCAGCCATTATTTTGTCGATTAACTTGTTTTTAGTCAATATTGATTACAAACAACTATTCTCTGAATAAACGTTCAATAACAAAATTCTGCAAAGACTTGATTAAAAAACCCATGACAACGTTTTCAAATTCAAGCTTTCAGCTTACGTAACCTACTAATAGATATCAATGAACTGTTTGCGCAGTGGCGGCGCTACCTGCCTATTTTACTTTTGACCTGCCTCATGATACTCCAAAAATAAATTTTTTTAAAAAATATCTTCTTTTCATTTTAATTTCTTTGACCTGCCGAATGGGGCCCATTTTATTGACACAATCTGTTGAAATTGTATATATGCACGCATGCATACATATATACGTACATAAACACACATACATGCATGCATACATACATACATACATACATACATACATACATACATACATACATGTACATACATACATACATGCATACATACATGCATACATACATGTACATACATACATACATGCATACATACATACATGTACATACATACATAGACTACATACATACATACATACATACATGCATGCATGCATGCATGCATACATACATACATACATACATACATACATACATACATACATACATACATACATACATACATACATACATACATACATACATACATACATACATACATACATACATACATACATACATACATACATACATACATACATGTCATACATGCTGTTTTTGCGTAGAAATGTTTGTCTGCCATAAAATGGGAATTTTGTCGTGAATGAATACACGTAATCTGGTCAAAAGATGGGGATACTTACTACTTGCAGTTCTTTAATTTTAACTTATCAAAGCCCACTGGGTAGTTAAATTGACCAGAATTCACCACCTTTCCTGATTTATCGGCCAATGATACAAACGTATGTATGTACCCCCATGCGAAGTTCTTAGCATCTTCTTTAAACCGACCGATTTGCCATGCACATTAAACAAGTCTTTCGATCTAAACAAGCCAAGTGTTAATAAGTTGCACTTGCTTGCTTTAAAAGGAGAACATCATGCAGAAGCTGATCGGAAGAAAGCTGAGGCTTTTTGGGCACATCTGCAGAATGAAGGACGATAGGAAAATAAAAACGCTGATGTTCGGCAGGATGGAGGGGACAAATCGAAGAGGGAGACCGCATAGGGAGTGGCTGGACGACATCACCAGGTGGGGGAGAGCATCACTCCAAGAGCTGAGTCACGCGGCGATGGACAGAGGTCGATGGAGGAGCTTGATGAAGATGGCAGTGGACACCTACGGGCGCTGAGCCCATGGTTCCTGATGATGATGACTTGCTTTATGCGAAATATGTATTTCTTTTCCTAATCGGATCCCATTTGTGAGATGCTGCTCAAATTGCTGACAAAATAGAATCTATTGAACAAATGCCTAACATTGCTCCATTGTGCATTTAGACAGGCCTATTAATGTTCGAAAGCTAAATTACCAATTTCGCATAGGTCACGTACAGCGTGGGAGTTTGATACTGGTTGGAAAAATTGGAACTAGGTAATAAATGGCTGGCAATAGGGAATCACAAGCCTGCAGAAGCGACCAATCGCCTACATAACATTGCAGATCGTCACCTCTTTGCAATGCAATACTAGTAACGTGTATCCTAATGCTAGAGGGCAGATGGCTCTGGTCCATTCTACCAGGCAAGAAGGCACACGGCATAATAATTCACTGCCTACCTGGAGTTCTTCTTACCATCGTTGCTGCCGTAATTCAAACCGAACCACAAAATCCATAAATGCTTAAACGTTAGGCGCACTGTTCCAAAAGTCAAAACGAATAGGCAGCATCATAGGTTTCATAACATTGACGCAAATCGCCAGGAAAATCAAAGTAGATAAGAACAAGAATCTATTTCGCACTGACGTAACAATTTTTTTCACGAAATCATGCAAGAGTTTAAAAATGCAACAAAAAGAAATAAACGAATCAACGTGGCATCGGCGGCGCGCCGACAAATTTTCGGCGGCGGCGGCCCCGGCGCGCCGACCCAAAAAAATCGGCGGCGGCGGCGCCCAAGATTTGTCGGCGGCGGCGGCGCGGCGCGGCCGGCGCAGAGCTCTGGCTATACACTGCAACTTTTGTAAATCAGCTGTCTACCATCACTGTGTTGCTTCCAAGGACGTATATAGTGGTGTGTGTGTGTGTGTGTGTGTGTGTGTGTGTGTGTGTGTGTGTGTGTGTGTGTGTGTGTGTGTGTGTGTGTCTGTGTGTGTCTGTGTAGGCTGGAGCCGCTGGACATAAAATTCTGGAACGCTGTGGCGGCGCTAACTAGGGCTACATAGGCCTACAATTTCAGCAGGTCGCGTCAAGGTCATATCAATTATTTAGTAGGTCGAGGAAATTAAATGTAAGGAAGATACTAAAATTCCAGAGAATTTTGGCAGGTCACAAGGAAGGTCATGGGCAAAACTGACAGTATGTGAAATGACCTTCCGCGACCTAGGTCTATGGTAGCGCCGCCACTACCAGTGGAGGTACTGACTTTCTAATTGGGAAGCTGAATAGGCCTAGTCTACACTTCAGAAGCTACGGGAGAGCCTGATATTTCAGGGAGCGGGGAGCCGATTAGACAGCCTAAAGTGGCTGAAACCTATCTAGACCTACAACCCTAGAACTCTTGAAGCTGAAACTTACAATTAACGGGGGAGCCTAACATCACAGGGAGCCTATACGGTCTGCTGGGCAGCCTTAAGTGACTAGGCCTAGACCTAAAACCTATCTAGGCCTATAACCCTAGAAGAATAAGACAAGTTTTTTCGTTTCAACTTTTATTGAGCGAACATTCATAGACTTCATCGGTCTAGTATTTTAAATAAGTTCGCAGACGACAGTTCATCTGTTGCGGTCGCTCGAGTCCTTCCCGTCTTCAGCGAAGAAGGAGGAGGCAGACGCCCTCCCGATCGTAGCAGCCTCGTCTAGTAGTTGCGTCGGCGACGTCGTCGGCGGCGTCCGTGGCTTCGTCGTCGGCGACGGCTCCCTCGTCGGCGACGGCTCCCTCGTCGGCCGCGCCTCCGTCTCCGTCTCCGTCTCGAAGGAGTCCCTCCCTCGTCATCGTCGTCCTTGGCCGCCGCTGCTGCCGACGCTCCCGGCCGAGCGCTGCGAGACCTCGCCCTCCGACTCGCTTCGACTTCCTCTCCCAGGTCTTCTTCCTGCGCAATCAAGAATAACAACACCCTGCCCTAAGAGAACGCCTTATAGGGCAACAATCGCCTGAATCTAAACTATATTAAAACAGGCCAGTGTCTAAGCGTGTAAACCTAACCGCTTAGACATCGGTCCGTATACAGGGCTAGTAATAATATATCTAAATATAGAAAAGTCTAAATATAGAAAAATCTAAATATAGAAAAATCTAAATATAGATAAAGCTCAAATAGTACTATTCAATCTAATTAACCTCACACTTAAAAATCAACCAGGACTATCATTATACTCCTATCTAAGGCCTACAATGGCCCGGTTCTCTTGTAAGTTTGACTCTTACACTGGCCGAAGAGAGGCTGTCCGAGGACCGCTTCCCTTCGGCCAGCATAAGTTATATAAGTCAAACTTACCAGTTCGAGATCTTCGTAGTCTTCCATCCTCTTGTTGTTCTTCCTATCTTCTTCTAGCGTAGGACGGTCTGAGTGCCCGTCGGCACCGCTCCATTTTTATGACTTTCAGGCCGAAAACGAACCGCTTGTAGCCAATCACAGCGCAGCGTTCAACACAATACGCTGCCTTGGTAACCGCCTACAGCCAATCATGTCGCACTTTATATCACAATACGTTGCCTTGGAAACCAAAGCTCAGGGTGCGGTATTTACGCGTCTTCTGAACACAGAAGACACTATTCAAGGACATAAGAAGGTCATCTGAAGTTATGAGCTAACAAAGGCGTTATGAGCTAACAAAGGTGGTGGCCTCGTTGCCTTGAAGCCGGAAGGTTCGAGGTTCGAATCCACCTCGCCGCGTAAGGACCTTGGGCAAGTCCTTCACTCGCAATTGCTCAGCGCTTCGGCGTGAAACCCCGATGCAGTGTCCGCTCTGCATTCGGGAGCGCCTCTGAGTAGCGTGCTTGAAGGAGCGCTAGGGAGAGCTTGAAGGGGCGCTATAACAAGTGCACATACAAACAAACAAACAAACAAACAAACAAACAAAGTATGGGGCACAGAGGAAGCCTGAAGCACTCAGTGATTTCAATTAAAATGCTTGTATTTTCTAACGAAACAAAGCCTCGGATATAATAGATTTTATCGGTCCGGCGTACCTTTAAAATTATTTTAAATCTGCGCTAGTAAAAACACAACACCACAACGCTATAGGTTGGCTCTTTCTTATACAGGGGTTGTAGACCAATTTTGCCTTTTTGTTAACATGATTACATGATTAAACTACACATATATTTTAAATTTTGCTCTTAATATGACTATAATAGGCCTACACGGGGGAGGGGCAATAAAGAGGAAGTTTGAGAACCGCTGTGGTACATGAAGCCGAGGAAAGAATTGAACTGAGAAGTTGTGTGCCAAGGAATAGTCACCACCACTTTTACGGGGAAAGTTACGCCTATGGCGATACCATGATATTATTTAGCCCAAATATGACAATTATCTTATGAAAGTGTTATTCACTAATAGGATAAAGAAAATATAGACGATATGCTAAAAAATGTGCTGAGAAAAAATTGAATGGGTAAAAAGGTGACGCGCCGCTGTCCGCCTCGAGTAGGGGGTTGCCGTCCGCCCTAATGGCAGTGTGTGCCCCCCCCCCCACCCCCACCAGAAACCTGACCACCCTCCAAAGCGAATGCTAGATCAAACACTAGGAATTTAATGAGAGAACATAGGAAGAAAAGGCATGGGCAGTAAGTAGTCTGTTCTTTTTTCGAACGGAATCATTAATAGTCTTACGGTCTAACCCCTAACCCTTCGTGGAAAATTTAAAAGAGAGAGGGACGAAATAGTCTTGCAAATCGGCAAAAACTATAATATCGGGGATCGAACGCAAGTCCATAGCTAATTAAGGGGAGTTTTGGGTGTTTAAATACCTCGAAATGAAATAATGTAACAATTAAATAATGCGTTTACTAGCACACGATGTGTCATCGGATGTGAGAACTAAGGAGATTTCATTTTGATACTCTTATTTATATGATATTTTACAGTAGATCATCCAACACCGCAATGAGAAGAGATCATGAGTTAACGACGTTGCTCTAAACCACTGAGAGTCAGTTGATTTGGTTGCTTGTCGGCTTGCACAAAGTCTGGAAAAACATCCCCCGAAATAAAATCCTGGCTACGGCCTTGCCCTGACGTCAGGCTCGAATTGAGATGGGTGCTACAACACCGGGGTCCGCAATTTAAGGGACCCTCGGTTACAAATAATATGTGCGTTGCGGTGGGTCGTCAGAAGTGGTCAATGGTCATTGAGGGAGGGATCACAATAACCGGGCCTACCCTGGCCTTAAATCGGCCCCTGCCTGTCGGCGATTCCTGGGTCGACAATCTCTAAAGATTACTGGGCACACCCAATTATTGAACTACTATCATCTATAGCATACATTGAAAAATCAATCCATAGCCTAAGCTGTGATCGCGTTGGTGAACGCACGTGCAAAGTAGGCCTATACATCGCGTCCATTGATTGTCACCTGTTACAAAGTCGTTGATGTCGAAACCAAACATCACCACAAACAGCTGGCCCTCATCCTTGCAACCTACAAACACTATAGGCCCTGGCTTCTGTAGTCAGCAGAGGTAGTAGCCTACTACATTAACAGCTACGCACTGCCATGGTTAAGCAGCGTTCAAACGCCCTGCTAGAATACGTCGGCATGGGCATCACCTGGTGGAAACCCATTTCTCGTCCATTACGGCTAATACATTATTCATATGCACGTCACCGATGACGTATTAACCAAGCGAAGAATGCCGAGAACAAGACGCTGCTGCCATCTTGTATAGCTGCGCAAGATGTTGAATATTTATTTAGAGGCCCATATTTATAAGACAGACATACATAATTTATATGATAATGGATAGGAACTTGGGCTGCACATGTATACTGACGAGTTACGACCAAATACGATATGCATTTATTTATGCCAATATATACATATACATATATATAGACAATATATATATATATAATTATATATAAATATGCATGTAACAACACATGAATGAATGCTTTATACAAATGGTGGCAAGAAAATGTCGGCATTGCGCATGTACGCAGGCCTAGATACTAATTCATGCACTCAGGCACACATGCACACCAACATGTGCACATGCATACATGTATGTGCATAGATACACATGCAGACACACACGCATACATACATACATACAAACATTGACTACATGCATACAAACATAGCCTGCATACACACATACAAACATACATACATACATACATACATACATACATACATACATACATACATACATACATACATACATACATACATACATACATACATACATACATACATACATACATACATACATACATACATACATACATACTTACGTATGTATGTATGTATACATGCATGCATGCATACATACCTGGATAAAATTTGCACTACGCGTGGTAAACCATGCACACCACCATCTCTTTTCATTCATATAAAGAAAACACCATAGCGCCTAGGCCCTAGCTTCTGTAGTCAGCAGAGGTTGAACATTGATTACTAAATAATAAGGTGCTAGAGGTTCATTATTAGCCTACTAATAATTTTTTTAAATGCCTCTTATTGACAGCGCTTCAAAAAACCGGCAATATGAGCAATAATTATTGTAAGCGAAGGACTTGCTCAAAGTCTCTTCATAGCTCTGTGTATGTATGACATATGTATGTATGTATGTATGTATGTATGTATGTATGTATGTATGTATGTATGTATGTATGTATGTATGTATGTATGTATGTATGTATGTATGTATGTATGTATGTATGTATGTATGTATGTATGTATGTATGTATGTATGTATGTATGTATGTATGTATGTATGTATGTATGTATGTATGTATGTATGTATGTATGTATGTATGTATGTATGTATGTATGTATGTATGTATGTATGTATGTATGTATGTATGTATGTATGTATGTATGTATGTATGTATGTATGTATGTATGTATGTATGTATGTATGCAGGCATGAATGATTGAATGAATGTATGTATGTATGTATGTATGTATGTATGTATGCATGAATGAATGATTGAATGAATGTATGTATGTATGTATGTATACATGCTTTTTGTTCATGTGTGTAGGAGAGTGTGTGTGTAGGTGTGATCGTGTGTGTATATCTATGTACGGTGTCCATGTTTTGCATGGATGTGTTGCGCGCGTGTCACATTGATGCGTCCGTCAGCGTTGAAGTCGAGACGAGTGTCACAGCTGCGTTCATTCTATATACTCACTTCTGCACAGCGTTGCTTTGCTTTTCAGCCATCAGAAATACATCGCATATATATGCCTAATACTATTCAGATGATCGGTCCTTTCGGTATTTAAACCTTTCGGGTGTTTAGGGCATTGGTCATTTGACATTGAACGATTGACGATGTATGACGGACGTTGTCACTGCGATCGGTTTATTTGCAACATGGAAGGAAGGTGTGACGGATTGCATTGCTAACGGAATCTTGGACGAGTATACGATTTCAAAGTGGAAATGAAGGCGCTATATGAAGGTTTTGGTGATTACGTCATCGGATGAAATGACGTCAAGTATCGAAGAGGATCGTCGTTCGTTAGTCGCATCATTCTGACGTATCAACTCCGTCACAGGTAACGTCATCTGCTTATTATGAGAAACTACAGGCATACTTACACACCTACATACAAACACACGTACGTACGTGCATACATATATACATACACACATACATACATAATACATATCATTCATACAGACATTCAAGCATACGTACGTACATACATGCATACATACATACATACATACATACATACATACATACATACATACATACATACATACATACATACATACATGCATGCATGCATACATACATACATACATACATACATACATACATACATACATACATACATACATACATACATACATATATACATACATCAGTGGTTCCCAACCCGTGGTCCGCGGGCCAAAAGTGGCCCGCCAGGCCTAAACAAGTGGCCCTCATATCTCAAAGAATTAACAAAAAATATGTGAAAAAATTGACAATATGTACAGAATAGAGCACATAATTATTTTCTTTCATGAATTATTTTATTTTGACGTCTATAAATAACATAAAACATTCTATTTTGATCCAATTATAATAATTTAATATGCTTTTAGTTGATTAAAATAACATTGTGACCCCCTAAATTCCTCTAATGTCCTTCAACTTAGAAAAGGTGTCCCTAACGTCCAAAAGGGGTTTGGATTCACTGTTTTAGAGATGGCCATTGGTCGTTATCTGATGTAGATGGCTTGTAAAAATCACATTTTTATGTGTCCATTTTTATGTATAGTGCTGTTCCTATATAAAGTCCGTCCATCAATTGGGCCTCATGAGAGTCTGCTCTTCAAGCAACTTAAAGATAAATGACCTGACCCACTCACCGTCAACTCAAGTCTCGATCAATACCTTCTCACATAATATATTTGAAGGAGTCTATTGCAGAACAACTTCAAGTTGTATGGATGACGTCCTTGAGATGATGATTATCGAGAATTTCTCCAGAATAACTTCAAGTTGCATGGATGACGTCCTTGAGATGATGATTATCGAGAATTTCTCTAAGTCATCCACGGTTGGATCGAACAGTTCGGAATAAGATTCACAAGTGGTGCTTTTCGCGTGGTCTGTTGGTTGAAGGGCGAAAGCGGCGGAGACAATATTATTCTCAATGAAGATTGATTTGCTCTTTTGATAGAAATGAATCGGTGAAAATGCGATTGGTGGCCAGTGAACTGTGAATTTCATTGCTTCCGACGATTTTTAAACAGATTTTTAAAGTCGATATCCGTACCAATAATTGCGGTTTTAGTGTCGAGTTTAGGCTGATATTCAACTAATACCCGACTAGCCAATATGGAGCACCTCTGAGTAGTTCTTTTACTTGAAGGAGCGCTATATAAATGTCCGAATGAACGAATGAATGTATATGCTACATTATACAAATTATACATACATACATACATTCTTTTGTCGTCTCTCGTCTGGACTACTGCAGCGCCCTCTATGTGGGTCTTCCGGGGACTCGGGTTGGGTGCTTGGATCGGGTCTTGCGCTCTGCGGCACGCCTTGTTGGTCGCATCCCAAGATTCGGACATGTTACTGACTATATGCGGGATGTCTTGCATTGGCTCCCTTTTTCACAAAGGATCACTTACCGGATATCTTCCTTGGTTTGGCGCTGTCTCGCGGGTGTGGCCCCTGTCTATTTGCAGGAGCTCTGTTGCTCCACCCTGAACGTCCAGCGCCGTGGCTCTCTCCGCTCTTCTAAACAGGCTCAGCTTCTTGTTCCCCGGTCACGCACTTCTATTACACAGCACCGTGCCTTTTCTGTCGTTGGCCCTATAACCTGGAATGGGCTTCCATTGGAACTTCGTCTTGTGCCTAGAGCCTTTGAGACTACGTTCTATTCTGCTCTTAAAACTATTCTTTTTAACCGTGGTTGGGTCGGGAGCGCTTCTGAGTAGATACTCTTGAAGAAGCGCTATATAAGTGCTTGAAATGAATGAATGAATGAATTCATACATACATACATACATACATACATACATACATACATACATACATACATACATACATACATACATACATACATACATACATACATACATACATACATACATACATACATACATACATACATACATACATATATATAATTATATGAAGATGGTGCAGCGTCATTCTTGGAATCTAAGCCAAGGTTTAAGTTGCTCTCTCTGGTTTTGTCTCTATGTCTGTCTCTCTGTCTGTCTTTGTCTTTGTCTCTGTCTCTGTCTCGCGCTCTCTCTCTCTCTCTCACTGTCTGTCTGTCTGTCTGTCTGTCTGGCTCTCTCTCTCTCTCTCTCTCTCTCTCTCTCTCTCTCTCTCTCTCTCTCTCTCTCTCTCTCTCTCTCTCTCTCTCTCTTGTCCCTTTATCCACATTTGGTCAGACGGTCATTGTATAGCGACCTATCCTGCAGACTGGCATCTCTTAATGCATGGGCGTCTCAAACACTCTCATTAGGTCTCCTGAGTGCATGCTTTCCATCAATTGCCTGGCGTCATAGAAGCCCCAGACCGTTCCAATAATACACACATGCATGCACACATGCATACATGATGTTCACATACATTGTATATACAAGCCATACGCTCCTCCGCATTTTCTTGAGCATCTTAAGCTGTCACATCATATAACAGCAATTCAGAATTCCAAACTCGAAGAATCGTTTCCCGGATACACAACAAGAAGAAGAAGAAGAAGAAGAAGAAGAAGAAGAAGAAGAAGAAGAAGAAGAAGAAGAAGAAGAAGAAGAAGAAGAAGAAGAAGAAGAAGAAGAAGAAGAAGAAGAAGAAGAAGAAGAAGAAGAAGAAGAAGAAGAAGAAGAAGAAGAAGAAGAAGAAGAAGAAGAAGAAGAAGAAGAAGAAGAAGAAGAAGAAGAAGAAGAAGAAGAAGAAGAAGAAGAAGAAGAAGAAGAAGAAGAAGAAGAAGAAGAAGAAGAAGAAGAAGAAGAAGAAGAAGAAGAAGAATAAGAAGAAGAAGAAGAAGAAGAAGAAGAAGAAGAAGAGGAACTCTGCCTTCGGCGCAAACCACAAGCAGCACAGGCGACAAAATGAGACACGAAGGTTTGTCGCAAGGGATGAGACGAAATGACATTCCTCTTGCAACATTAATGACTAATTGCAATGTGACAGCTGTCACTCGGGGGGGGAGGAGTAGTGAATTATGTATCAGCGCCCAGATTAAACAACTTTGTTCGTGCATCCTGATCCGTAGGCATTTGCAATTCAACGAGTGCCATGAGCGGAAATTCTAGGACGGACTCACGGACGAATATGCGGACGGGCGGACGGATGGAAGGACTGATGGAAGGACTGATTGGCGGACTATGGGACGGAGAGATTGAGGGATGAATTGACGGCTGGAAGGAATGACTAGAAATTTTCTATTCTTATAACTTTTTCGTTTATTCAACAATTCGGTTGACAGAACTCAACCGGTGACAGTTACTTTACAATTATGCAGTTATCTTAATTAATTAACATCAATCTTAACTAACAGCAGAACAGTGGCCTGCCATATAAGGACGCGAATGGCATCCTATACAAGGCATGTCTATCCTATACGATGGCATCGGAAATCGAACTCAGTTCCGCTGATCTCCATGCCAATGTGTTATACAATTAAACAAGACCTTCACCTGCAGCACACACTTGCATGTGTAATGTTATGTATGACAGCTTAACGACTGCTTAATCGTCATCATCATTAGCAGTAGTAGCAGCAGCAGCAGTAGCAGCAGCAATAGCAGCAGCAGTAGCAGCAGCAGTAGCAGCAGCGACCAGGGCTTTTTTAACGTGCAGTTGTACACAAAATGTGCAGTTTTAAATGGATTTGTGCAGTTGTAGAAGCACTTCTGTACAGTTAAAACTAGCAAAAAAGGTCATTGTCCTCCGCTTGGAAGTAGTTTACCATGGAGGATGGGAAGGGAAAAGAGGAGTTGTGCAGTTCTAAAAATTCCTTTAAAACAGACCTGGCAGCGTCGTTGCTGTTATAATCCGCAAACATAATTTTCTGCGACACGTCTGCTATGTGTAAATCGTTGCTGATAGGAAGTGTGCGTGCGTGTGATGAAACATTCGCCATTGACTGTTGAAAGAGGAACTGCTGAAACAAAAGCTGGATGTGAATAGACTCTACAGAGGATTGACTTCAGATGTTGCAAGAGGAAGAATGGGTTTCTTGGGGAGATGTGGAACGAACGATTGCACAGCTTGACGCAGAATCATCAGAGCGCATCGTCGAAGAGTGTGATAGGTGAGGCGTGATCGCCGGGGAATCGCGAGGCATGCTTGGATGCATTGAGTGAAGCCATGTGTCGCTTGCTTCTAATTCAGAGCAAATGTAATTAGTTGTTTGTCTTGCGCCAGGTTAGGAACCCCGAGGGATTTGCAGTTTTTTCACCTGCTCTACAGAGATTTCCTAGAAGATGTCCCAATAATATTATAGGGTGACTGGGTGAATAGTACATGATTAATCCTGGGATTATTGAATACATTGAATACATTGAATAGTGACAGAGGTGAGTAAATGGATGACCGGTACCCCAAAGGAAGGAAATAAGAGAGAAGAAGAAGAAGGAAAGAAGATTGAAAAGGGATGGTTGGATGGAAGGAGGTAGGTAAGTCGTGGTGGAGAGGATGGGAAAGAAGCGAATAATAAGGTGGAAGCGGAAGAACGGAATACAGAGATGAATGATCTATGAAAGAAGACAGGTTGGAAGGATGGAAAGGAAGGAAAGGAAGGAAGGAAGGATGGAAAGGATAAAGGAAGGACGGATTGAAGGAGAGCAGAGAATTGAATTAAAACATAGAAGTAGCCTACAAAAGTATGGGACTTTCGTCATGCTGATCACCCATTCTAGCTATAACATTGTTTTCTTCACTCACAGTGTACGGCCAGTCGACTAGAACAGAGACGGGTGCATGCGTTGGTGTTTGCTTGGGTGTGCGTCTATATGTGTCTCTGGCTCTGTGCGCATGCGCGTGGTGTTTCCAGGGCGGTATCTATTGGCTATAGATATATTGTATATTATTATAGTAGTTTTCTTGAAGAAAGCCACATGTAAATACTTGAAATAAGTACTTATACTTATTGAGTTGACGACGCTGTTGCGTGCGTGTATCAATGCGCGCGGTCATTGCAGACTGGTAGGGCCCACTCATAAGGGCGCCTTGAGAATCGAATGGAAGTCCACGATGAAGCGATTGAAAGCCCCCTGGTGGTGAGGAAGGAGGGAGAGAGATAGGGAGGAGACAGGGGCGTGGAGATGCCTTCGATTTCAGACTTATGCGAGTCGTTGAAAGAAGAGAACACCAGATGGCTTAAATCGAATTTTCCACGACTTCAAGGCGGTGTTGACGAGGACATCCAGTGGGAAATGAAGACTATTGAAGGACTAACCCTACACAATCTACATGCCATTTGAACAGAAGGGCATGACTTGTGTATGAAGATTTAAAGAGTTAAACCCGTCATCAAGTAACTGTACAGTGACGCGAATTGACCTCCTGGCAACTGACGTCATGCCTATAAATATATGGCTCTGTTTCGATCCACCTTCTGGTGATGACATGCACGAAGCCATGGGCGTTAAAAATAAATAACGTAACACGTTTTGATTGCATTGTATTGCATCGTATAGCATTCAAGTATTTAAACAGCGCCTCCATGGTCGGGTGAACAGTGCAGAGATGCTCCCTATTATAAGTGCAATGCCACGAAAGAAGAAATAGGTTTATGAGAAAAGCAGAGGCGGTTGAGGAGATGCCAGCTCAAATTAGAATTGTTTGTTTTCGATTGAGAGAGAGATAGATAGACAGACAGACAGACAGACAGACAGACAGACAGAGAGGCAGACAGAGAGGCTGACAGACAGACAGAGACAGACAGAAACAGACAGACAGATAGGCTACAGACAGACAGAGACAGAAACAGAGGCAGACAGGCAGACAGAGAGAGAGAGAGAGAAAGAAAGAAAAAGAGAAAGAAAGGGCAATGATACAGAATTAAAAGGCCCACTATAGTCTGCCTTCCGGTAATGAATTAGGCAATCCTATTTAGATTTCTGTTTTCAGGGCATAAGAAACAGTTGATCACCTAATTAATAACTTTGAAATAATCAACGTCTAGAGCTGACGCATTTTGACAAGACCAAAGCTTTGTAATTTTTCTCAAGCAGTCACCCAAAGATCTGTTTGAATTAACTGAAAAATTAATCGTCACTGTTTCTGTGTTTTACAGGCAAAACGCAGTTACTCGAAACGCAAGGTTGTGCCACCCCTGCGATCACGCACAGAAACCTACGATCGCCATCTTCCTGGTATACCCAGAAACCTGCGATCGCCATCTTCCTGGTATACCCAGAAACCTGCGATCGCCATCTTCCTGGTATACCCAGAAACCTGCGATCGCCATCTTCCTGGTATACCCAGAAACCTGCGATCGCCATCTTCCTGGTATACCCAGAAACCTGCGATCGCCATCTTCCTGGTATACCCAGAAACCTACGATCGCCATCTTCCTGGTATACCCAGAAACCTACGATCGCCATCTTCCTGGTATACCCAGAAACCTACGATCGCCATCTTCCTGGTATACCCAGAAACCTGCGATCGCCATCTTCCTGGTATACGCAGAAACTTACGATCGCCATCTTTCTGGTATACTCTTCGATCTCTAGGATTTCCAACTCGGTCTCTACGACTCACAACCTACTCGTGAACACAACACCGACGTTTTATCAGAACAACACGGTTTTCGAAAAGCACTGTTGTACTCCCGCGATCACCATCAAACTTCCATCATCCTCGTGTACTCTCTAGACTTGTATTAAATCGACCGTGTGCAGACTATAGGCTTAAACGATGGCCTTCAGCGTCAGCATGGTCCGTCAACTGGCCGCAAAGGCTCCCTTTGGCCCAACGTATCGCCCTCTCGACCGACCATCAACGACGGACCTGGTCGAGGTGGTCCACGTCGTCAGTCAGCATCCGGCAGGACTAGGTGCGGTCGGAGGCGGCGGCGTCGTGGACGGTTTCGGCGCCGTGGCCGCCGCAGGGTCTGAGGCCGCCTCCTCCTCATCGGGAGGCGACGGGGCTTCGTCGGTGGCAGCGACCGCCGCAGCCGGTCTGTCGATGGCTGTCCTGCTGCTGATCATCGTCGCATCATTGACCGTCGTCGTCGGCGCCATCTATCTGCTCATCTACTTCAAAAGCATTAAGCCGATGTCGGCCAGATCGCGCAGCTACATCGAGCAGGGCGGCAAGGGCCACCAGGATGATGACGGAGGGCGGGGCCGGTCCGCACATCCATTCTTCAGACGATCTTAACAATCTGCGTTCTAGCAAATGTCACCACCACCACCACCGTCGTCGTCGTCGATATGATATGTAACTGAGAAACAACGTTGATGATATTAGCGTGTACACACTGTACAGTTGTTCTTATTGTTGCTGTTTCTTAGTTTCTTGTCCATTGTCATGATATACCATGATACCATGATACCATGATACCACGCAGGGGCGGATCCAGGGAGGCCAATCCGGCCATGACCCCCCATTTGAAAATTGCATGGGACGTGCCCCCCTACATTTAGTTTCAACAAGCCATTAAATAAATGGGGCGGGAGAGAAAAGCAGGACATCAGGCCTCCCATTACAAAATCGCATGGGACGTGGCCCCCCGTTTGAGTTACCATTACTCTCGACTATGATGACTGACGACTAAAAAAAAGGTCGTCAGTTTTTTCGGCGGCGAACAAGACGAAATTTTTCTCCTGTCCCACCAACAAGATCGAAAATTTTGGTCCCCCTTCGAAATTTCTGTATCCGCCCTTGATACCACGATACCATGATACATGTATACTTGCATTCGCTGTTGCCTTCTCGTCCTTTCGTGTTCCTATCTGTTGATCATCATTAATCTCAACCTGGATCATTCTAAGATATTGTTGTCTATCTTCTTCTTCGTCATCGTGTTCTGCTTCTGCTCTTTCTTCTTCTACCGCTGTTCTCACTTCTCCTTCTCCTCCTCTTCCACCTTCTCTTCTTTCTCTGTCATCAAATTCAAGTCAAATAGGTTCAATGAATTCTGAACTAAAGCAAAGTCCTTCTGGCAAATTCTGAAGTTATAAGAATGCATGAGCGACGAATAATGAAGCCAAAGAATAACGTCATGTCAACTAATTCCAATGCTGGATTATCTGCAGCTGGAAATGCGTTGCAAAGAATCTTTTATTTGGACAGAGAATAAATAATTGATCGACCAAGATCGAAGTTAGAACCTCGCCAACGAATTCCAAAGATTGAAAACACTTGAGAAAGAAAATCTAAAGTGAAAACAACAATTGAGGGACGAATTCACAGATTGTAAAACAATCTGACTTCAAAGGTTAAAATTGTAAAAAGACGATTGCTTGAATGTCTAATCGGTGAAGTTCTGAAATCGTAATAAATAGATCTAAACGGATTGTCAAGAAAATCATCGCTCTTTATATGTTTCTTTTGTTATTGCATAACCGGACAGTTATTTATTAATTAATGGCAATTAATCTTTTATTTTGTGCAATTAACTAGCATAAAATGTAAAAGGGAATTCAGAAAAAAAACATATAAAACCTAACATGCATATTGAATGCCGGGTAAGGGCAGATCGAGGGCAATATCCTACGGGGGGTGGTGGTAATGGTCGGGGTAATAGCGGGGTAGCAATGGCAGGGGTAATGTCGGGGGATTAATGTCCTGTCCCCGAAGTCATACCAAGATCACGGACGGTGGTCACTCCTATAACACCTGGATGGTGTTAACTCGCATTGCGCCCAGTTTCATCTGGAGAGGTTTGAGAACGTGGCTCTAGCTCAAAAACAATATACTGCCAGCTCACGTGTCTTTGAGATGTTCAACCGTAAGCTGTTTATGTCCGGGGTGGGGTGGGGGTAATGTCCTAGACCAATGACTTCACACCTTTATGACATCATAAACCGTATACGTGTCACCATGCAATACTTTGCCCACGCAGCGTCTCGCGTCAAGCTATCGAAGAGGTGATAAGAAGTACATCAGTTACATCAGCATCCCTGATGTATAATGCGATCACCGACTTGATGTGGTCGCGCACGCTCTTGACAGGTCAGCAATAGAATATATGATGAGGAGTGACTTTTTTCCATCCATCCACCACAAATTCGGAGAAACTGACCAGAGAGGCTGGTGAACGTTTCTTTACGGCCATTTTTTTCTGACCTTATATTATGCCACCGGTTTAGAAGACATCTGCCTGAGCCACGTCAGAGTATTTGAAGAACGAGTGATGATGATGATGATGATGATGACGACGACGACGACGACGACGACGACGACGACGACGACGACGACGACGACGATGACGATGACGATGACGATGACGATGACGATGATGATGATGATGATGATGATGATGATGATGATGAAAATGATGAAAATGATGATGACGGCGAATACAACGGCGTTTTTAATTGGCTAGTTATGAATCGTATTTACACAGAGAGAGGAAATTGTTCGACTATATTCCTCGTCGATCTTTCCAATGCTTTGCGGAAATTACTTTGGCGCTATAGTAGACTTAGTCGATCGCAATAAGTACACACGCACGTACACGTCAAACATACTCACATGAGTACGCATACATACTTGTATGGGTATATATATGTGCTACATGCATATATTTGCAATTCTCTTTGCTTGTCTTTATGCATGCATGCATGTATGAATCAGGACACGTCATAATGAAGCCAAATGTAAATTTATCTACAGAGAGACAGACAAGCAGACGGACAGGCAGACAGACAGATAGACAAGCAGACAGGCATACAAATATACAGACAGGCAGATAGACAGGCAGGCAGACAGACATACAAATATACAGACAGGCAGATAGACAGATAGACAGGCAGACAGACATATATAGACAGGCAGATAGACAGATACACAGGCAGACAGACAAACAGCCACGCACACAGACAGATTAACAGCCAGATAGACAGACGGACAGACAGATAGACGGACGGACAGATAGACAGATAGACAGGCAGACAGCCACGCTTTGAATGACGCAAGGCTAAACATGCAGACACGCAGACTTTAGCGACACAGCGACAGACTGGCACATATACAGACAGATACAATGATACATACATACTGACAGATGACATAATGTAGGGAGATGCACACGGCTAGACAGAGAAGTAGACAGATAGGCAGGTAGACCAACAGACAGACAGACACGTGAGCTGAACTTTGATTTCAAAGCACCTGTGACAGCTCGGACAGTCTGTGTGTCACCTCGGTTCATCCTCCTAATTGCGTTTCATGGTCTCTGAGTCTTCAACAGCAGCAGCAGCAGCAGCAGCAGCAGCAGCAGCAGCAGCAGCCAGTGATTCCACTGCTACTGACTGACTGTGATACCCTCCTTCTCCTCCTCCTTCTCTTCCTTCTCTTCCTCTCAGGTGTTCACCAATTTCCTCTTCCTCCTCCTCCTCCCCCTCTTCATCTTTTCCACCGGAAGTCCTATAAGAGGGAAATGCTGTTCTCTCTCTTCTCGCTCACTTCTCCTCGAAGCTCAACAAAAGTTGAACCATAAATAGGTGAAGTACAGTTTGGACCAAAAAATTATGCTTCCACCCAACACTGCCAAAACCTATATCATGCCCGGCTTGTAGCAGAAATAATTGACAAAAGTTTGCTGGCTTCATAAAAAAAATTATTGATTAATTATAAGGGAAAGCAGTTCTGATCATTGACTATATTGTCAGCATTTCTCGTCCCAACTTATTATTATATTTGTGATATCATAAGCTTTTGAGAAGCTGTCTAAATAGCAAATCATGAATCTAGAACTTACTAACCTACACTACTACCGTCACCACCACCACCACCACCACCACCGCCACCAGTAGTACTACTACATCAACAACTACTACCATACTACGAATAGTCTACATTATTACTATTGTTACTATTACGACTCTCTTGCAGTAACGATGCTAAGAAACACAACGTCGTCCATTTTACGGCTACACCCTGTATACGACTTAGAAAGTTCGTCTGAATTGGCCAACCGTGTTCTAAGAACGGATATGTGCAAGATCTAAATCGCTGTAGGGCATAAAAGAAAAAGAAAGAAAGAAGAAGAATAAGAAGAATCGATATTCGGCGAAGTCTTTGTTAGAGAATTGACTTTCTTAGCAAACTGTTCAATAGCTCTTCAATTAACAGCGAGTCAAAGTTCTAATAAGGTTTGGACTGCAAGCTGTCAAGTTCTGTTTCAACACAATTAGTTGTCGGCTTATTTTCCTGTTGAACAGGAACAGGTGGAAGCGAGCAAGACGGTGAGTTCCTTCATTCTTCAGAGCCATAATCGTGAAAACATAAATGCATGCGAGATCACTTTTGACATAATTATTGCGTTGCCCGTTTGCAGTCTTTGAACACATGCATGTGATGGGGGACTTAAACTTTCGGAAATCTCAGCTTCCAATATATTCTATTCAGAGACATTATCCTTTCAATAGTCTGTTATAAACGGTGGAACTAGCATCAAAGTGCCAATGACTCAATAATATAAGCCTTAGCCTAATTCCGTCTACTAAACATTAGAAGTCAAGTCGGCAAGAAAGTAGGCTAGTCAACACTTTATTTGAAGATTTTGAGAGGTTTTAGGCCGGAGTAGTAGTGGCATTAAAAATAAAATAAATTGTAAAAATAATAATTATTGCCATAAGTAACAACAACTATGCGACGACACGGGATAATTTTTAACGCCCTGGATCCACGATTGCGTTTCCGAAGAAGCTTCACGGTTACTGTGTAAGTGTAACAACGAATTACGTCGCCAGAGGTTCGCACCTGCGAGTTTAGTAAGTAAGAAAAAGAGATCCCCGCTCACACTCTTAACATTAACATAATTTTATGAGTATCTGTGGCGGCACGCCCCGTTCGTCACGGCCTCTCAAATCGTACTTAGGCCAATCCAACATTTCGGTTACGACCGGGGAAGATTGTCTTAGCAAGGAGGCCCGGAACTGGGAGTATATTTCCGTCGCGTCGGAATCCACATCTGCCCCGTCCGCGGTCACCGGGGAGGTAACGACCTGAGCGCCAGGATGGCCAATGCTCAAAACAGGGTCCACTTTTCCACGGGCAGCCGATCCGCGCTTGGAACTCCCTTTCACCGCGACCGCCTTTGCCTTCTTCCCTACACGGTCTTCTCTCTTTCGTACCATGTAACAACGAACGGTCGAGGCGCCTTCGCTCCCGAGAGGCATGACCTGAGTTTGGCATCCAGTCGGCCATAGGTAACGGAACCAGTTCCATTCTAGGGGATTTAACCCTATACGAAGTAACGACACCGGCATTGTCTCGTATGCCAACACGACAGTCAATAGGTTTATTTTCTGGTACCAGGCCTTTAGGGAGACCACCCTTGTATCGCTTGGAGGCGATTAACTTGTACAACGGCCGAACACGCCGAGATCAAAATAGCCGGAATACGCGGCGGTTGCCAAGCGCGCGCGATTCTCTATCACTGAGCTTCCTGCACGCTATCCGGAGGAAATGGCGTACGGTCGACTCTTTACTTCACGTAAATCGCCGCAACAGGCGTCAACGGTAACTGACTTTTGTTTCGCTTCTGGCTCGTGGTCACTGTCAACAGACCAGCATCGCTCCCGTATGAGGGGCTTAAAAATTAGCTAAGGGGTATACACTTCCTTAACTAAATTAACTTAGGGTAACGAACCGGTAACTGATGCAATTAAAGGGAGCTGTCTAGACCAGCTGAGTTCTCCTAGACAAGGCGTACGCGATTTCCCTTGGTCGCGGAAATGCGCTTCTCGGTGACGACAAGCTTTCACCGTTTGCTACACACACGATGTTCACCAACAGACGTTACAGAGATATTACACTGGGTGTGCTGAGTAGATCAACACCCCGATCGTACAAGTCGGACTACAACTGACAAAGATACCGTTCTCGACCGCTACGCTTACGGTCTTTCGCGGTTCGGGGGAAACACCGGTGGCAACCGTATGACGCTTCCGACACGAACTCGAATCACTGACACAGGTCACTGGCTCTCGACGTAGCTAGAGAGCGCTTGATTCACTGAGCAATATGACACCAACTTTTCGTTATTCGCACAACAACTCACAAAGTTACTCTCACCCGACCAGTCGTGGCCGGTATCTACCTTGGACTTCAACCAACGCTGATCAACGGCGGCTGATATAGCCAAGCGATCGTACCAACAGGCTCTACTACTAGCCGATTCAAAGACCAGAGGTGAAAGGAAAGATATTCGGTAGTCAAAGAATCTCGCAATACACTCGCAGACCTAGGGCACTGCGCGTTGCCCACACAGACCTGTCGGCTGCGGTCGCTTGCTTGACCGCGGCGCCGCGTAACCGAACTCTACGGGAAAGGACCGGGGAAAACTCTTCGCGAGCTCCTACCGTCGAAACCCTTCCAGATATCGCTTAACTCTCTTCCGACGAACTTGTCCCACTCAACGAGGCGCACAATCTGACACCAAGATTGCAAGGATCAGGTAACAATTGGTAAAGTTTTCCCGTAAACCTCGGCCGTTCTCGCTGCCCACGCGAAAGACCGAGGACACGAATTTCTGCGCTGGCTAAGTCCGCTTCACGCACGAGGCGTTCTCACCAGACTATACAGCCGAAACCGTAACAGATACTGACAAACTCACAACAGGAAAAGTCTTCTACTCGTTCGGGTGAACAAGATTGTCGCTTGGTTCGAGACGATTGGACCACGGGATACAAAGTTATTCACGCCGACACTTTTGTTGCCGGCCGTCGCTGACCTAGCGATGTTTCGCGTCGGCTAAGTCCTTTTCACGCGCGAGGCGTTTCCTCTAGACTATACCGCCGTAACCGTAACAGATGCTGACAAACTCACAACAGGAAAAGTCTTCTACTCGTTCGGGTGAACAAGATTGTCGCTTAGTTCAAAACGATTGGACCACAGCTGACGGAGTTGCCCGTAGAGCGAAAGCCCGTTGCGCGGCGATCGCGGACAAAAACCGTACTACTCGAAAAACTGCACAACAGCTTACCTCGGGTTTTAAACTGGTAGAGAACTGCGCCGGTCTCTACCACTTTTCCAGGCGCTCCCAGTAACCAACTCTTGGTATATTCACGACCACCCGGACCAGACGGAGGGTTTTGCTCCCGGCCTCGAAGGAATCGGACCACAGGTTACAAAGTTATTCAGTGCGCAACTACTTCGTCCGGGCGACCGCTGGGATAGCACGCGAACAGAACAGCAACGCACTTCCGCTACTCTCAAGGTAAATTCACTTATTCTGCTTCAGTATTGACTTTGTTCGTATTTGAATACTGTATGCGAAACGTAAGTATATTGTATCAACCTGTGGGCAATCCCTAGCAGGTATATTCAGTTTCTCAGACGAGGCCTTACCGCTTATCGACGGTTGCGCGCTCGCCTTGGCCGGCCGTGCAGATTAACCGACGCGGGCCGCCAAGAGTAACGATTTTAGTTCTGTGTCACACGTACAGGGCAATTCACTGCCGCAAACACTGGAAGTTTAACCAGATACGATGGAAAAGTGACTTGTCGCAGGAGGAAAGAAACAGTTACTGCACGAGGCAATACTTTCTATCGAGCCTCCGGCCGCTCCGAAAGCGAACGGCGTATTACGGACAACAGTGAACGATTGTCACCGAGGGTCAGATAGTCCCAAGCAGCAATGTCCAGAACAGCCACTCGTCTTTCCGGGTTCAAGGATTAGTGTACTAACGACGCCCGAAGCGTTCTTGATACATAGAATTCGTTATGATATGTATGATGCTGACGGGCTCGTGGCGGATAAGGTGCCTAGGCTTATACGACGCCGGAGCCTCGATCAGATGCGGGAAAACTGCTTTGTTTTACGCTGCAAGCACTCAGCGGGTCTGATTTTCAACACGGCACCAAATGCCAGGAGACAGTTGCAAGTAAGACGGGATGAGCCACCACCAACTCTCCCTGGTGCGTCGAAACGGGGCGATGCCCAGTCGGCCTCCGCTCGATCGTCACCGCAGGTAACGTTTAACCTCCGCGTGTGCGGATTCGATCCGGATACAATGTTTCTCGTCAAATTCACCAGAAAACGTTTGGACACCAACAAACCAACGTAGCAATGTCAATTCAACGTGCCGGGACTGCGTAGAGAGCAATGAAACGAACAGAGTTAATATTCATTGCCCATAGAGTGATCGCCACCACTCTACACTAGTAGCAGAACATCGTGTGGCAGGCTTTATTCCACCGGAATATCGCTGTCTGCACGCTATACTTTGGCTTGAAATCAACCATCGGTCTTCCGTATAGAAAAACCGTTATTAATTCGCCAAAAATTCATTTATTATCGGATCTTCACGATCTTTGGTTCCATCTCTTCCCAAACGACTTCTACGTCATCTGCGCCTTAAATTAATATTATCGGACCTACCTAAAATTTATTATCGAATTTTCTCCGCTAGGGACATTACGCCTTACCTATTAATGACTCTAACTACACGGTTGGGCTGCTTTAGGAGCGTCACCGTGGCTCCTGCCTGTCTCCAGCTTCAGTTTGACAAGGCAGCCGGTCGGAGATTATCGTCTTGTGGCTGAAACGCCACATATCGTGTGCGAGAAAACGACACTGAAAGTTAGGTCATTGTAAACTACGTTGGGGTAGTTTCATACACATCTCTTTTAAAAATTATTTTATCAGTCACATAGAACGCAGCATAGAATAACCTAAATATATTTTGCGCTTCATTAATGTTACCATGGTACAGCGTCCATTTCACTCCTGCCGTCATGACAACGCTACGTAGCATTGTAGCCTTCATGTTTCTTGGATCGGCCTTGGTCGCCATGACAACGTCGTTGTCTAGCAACGATACTACGCAGACGACGTTGAAGGTCGGCTTCCTGGCAGCGTGGTCTGGAGGAGAGACGGAGGGAGTGAGCGCGTGGACGAGTGCATCGGCCGTCAGCATTGCCATTGACACCCTACAAGCAGATCCAGTCTTCAACAATAGATTCAAGTTCAGGTAACTGGAAATTGCGATATATGAACAGTCTGTGTGGATGGATGGATGGATGGATGGATAGATGGATGGATTGATAGATGCATAGACTGGTGAAATAGGTCAAACGGAAATATATTTCCAAAATGCTAGTTTAAAAAAATGAGAAAGGCGAAGCAACATGAAAATAAGTGCACTTTTCAGATTAATTGGTGGAATGAAACTATAATCACTGTGAGACCACATAAAACGAACATTATTACATGTGCATGTCGTAGGCAAATGCCAATTATACCGAGTACCACGCTGCTACTGAAAAATTGTTTAACAAAATAAATTATTTCACTATTTCAATTGATCTGCTTATAATTATCTCATAGCTTGATTTGTTCTGCTGATAACTTGTAGCATCGTCAGCTATGACTCAGGATGTTCAAGTAAAGTTGCCATTGGAACTCATCTGCTTATATCTTAGCTTGATTTGTTCTGCTAATAACTTGTAGCATCGTAAGCTATGACTCAGGATGTTCTAGTAAAGTTGCCATTGGAACTCATCTGCTTATATCTTAGCTTGATTTGTTCTGCTAATAACTTGTAGCATCGTAAGCTATGACTCAGGATGTTCTAGTAAAGTTGCCATTGGAACTGATCTGCTTATATCTTAGCTTGATTTGTTCTGCTCATAACTTGTAGCATCGTAAGCTATGACTCAGGATGTTCTAGTAAAGTTGCCATTGGAACTCATCTGCTTATATCTTAGCTTGATTTGTTCTGCTGATAACTTGTAGCATCGTAAGCTATGACTCAGGATGTTCTAGTAAAGTTGCCATTGGAACTCATCTGCTTATATCTTAGCTTGATTTGTTCTGCTGATAACTTGTAGCATCGTAAGCTATGACTCAGGATGTTCTAGTAAAGTTGCCATTGGAACTCATCTGCTTATATCTTAGCTTGATTTGTTCTGCTGATAACTTGTAGCATCGTAAGCTATGACTCAGGATGTTCTAGTAAAGTTGCCATTGGAACTCATCTGCTTATATCTTAGCTTGATTTGTTCTGCTGATAACTTGTAGCATCGTAAGCTATGACTCAGGATGTTCTAGTAAAGTTGCCATTGGAACTGATCTGCTTATATCTTAGCTTGATTTGTTCTGCTAATAACTTGTAGCATCGTAAGCTATGACTCAGGATGTTCTAGTAAAGTTGCCATTGGAACTCATCTGCTTATATCTTAGCTTGATTTGTTATGCTAATAACTTGTAGCATCGTAAGCTATGACTCGGGATGTTCTAGTAAAGTTGCCATTGGAACTGATCTGCTTATATCTTAGCTTGATTTGTTCTGCTCATAACTTGTAGCATCGTAAGCTATGACTCAGGATGTTCTAGTAAAGTTGCCATTGGAACTCATCTGCTTATATCTTAGCTTGATTTGTTCTGCTGATAACTTGTAGCATCGTAAGCTATGACTCAGGATGTTCTAGTAAAGTTGCCATTGGAACTCATCTGCTTATATCTTAGCTTGATTTGTTCTGCTGATAACTTGTAGCATCGTAAGCTATGACTCAGGATGTTCTAGTAAAGTTGCCATTGGAACTCATCTGCTTATATCTTAGCTTGATTTGTTCTGCTGATAACTTGTAGCATCGTAAGCTATGACTCAGGATGTTCTAGTAAAGTTGCCATTGGAACTCATCTGCTTATATCTTAGCTTGATTTTTTCTGCTGATAACTTGTAGTATCGTAAGCTATGACTCAGGATGTTCTAGTAAAGTTGCCATTGGAACTGATCTGCTTACATGTATGTCTTAGCTTGATTTGTTCTGCTCATATCTTGCAGCATCGTAAGCTATGACTCAGGATGTTCTAGTAAAGTTGCCATTGGAACTGATCTGCTTATATCTTAGCTTGATTTGTTCTGCTGATAACTTGTAGCATCGTCAGCTATGACTCAGGATGTTCTAGTAAAGTTGCCATTGGAACTCATCTGCTTATATCTTAGCTTGATTTGTTCTGCTGATAACTTGTAGCATCGTAAGCTATGACTCAGGATGTTCTAGTAAAGTTGCCATTGGAACTGATCTGCTTATATCTTAGCTTGATTTGTTCTGCTCATAACTTGTAGCATCGTAAGCTATGACTCAGGATGTTCTAGTAAAGTTGCCATTGGAACTCATCTGCTTATATCTTAGCTTGATTTGTTCTGCTGATAACTTGTAGCATCGTCAGCTATGACTCAGGATGTTCTAGTAAAGTTGCCATTGGAACTGCTATTCGTCTGTTCGTTAACGACAAAGTCGATGCTTTCCTTGGACCCGCTTGCTCATCAGGTCTCATAAGTATTCTAGACTTTCTAGTTCAGATACAAAATATGCTGCTGATGCTGATGCTGATGACGATGATGATGACGGTGATAACAATAATGATGATATTGATGACGATGACGACAATGACGATGATGATGATAACGATGCTGCTGCTGCTGCTGCTGCTGCTGATGGCGATGGTGATGGTGGTGGTGGCGGCGGCGACCACGACAGCGATTATGATGATGATAGTGATGAAGATGAGGATGATTTTGATGATGATGATGATGACGACGATGACGATTACGACCATGAATACGATAGAAGTGGTTGTATTGGACTACTGCAGATTAGATACATATATCAGATATACTAAATATAATTTATGTGATTAGAATATAAAGATTTTATTTGACTAGATAAGGATAAGCAATCCTATCATAGAATAGAATAGAATCGAATAGAATAATAGAATATGATTGATATTACGATGCGACAAGTTAGATGATGATGATTGGATTAGAATTAATTATAATTAGACTCTTATAATTTAGAAGAAAAGTAAGATGTGAGCGATTACAACAATGTTGTTGACTCAACATCACAACTGAAGTTCAACCTACTGACTTATAATTATAGCCCATCATTTACAGTAAGTAAGTAAGTCATCAGCAGACAACCGTTTCGAAGTGACAACCATAATCAAGGACAAGAAGACATTGAGATGTCTTCTAACTTCTATAGCGCCTAAACATCTGACGCACATACAACGTATTTCGGATGTTGGTATACTGCAATCGCCAACGTAATCTCTCAACCTGCGCAGTATAGATCATAAACAGCTCTGAGGAGCATTAATAATTTTAAAACTGGCGCTATATAAGTTTTCCAGTTCTCTTCCAATTCCAGCTGTGCATCCTGTGGCTGAGTTGGCGTCGTTCTGGAACAAACCGATCGTTTCGTGGATGGCTTCCGATCCGATATTCGACGACAAGTCTTCCTACTCCACTCTCGGAAGAACGTTCGGAGGAGCGACGAAACTTGGACTTTTCCTCGTCCAGGTCTTGCATCGATTCGGTTGGCATCGCGTTGTCGTCGTCCATTCGTCTCATCCGCTGTGGAGGATCACGGGAAGTGGTGTACTCAAGGTAAGTTAAACTCAAGGTATACACGGAAGTTAACTCAAACATCGTTTCATTTTGTAACTCGTCTGGGCGAGGTGGTCCATCTCGATCTGGGTGGTTCTTCACTATATGCATGTTCATCTCTACATGCACTTGGCTGACTGACTGACTTACTTACTGACTGACTGTCTGACTAGCCGTCTGACTGACTGACTGACTGATTGACTGACTGATTGACTGACTGACTGACTGTCCGACCGATTGACCGACGGACCGACTCGCAGACTGACTGATTGACCGACTGACCAACCAACTGGCCGACTGACCGACTGACTGATTTGCCGACCGAATGACCGATAGTAATCTATGACTTTTTGCAGGTCTTTCGTGAAGCTAATCTGACTGTTTCATATTCGACGGAAATTTCTGAAGGATTTCACTTTCAAGAACTCGCGAAGATCTTACAAAAGATTAAAGAGGAAGGCAGAAGTAAGTTCTAACGCATACTATATGCTATGCAGATGAATTTCGAGAAAGATCAAAAGAAGCCGCTTGTAGGCTAATTGTGGCAGATGTCACTTATGTGCTGAGTTCGACGGAGAAGTCAATTTCGAAATATTATTATATGCTTGTTAACGTGGATAAGTTAGCCAAGCAGGTTAACATTTTCTTTCTAAATGCTGCGTGATAATTCGAATACCAATGTCTATCAAACGATTTTTGCTGCATTCGATTATATTCTGTAGGTCTATGTCTATGGTAAGTTGGTAACACCCATGAGCTCTATTGGCAGCAGTGAGGTGCGTTCTCTTAACATGACTTTCCAATGTGACTTTCTGCGTAGTCATCGTGCTATTGCTTCCGATTTCCGAGCGACGCCATTTTGTTCTGACTGCACACGACATGCAAATGACATCCGGGGATTTTGCTTTCGTTGCAATCGACGTCATTTCTGACGGCTCTGACCAAATATGGTCAGGAAGAGACGGGCGTGATCACGTGGCCAGGCAGGCCTTCGAGTCCGTTCTTCAAGTAAGCCTCCTTCCTCCCTTCGCTCTAGTCTACTGTAATAAGTAAATCTTCTATATTGAAGTTGTAAATCAACAATTATACTGCGCCAATCTTACATTAAAATAAATCTTCGCTAGGTTACAACTTATAGGATGCAAAATATTTATAATATGATGAATATCATTAGAATCTAGAATCACCGCAGTTAGCAATCCAAAGCACAGTGGTGTAGGGGGTATGTTCGGCCGGTGCCTTGGAACCTGGAGGTTGCGGGTTCGACTCCAGCTCAAGTCACCGCGTATATTGGAACCCTGAGCTGCTGAGCAAGTCCTTCACTCGCAATTGCTCATGCGCTTTGGCGTGTAACTCAAATTCAGTATCCGCGCTGTAATCTGGAGCGCCTCTCGGTAAAAATCTTGAAGGGGCGCTATAACAAGTATTCAAACATAGGCCTACATGCAAAGTCAATAGAGGCTGGCATGCGAGCACACGTAGCAGTCTATTTATCAGTCAGTTTATTTTCTCGGAAGGTAATCTTTGGTAATCTGAATAATGCTAAGTCTTAAAAGACAACAAATTCTATCGATAAGTTCTAACACTGATAAAGTAATTCGTACAAATCAATCGTGTGCGATAATCACGACTGAAGTGTATTTATATCGTTGATGTGATTACAAGATTTCGATGGAAACGCCCGATAGATCTGACCTGGATGACTTCCGTCTGCAAGTGGCGCATCGCATGAACCAGTCGCCGTGGAAGGACTTTGTTCGAAACGTCACCAATGTAAACATTTTATTTACATCGATTTTTAATTGTGATCGTAATCAAGATTTAGTGCAGTCAACAGCGAGATGAACACTGAGGCGCTAAATAAATTATACTCAGTGCAATGACATAGATCCTCTGATCGGCATGACCTCTTTGTCCCCCGAGTCAGGACCGCCATGGCTCAATCCAGATCATTTGCTTGCATTGGTCCCTCCCTATGAAATGGCTTCCCCCATCAGTTCGCTCTGGTAGTCTTTCCTCGTCTTTCTCTCGTCTAAAAACTTGCCTTTTTTCTCGGTGTTGAACGCACTGGGAGCGCTTCTGAAAGTCTCTTGCCGCGAGAAGTGCTTTATAAATGGTCAGATGCAATAGAGTTAGGCACACGCAGTTTATTGAAAAGAAATAATTGTTGTAGCCTCCTGAAAATATCCTGCGGGGAAGGATGGGATGAGAAGAAAAAGGGGAGGAAGGCTAGCAGGAGCTGATGCGGAAATGGAGGTGGAGAAAGAGATGGAGGTGGTGGTGGTAGTTGTAGTGGTGATGCTGGTGGTAGTAGTCTTTGATCACATTCTTTGAGCACCGTGTCTCTCATACAGTAATTATTCGGACGACAATTAATGGAAAGCAGTCGTTGAAGTGGAGATGAAGATGTAGGGTAGGTGGAGGTCAAGGTAAAGATCGAGGTCAAAGTCGAGGTTGAGGACTTGAGGTGGAGACGGACGTTGAGATGGCGGTGGAGTGAGTGGTGGAATAGGAGAGAAGACGGAGAGTCTCTTACGCTATAGCCTAGACCTGAAGCAGCATCGAATAGAAGTGTTAGCATTTTCTTGGTCTTGGTGGTTGGCTAACCTCCTCCCTAGGCGTCTCATGCTCCAAAAGATTGTGTCAACTGTCAATGTACTCATTGCAACTGAGTTAGCAATCGTATATGTGCAGCGGAAGACTAAACTGCGCTATAGAAATGAAGGCTCATACATAGACAATTAATGAAGCTTGTGCTGTTACTGTACAATAAATTGTACTGTACCATGAATTGTACTGTACCATGAATTGTACTGTACCATGAATTGTACTGTACCATGAATTGTGCTGTACCATGAATTGTACTGTACCATGAATTGTACGCTGATCTTTGCTGTCCAGTCTTCGACGTTGCAGCGCGTCGTGTACTTCGCTCTTCGGCTAGGGGTGAGCTCCTGGTGCCTCTGGCTCACCTGGCTATTAGGCAGCGCCGTGCTTTCTTGGTCGTGGGGCCAATTATCTGGAACGACCTCCCGGTTGCGCTTCGCTCTCTACTTGTGGTCCATCCGACTGGGTTCTACAAGTCTCTCAAGTCTTTTTTCTTTGTTTCGTGGTTGGGCTGGGAGCGCCTCTGAGTGGTTTCTTGAAGGTGCGCCATTTAAATGCTCTGAATAAATGTATGAATGAATGAATGAATGAATGAATGAATGAATGAATGAATGAATGAACGAATGAACCATGTACCATGAATTGTATTGTACCATGAATTGCACTGTACCACAGGGACGACCTCCTCCTTCGTCCTTTGCGTTCGGTGATCCCTCCGCAGCTTTCCTGCACGACGCCATCTTGCTTTACGCCTTTGCAATGAACAAAACGGTCGACAGAGGTCGAGACCCTCGCAGCGGATCCGACGTCGCTCTAGGAATGCGTAATCTCACATTCCAAGGTATACATGTATAATGTTATTCGATCTGCTCCTTTGCAATGGCCACGATTAAGACATGTATTTCACAATAGACCTATTGGAATCTAGCTTAGGCATAATAGGATTTACCACACATTGTCGACAGATAATTGACTGCATAGGGTATAATTATGATCTTTGTATCATACTCATACATCTGGTTAAGTGCTTTTGCAAGTTACATATATATATACATTTTATATATATACCAGGTATTGCATTGTATTGTATTGCATCTATAAATTTATATAAAATCTATAAACACAGCGCACACCAATCAGAGGCACTCTCAGTAAAAAAGGTCCAGAGAAAAGAAAACAGTTTTGAGACTGCAGAAAGATTTGCTTTGGGTAGCAGTTAATAACAAAGAACATGCCAATGGAGAGAGCTGACTCCAAACTACACGATCAATGAAGACAAAAGATCTAGTTATGGAGAAGAGGGGTCCTGGCTCTCAACACGATAATTATAATATTAGTCATGATATGTCTGAGTATGACAGATATGTTGGTGTCTTGCAGGAAAGTCTGGTTTGGTCGTGATAGACGACCGAGGTGACAGAGAACCAGCGTACCACGTGACCGACCTACTTCCAAATGGAACTTCGGTGCGAATACTCGAACTGACAATAAACACAGACGGATCTAAGGTATTGACACCCATGAAATCATGGTACTGCCATTTCTATCTGTTTTCTAATCTATTATCATTAATCATATAATAGTGAAGAATTTTTTCCTGTGGTAAATAGGCCCCAATAGCGGGATCACTCCCTTCGGGTAGCCTATTGCTCCCTACATTTCACAGTAGGCCTAATAACTGTACACTAAGCTATACCATTCGCAATCATTGACTGCAATTAATCACTTTGTGTTCTATTATGAATGCATAATTGTTAACAGCAATCAATCGCTTTGTGTACTATTATGAATGCATAATTGTTTGTTTTATATTTTTGGGATCAATAAACAAGTTGAAGTTGAAGTTGAATTCATGGTACAATACAATGCTGTATGTATGTATGTATGTATGCACATATGTATAATACCCGCTCATGGCACTTATTGAAAATTTCATTCCATTCTTTCACCGTAGCTTTTTCTTACTTAAAAGGCTGTAAGTCGGGTATTGTGATGTCATCATCATCCTCTTCCCATTCTCCTCCTTGTTGCTGCTATTGATATTGTTGTTGTTGCTATTGTTGTTATATTCATTAGTAGTTGTATTAGTTGTATATATTGTAACGACAGTCGTAGCAACAGCAGCAGCAGCATTGTTAGTGTAATAGGCTG
>OX457053.1:32639399-32656899 GCA_949752735.1 Lumbricus terrestris
CCCCCACTAAAAAAGGCCTCCATTTTTTTCCCCATGTAAAAATGAAATATTTGCTCGAAAAAAACCTTTAGCCCCCAAAACTGAAATCCTGGCCCCGCCACTGCAAAGCATGCATCAACCAAATACAAAATAACAGCAATCAGTAGAAACTCAAAATCGGTTTCGTATACATGAATGACGCTTCTCTACCGATTAGCTTTAACACTCTGCCACTGCACATCCTCTGATAATGCCGGTCTCAAGCCTGGGCAACGGAGGAGGGCAACATATGATATGATAGGCTACTATTTGATATATACAGGATCAAACACGCAGCTTAGCTTTTAGACCGAACGATCATGGTACATAAACGACAGAGATGGAAGTTTCGATAGAATCGTAAAAAATTGGACGTTGATTTTGCCTCTGTCCTACAGAAGACTCGCCATGCATGATTCAAAAAATAATGTGGACTTCAGTATCTGTTTGTCAGCGTCGTATCTGCGGCACCTCTCTTGCTATGACTCTGGGCAGACTCATAGCACGCTCTAGAGCATAAACGAATCGGTCGTTTCCTTTACAATCGTTGGTGCCTCTTAAAAATCAAGGGTGAATCAATCTTCACTTATCTTTACTTAACTCATCATTGGAATAGCTGTGTGGAAAGACAGATTAGGAGGAGCCTCTTCACCACTGCCTTAACGGATTAGGAACATGTTCTGAATCCCCTGCCTCCTCCCTCCTATAAGGACACTTACCTATGCCATGCGTCCCAGACCACATCACCGAATTGTCCAACTGGAAGACAGCTTAATTGGGAAAATAATTTTTTAACAAGAATGCTTTATGATGTGTAATGTCATGCAAGCCAAAGTGCGTTTAAGCAGGTGGATTTATAAAGAATATGCTTACCTATATTCCTACAATTTGAAAGTATGTATTTCCATAGGCGTAACGTTCTATTGTGACGGTGGTGTCAAGTCATCACCACTTTTAAAAGTGGTGGTGACAGTCACCACCACTTTTTGGTCCGACAAGGAAATATTTTTTAAAAACATGAAAGCATTTGGCTGTCTAACATAATAAAGGCTATTCATGATTAACATCACAATGGCGCCAGTGCTGCTGCAGCCTAGAGGTCTCCACTGTTCACACTTCACAGTGTGTTCATTGTCCACAGTCATGGCTTAAATCATAAGGAGGGAAGGGAAGGAATTCCCTACCACCTTAAATTTTTGGGGGAAACGTGAAGCAATTCTCTCCCACAAATCGTTATGGCTCCGAGGCAGTAGGCTACATGGCATGCCAACAGCCTCACAAAATCTTCTGGAATCATTGTTATTATCAAAATATTTTTTGAAGGGACCTTCGTATCTTTACCTACCCCGCCCAAAAAAGTTGGATTAGACTATGGGTAAGGGTCAGCGAGAATAGAATAGAAAGAATCTGGATAAAAATTTGTGAAAGAGCTGTTTCAAAAATTGTTTTAGTTTTCTGTGAGTGGAAAGATCGTGGAGTTTACCAGCGAGAGAGACGAAAGGGTAAAGAGTGAGAATAGAGAAGGGAGTGAGAGAATTCTCATCTGAGTTCATACTAAATTTGTATATAGGGAGGGGGTACAGCGCAGGGGGTTCTCAAACTGTGCACATGGGTTACGCCAGGTGCCGGTTAGGGGGTTGGGCCTAGGCGAAAAATTCCAGAAATAAAATTTTTCTTTGTGCTTATGAACTTTGTAGGCTATCCATCTTTCTTTGATTAGCAAAGATTTTTGACGTTGCAACATAAAACAGAATCATCATTAGGCCTATTTTATTTCTTTCTCAACTTGACAATAGACTCACATAATATAGACCCATGCAACATATTTTTTTTAGGTATATTATCATTTTTGAAACAAACGGTGTTTAAATGTGAGCCAGAAATCTCAGCGTACCTGTAGGCCTTTAGCGTAGGGCTCAAAATAGGGGAGAGCTGAATAATAATGGGCTAACAATTAATTTCTGGTCGATTTTCAAAATTTTTGATTCCTTTCAGCACGTTCTATCTGTGTGAAATGGTTTTAAAACTCTTCTTCCTGTCAAAGACAGATTTAGCCTTAAAATTTGTGTTTGAATTTGACAAATATTAAGCCAGATATTTTTAATCTGCGCTAGTAAAAACAAGCCCACAGCACCACAACGCTATAGGCTAGCTCTTTCTTCCAGGGGTTAATATAGACCAATTTTGCCTTTTTGGCAGCATGATTACGCGATTAAAACTATACATATATTTTAAATTTTGCTCCTTAAAACAACTCTAATACACGGGTGGGGGACAATAAAAAATGAAGTTAGAGAACCGATGGGGTACAGAAAGCCGAGGAAAGAATTGAACTGAGAAATTGTGTGCCAAGGAATAGTCACCACCACTTTTAAGGGGAAAGCTACGCCCATGTGTATTTCGATCACATAGCCTATAGTGCGCACGCGGGAACACTGCTTGGGTTCATTCCATGCAGTTGGTGAACGATGCATTTGACTAAAATTGAGAATTTCCGCTGAACAGTTCACGTATACATATATGAGCCCTATAATTATATTATTATAATATATATTATAATTATATTATGATAATATAATATTATATTATGATATAATGATATTATATATAGAGATAGGATTTATGTGCGAGTTGTGTGACTTACAGGATGTACTGCAGAACGATTCATTCAAACTGGACAGCACGTTCAAAATGAGTTTCATCTGTGATGTTGCGAAAGGAGTTTATTACCTTCATCAGTCGAGTCTTGGATCACATGGCAATCTCAAGAGTTCCAATTGCCTCGTCGACTCTCGATGGTCCGTCAAGGTATATTATGCCTCTGAACGCTATTGTTATTATTATTATTATTATTATTATTGGTCACTGGTGCAGAAGAAGGCGCAGAAACAGCACAACGCAGAACCCAAGGAAAGGAAGGACAGAGTGTTGCTGCTAGGAGATTCGATGGTGAGGCAAGTAGGGAGGAATCTGCAGAAGCAGTGGGCTGGTTTTGAAACTGTTTGTAAGCCAGGCGCAAGAATTGAGCAGATGCTCTCGGAAATTGAGAAGAGTAAGGAAGACACTTTGATTGTGCAAGTCGGCACTAATAATCTCCGGATGGATGAGACAGATGAGATGATGTCCAAATACGAAGAGATGATACATGGACTGAAGGCAGAGAGACAGGGTAAAGTTGTGGTGATGGGTATTTTGCCAAGGCAGGACATAAGTGAGGCGTTAGATAGCAAGCGAGTGGAGGTGAACAGGAGACTGAGGAGTAAGTGCGAGGAAGACGAGGTTAAGTACTGCGAGGTGGAATTCAATCCCTGGAGAGGTGGGTATTTGGCGAGAGATGGTCTGCATCTGAATGCTCGAGGTGCTGACATGGTGGCGAGGCAAGTCTTCATGATGCTGAAGACTTTAAACTTGGTTGGGAGACGGTTAGTGCAGTAAAGAGTAGGCTCACTAACTGTCACAAAAATCAGGACATAAAGCAGATAAAGAAAGAAAATTGCAGGAGAGAGGACAGGAGATGTAAGGAAATTGGGGGCAGTAAAAGTTTAAAGTGCATGTTTGCAAATGTTAGGAGTATTGTTAGTAGGGCAAAAAGAGCAGAACTGGAATTGTATGTGGACAATGAGAAACCTGATATAATTGGAATAGCAGAGTCATGGACAAAGCCGGAAATCGCAGACAGTGAGCTGGCTTTAGATGGATACAGATTATTTCGAAAGGATCGAGCTAACCAGAAATCAGTTGGACACGGAGCTGAAGGTGTTTTACTGTATGTTAGGAGCCATATTAATGCAATAGAGAGGCAGGATATGAGCAATGAGACATTTAAGGAGAGTATTTGGTGTGAAATTCAACTGAGCAGGTCTAAGATGCTTGTGGGAGTATGCTATAGGGTACCCGATGCCACAGAGAAAGCTGATCAAGGGATGTGCAAGCTACTGGAAATGGCCAATAAGGAAACGTCCTTGATAATGGGAGATTTCAACTATCATATTGATTGGGAAACATTGGAAGGGGAGAGAGAAAAAGATAGGAGGTTCTTGGATTTTGTTGATGCTTGCTTTATGCAACAGCATGTTATGGAGCCAACAAGAGGAGACAACATTTTGGACTTAGTGATAACGACTGATGAAAATATGGTAGAGAATGTGAGTGTGGGGGAGCATTTTAACACTAGTGATCATCAGGTTGTAAGATGGGAACTATATATACAGCAGTCTCAGGAAGTGAAAGCCTATATGAGCAAACCCAATTTCTTTAAAGCAGACTATGAATTAGTGAGGAACAGGTTGAAGGAAAAGGAACTAGAAAGTGCGGTGAGTGGAATGGGAGCGAACGAAGCTTGGAAGAAGTTTAATGAAGTCATGAGAGAGATTATTGACGAAAATATACCGAAGCGCAAAAGAACCAACAAGAGGAGGCCGTGGGCAACACGTGAGGTTCAAAAAAAGAGAAGGGCAAAGAATAAAGCTTGGAAGAATTACACTGGTCAACAAATTTTAACTTTTTTTTTGTTTCCGAAAAAACTTTGACTGTTTTCTATAGAAGTGGACGTGCTGAACACAGTGGTGTTCTCAGAATTTTTGTATCACGTAAGGTTTTTGAGAAAACGGGCATGCAAGATTTTAACTGAAATGCTTGTTTATTGCATATATTTTCAATATGCTATAATTTAATTTCCTTGGAAAACAAATCTTTATAACAGTTCTTCCTCATAATATTGGGTGCTGATGATGACTGTATCACTTAAAAATGTTGAGAAACATGAAATTAAAGGTTTTTCATAGTTATTCCCTGTTCAGTTGCACATGTACAATGTATACAAGATGCTGCTAAAGTTCCATAGATCTAAAATGCTTTGAGGCTGATTTTCGTTTGTATTCTTAGTCTGCACATCTCGCTGCAGTGTCAAACAATTGTCAGACAACACTGCCGGATTCCAGTTTCCCTTATACCGTTTTTCCACTGTGGCAATTTCCTGGTGTTCATCGCTAGATTTGTGAGGAACTTGGGAAGAAGTTCAAGTGGAAATGCAAGATGTGAATCTTAAGTGACATGTTGCATTTTATGTCAGTATGCTGTAAGATTTTGTTACCAAGTTTATTGTAATTTGGAGTTCTATAGTTACCAAGAAAGTTCTCCACAACATCCTGATCAGTGCTTCTCTGGTCTCTGGTCCCTCCCACAGATGTTCAAACTGCTTGTCATTGATGATGTGTCTGATCTGTGGACCCACAAAAATGCCTTCCTTGATCTTGGCATCACTCATTCTTGGGAATTTCTGTTGCAGATAATTAAAATCTTCAGCATCCGTGTGCAGAAAATCTTCGGTATTCTTGTGCATGGCTTTTTAAAAAATGTATCAGTTCCAGCTTTAAGTGAAGAGAAGGAAGAAATATTTGTTGGACCGATTTCTGTCCAATTCTTGGTGACAGCAAACTCCAGTCTTGAATCCAGTTGTTCTGCTAAGTTTGTCTCAGACTTTCATTGTACGGCGCTGGTATCATTGTCGAAAGAAGATCTTGGCATTCAGTTTTCTTTCCTATTCTTGCCCGAGAAACCAGAAACATTAGTGAGACAAACTTAGCAGCCCGTCACAGTCATGATCTTTCTGCTTTCGCCAGACCATCGGGACGGCAAACTTTCGCAGGACCCCCGGAGTCAAACTCTAAGATCTGCAGCACATCTTCCACGGCACATTCCTTGGCTTTCTCTCCAGTCTTGCAACCAAAGTACAGCTCAAAGCTTTATTGGCAAGTCCAGTCATTGTGTGTCTCTGAGGCTTAATCATATAGCATCAACTGTAGCAAGATGTACATGTATCACGTTTGATGCAACACTGGCGAGATATTTCTGCTGCCAGCAACCGTCTTAAAATATATTATAGTTTAATGCTTATCTGAAAATAAGCTGGCTAGCTTGTTATTCATCTTGAGTACATGCATACAAAACTAAACTTTGGAAATACGACATCAAACTACAAACAAACTGATGCAGAGAAGCGGCTCTAATAGTGCTTAGAACTTTTGCAGGAATGTAATGTAATGTAATTCAGACAATTTGTATAGCATCGTCAGAGGCAAGCCACTTCTAGGATGCTTTACACGCATAATGTCAAATGTCAGAGTAAATGTCATGAGCTCGAGAGCAAGTGCAGCTTCAATTGTTTCTTAAAAGTTGATTCAGTTTTTATTTCCTGAATAGTTGATGGGAGACTGTTCCAGGCGCGTGGGCCTGCGACGCGAAAGGCGCGATCGCCCATTTTTGTTTTCGTCGCAGGAACGGATACGTCAGCGGTCTTGGACGATCGCAGCCGGGACCTACTTGGATCGTCTGCTAACGGTTTGATGTTGTCCGCTAGGTAGGCTGGTGCGCAATTGTTGAGGCATTTGTACATTAGGATACAAAGTTTGAAATTGATGCGGTCACCTATGCGAAGCCACTGAAGCTGGTCCCGAATCGCGTTAGAAATGTGGTCGAATTTTTTCAATCGCAGGACCAGACGAGCAGCAGCATTGATGACCGCCTGAAGCCGAATGATACTGCGCTGTGGCAAGCCAGGAAGATTCTAACCAGCATTAATGCATATGCAGACCCAAGTTTATATTTTATTATGCAAGACAAACATATATGTAAGCTGTCCTAAGTGCATGCCTGGACATACCTCAGTTACACGAGGCTTATTTTAGCGTTATATCTGAAAAATGGAAATAAATAGAAAATTGAAGATTTCTCAAAAACGTTACGTGCTGGGACAATTTCAAGGTCATTTTCGTGATCAGCAGCAGAAACTGCATAAGAAACACCTGAAATTGTTCAGGAAACAAAACCACTGTTGACCAGTGTTATCAGAAGTTGAAGAAGGAAACAACGAATGTACTCGAGTGTGATAGTGTAGCAAGAATCGAGGAATTGAGGATGAACTATGTGAAGAAAAGAAACATCTGCAATAAAGCAAATAAGGAAGCACTAAAAATCTTTGAGCAGAAGTTGTCGAGAAATGTAAAAGAGGACAGCAAGAGTTTCTACAATTATGTTAGAAGCAAGCAGAAAAGGAAAGACAGAGTAGGGCCAATAAAAAAGGAAGAGGACGGTAGAGAAGTTGTTGTGGACGACACGGAAGCTACTGAAGTACTGAATAAATTTTTCAGCTCAGTGTTTACTTTGGAGGATTTAGGGAACATTCCTGAGCCTAGCCGAGCATTTCTGGACAATGGCGGTGGAAGATTGACACAAATAATGTTTACTAGGGAAAATGTGGTGGAACAACTGAAAAGATTAAAAACAGACAAGAGTCCTGGAAACGATGAATTACATCCTAAATTCTTACATGAAGTGAGGGAAGAAATTGGAGAGACATTGGCACAGTTCTTCAATAAATCGATACAGAGCGGTGAGGTTCCACAAGAATGGAGGGATGCCCTTATAGTGCCATTGTTTAAAAAGGGAAACAGAAGTGAACCAAGTAACTACAGACCAGTCAGTCTAACCAGTGTGGCGTGTAAGGTCATGGAGAGAATTGTTAAGGATAACATAGTTAAGCACATGGAGGAACATGATATTATAAAAGGTAGTCAGCATGGGTTTACTAAGGGACGCTCGTGTTTGACAAATCTGTTGGAATTCTTTGAGGAGGTCTTTGAGAAGATAGATGAGGGAAAACCAGTGGATGTGATTTACCTAGACTTTGCAAAGGCATTTGATAAAGTACCCCATAAAAGACTAATTAAAAAGTTGCAAGCATGTGGGATTAGTGGGCAGGTACTCAAGTGGATTCAAAACTGGCTTTCAGATAGAAGACAAAAGGTGGGAATAGGCAATAAACATTCTAGGTGGGCAGCAGTGCTAAGTGGAGTGCCACAAGGATCAGTGTTGGGGCCACTGTTGTTTGTACTTTTCATCAATGACATAGATGATGGGGTTCTATCGAAAATTTCTAAGTTTGCGGATGACACAAAACTATGTAGAGCAGTGGGTAATGAAGAAGAAGCAGAGATACTACAGGAAGATCTACGAAGAATGTTTAGATGGTCGCAGGACTGGCAAATGCTCTTTAATTTGGAAAAGTGTTCAGTGATGCATATGGGGAAAAGAAACCAGGAGTTTGCATATGAAATGGGAGGTAAGGTACTGAGGGTTAGCGAGGAAGAAAGGGACTTAGGAGTGATTATGCACAAGAGTGCAAAACCCTCAAGGCAATGTGCGGAAGCATCAAAAAAGGCAAATTCAACATTAGGCATGATAAAAAGGACAATAGTTACTAGAGACAAGGACACGTTACTGAGGTTGTATAAATCACTGGTTAGGCCACAGTTGGAATACTGCATTCAGGCATGGAACCCATACCTGAAACAGGACATTGAAAAATTGGAGAAAGTGCAAAGAAGAGCTACGAAGATGATTTGGGGCTACAAAGATTTGAGCTATGAAGAGAGGTTGGAGAGGTGTGGGCTAACAACACTGGAGAGACGGAGAAGCAGAGGAGACCTAATTGAAGCATACAAGATCATTACTGGAAAGGAAGCACTAGGTTGGGAGAAATTCTTTGAATTAGCACCAAACAAAGCAACTCGGGGTCATAGGTACAACTTGTTTAAGAAGCCGAGAGGAACATTGGGACAGAAATTCTTTAGTGCTAGAGTTGTAGACATGTGGAACGGCTTGGATGACAGCACTGTGTCGGTGGACACGGTCTCAGCATTTAAAAGGAAGCTAGGAAAATTGGGCTACTAGGTGTTCCAGGTTAATTTGCAGTGGTTCTAACACAGACCCAGTGTCTTCTGAACCACTTAAAACCCATGTTATGTTATGTTATGTTATGTTATTATTATTATTATTATTTTATATATATTTTTTTTATTATTATTCCTTTTAATATCTTCAAAAAAAACAACATTAGTATAACAGGAATTACACAAAAAAACTATGGAAGCAGTCAGTGGCTAATGTTACATCGCCTCTAGAACCCGGTCAGCTAAAGTGCCTCGAAAGGCCACCGAGTTGTAACGCTGAACGGTTATAGAGAGACGTTGCAGCAAAAAACAGGTCTCTCTCAGCTCGCCGGAAGACAAAGTTAGGATGCGGCCTAAATCTGACAAGAAGTTTAGGCCATCAGAACAAATTGGACCTAAGGTCTCAAGGGCTAGAGGGACAAAGAAATGTGTGTTTGTAAGATCGACATATTTGTTTTTTTTCCTCTCCGCTGCTATCTCGGCTGCCGCACCCGCCGTCGTTGCCGTGGCCTGGATATATGAAGGTGCAAGAGTGTCAATTACAGTTGCATCCCACACAAGATGGCGACCCGCACGCCATGGAATCATAGTCAGACCGTCTGGTCGTCTGCCATCCGTGCGTAGTAGTCCTGGCGGTTCCTTTATGAATGGGATCCCTGCTTTTGCAAGGGAGCGGTGTATGATGTCATTGACGGTGCTATGGCGAGCGATTCGACCGAAGCCGAGAGAGCAGGAAAGACCGTGATTGCCTCTGGCGTCAATTTGGGCTCCGCAAGGGCAAGTGTGGGGTTGACATATTGCGGCTCCAAGTCGCAATCCGACGGCCACTCGAATGTCCTCGTTGTCTAGTCGTAGTCCACATGCAGTTATCGGTAACGCGTGGAGCCAGTCGCTAGCGTGGGGCGATGAGACTGCTTTTAGTCGCGCGATGTTATATACATCCACTGTACTTTCAAGGAGTGATTTCGCAGTTTTCTCCAACAATGGTTTATCCCATGATGCTTGCTGACTTGTTGGAATGATTCCTGCCTCGTCAAATTCCGACTTGGAGCGCCACTCGGACGACATGGCTTGAAAGTGTATGTCCGGTTCGAGATTGAGAGAGCTAAGGATGAGAGTCTGGAGAGGGAGAGTGCTTGCAGCTGAAGCCAGGAAGGCTGGAAGCGCCAGCGAAGACGCTCTCCGTACACCCAGACCACCCATCTTTATTGGTAAAGAGGCTTGTGTCCACTGAATGTCGTTTAAGGAGATGTTCAGGATTTTCTCTAAACCTTGGCGTAGTGTCACGTCATAGGTGTCCAACTCGGGGTGTTTGTCGCTGGGATGGCATCGGAGGATGTAAATCATTTTAGGCGCGCCCAGCGAACTTCTCAAAATTAGGAGTGCGTCCTGCCTGGCTATGAGCGTTAATTTGTTCAGACTCTCCTCCAGTTCTTTGGTTCTGTTTTCTAAACATTGCTGCAGCGCTTTTCCCGAAGAGAGTGGGGCGCCGAGTAGCTGGGCTTCTTCGACATCAATTAGTTTGAACTCTCTCAACGAGTCGTATCCTGTGTCGTTGTTGTTACGTGCTATTACCTCACATTTTGAGCGATTAAGTGTAAGGCCCATAGTGGAGCACATTCTCTCGATGAAATCAACATCGGCTGCGACCGTTTCCGCCTTTCCGCCTAGGGTGAGATCGTCGAGGTATCCGAATGAAAGGGGTGAGACCAACTGAAGAAGAATAGGTTGTAGAGGTAGGCAGAAAAGCAAGGGTCCCAGCGGATCGCCTTGCTGGGGCCCCACCCGAGATTGAACAGTGTAGCCGCCGAATTTTAGTGTTGATTCTTCGGCGTAGGATTGGAAACAGTATGGAGCCAGGTCGGGTAAGATCTCGATAACTGAAGCCAGCATACAGTCTCGGTATAAGCTGTTGAAGGCGTTTGATAAATCGAGTTTCACAACGATGTTGTCGTCATCCATGTTTTTTTATTATTATTATTATTATTATTATTATTATTATTATTATTATTATTATCACATTATTATTATTATTATTATTATTATTATTATTATTATCATTATCATTATTATTATTATTATTATTTCAGTAATAATCATTAGTTCTAATTATTGGTGTCAATGTCATTGTTCTTGTTATTAGGATTACGTCGCCTGAGAATTAATTCCAGAAATCGTTTTGTCTCTCTTTGTGCTCCAGATCACGGATTACGGACTTCCAACGCTGCTGAGCGGACAGACGCTGGACGCTACGGATGACGAAACCTACAAACGTATTACAACATTCTGCGTTACATGGCATTGGCTGCATGCGCTATATAATCACCTTCTATTGCATAGCCATTGCCTGTCGCTATATTATCACCTTCTGTAATAGAAGGTGATAATATAGCGCATGCAGGCAATGTCATGCAATAGAAGGTGATAATATAACACGTGCAGGCAATGGCTATGTAACAGAAGGTGATTATATAGCGCATGCAGGCAATGGCTATGCAATAGAAGGTGATTATATAGCGCACGCAGGCAATGGCTATGTAACAGAAGTTCTGTTACATAGCCATTGCCTGCATGCGCTATATTATTACCTTCTGTAACATAATCACCTTTTGCAAACTTAAGTTTTTGCATGATTGCATTGCATTATTTCTCACTTTACATAGTCAATCCACAACAGATAAGTAGGAAAATGTTACCTTCCTGCATGTGCAGTGTAACTTTTTGAATCCTGTCCAGGTAAGTTGTGGACATCTCCGGAACTGTTGAGGGAGAACATTCCGCCGCCACTTGGAACCCCGGCTGGTGACGTCTACAGCTTCGCGGTCGTCTGCTTTGAGGTGATGACCCGCAGTGAACCGTACAACTTCGACAACTTCGCACTAAGAGGTATACTCACCACTGCAATGCATGGTGTCATTTCTAGGAGAGATCATAATATCCCACGGTTGGCACTGCTTCGCATTAGTAGCCTAATAATGGTGATTACGACAATTATTTATATGGCGCTGTATCACGCTCATGCCGTGACATTGGCGTCTACAAAGGCGGGATAAGTCCTAGGGAACAAATGTGTATTTAGCAAATAGGTTTTAGAATCCATTGAGCCGATCGATGAGAGTATCTTCCTCACCGGCGCACACTGTTTCCCATTACTTCCAAACTAGCTCAGTTTGGTGGTGGTGGTGGTGGGGTGGTGAACACTGGTGGTGGTGGTGGTGGTGGGGTGGTGGTGGGGTGGTGGTGGGGTGGTGGTGGGGTGGTGGTGGTGGTGGTGGGGTGGTGAACACTGGTGATGGTGGTGGTGGTGGTGGGGTGGTGGTGGTGGTGGTGGGGTGGTGAACACTGGTGATGGTGATGGTGGTGGTGGTGATGGTGGTGGTGGTGGCGCCAATTAGTCTATATCAATGACGATGATGATTACAATGTTGCCATTCAGTTTTATGATCACAATGATGATGATCTCATGACGAAATCGACGTCTATGGCGTAATGCATTTAACTTAACGCGACATTAGTCATGAATTGTAATAAGGTGCTTGCTCGATTCAATTGCAGACATATTGCATTTCATCGTATTATTACTGTTCATTATGTTGAAACGTGTAGAGAACACTGACTATGTTTCCATTTGTATGTGTTTATAGACATTGTGAATCGCGTTCGCAGTGGAGAGAGCATTCCGTTTCGTCCAGTACTTCCGGAATCGTCTGACCTTGGAATGCCTATCCTTGACCTTATTAGGTCATGTTGGAACGAAAATCCCACTCAGAGACCGAACTTCAAAGAGATCCGAAGAATGGTGACAACGTTGGCCGGTGGCAGGTAACGATTACTTACCCAGAAAAAGACAAACTCACATTATCACATTTTTATTGTTTTCTTCAATCGTTCTTAAGTTTTCTATTGTTTCACTCACTCACCTACGCTGTCATTTATCAGTCATTTAGGGTTGCAGTCATATTTTTGTCATTTTCAGTCAATAAGTCGTTACTCTTGTATAAAAAGAGAAATGTTTGCTTTTAAATGAATGATGGAAGGAAGACAGACGTATAAACAGACATACAGACAGACAGACAGAAAGAACAATGAATAACGGGAGACAGACAGACAGACAGAGGACAAACAGACAGACAGACAGACAAACAGACAGAGGACAAACAGACAGACAGACAGACAAACAGACAGAGGACAAACAGACAGACAGACAGACAAACAGACAGAGGACAAACAGACAGACAGGCAGACAGAGGACAGACATATAGGCAGACATGCCTCCTTCTCTAGGTAGAGACAGCATAGAATAGTAGCGCTATAGGTGACGAAGTGACCACAGCTGATGTGGATACAATAGGATGGTCAGTCATTGTCTGCTACTGATTCTGTTTCTGTTTATGTTTCTGTTTAAAAGGATCAACATCATGGATCGAGTGATGGCAATGATGGAGAAATATGCTCAGAATCTTGAGGATGTCGTTGAACACAGAGCACAGGAACTCCTTGAAGAGAAACAGAAGACCGACCGACTGCTCTACCGACTTCTGCCACCGTAAGCAGCCCCTCGTCCCCCGCCATCAACCCCAGTCCTCATGGGTTCCCCCAACAGGGAGCGAATGTTAACAGGAGAGGTCAGGGTTGAGATCTCCATGCGTCAGGTTATAAGTGTTTTGAGAATTCCGATCCACCTGAGTAGCATCTCAAACGCAGCTCAAACGCAGACAAATGTGCGCAGACAAATGCGCGCAAGAAAAACAAATGGGCCAAATATTGTTCTTATAAGTGGATCGCTTTGACTTGCGGGGAAAATCATGAAAGACTACGATGAGATAATAAACAATATCAAGTACAGACTACATCAAACAAGTGGGGCCAAAGATATGAGAAAGTCATACATAGACTCAGGACAGAGAGTGTATGAAGCATTTATTTAACATTCTAAGGCGAGAATTCACCGAAGATTGGAATTCATTTCGAATGAGTTCGGAATAATTATGTGTAATTAGACGTTAATTGGACAATATTTGTGTTTAAATTACATATTCATGGTCTATAACGTATTAGCATACACAATAATTTAGCCTGAGGCGGTAGGCGGTACGTTATTAATCATTATTAGTCAACATTAAATACTCGTCCGGGTAGTTGCGCGTTTTGGTTGCGCGCTTTGGTTGTGCGCTTTGGTCGCGCGCTTTGGTTGCGCGCTTTTGTCTGCGCGCTTTTGTCGGGGGAAGTTCCTGTTGCGCGCTATTGTCTGCGCGCATTTGTCTGCGCACTTTTGCCCTGCGCGCTTTTGCTACGGCGCCGAATCTCCCTGATGAGCGAAATCTTTCTTTTCTGCTTTGCGCTTCTTCGCATCCGATTTGTTAAGTCTTCCATCTCCAAAATTTCTTCTTCTTCTTCTTCCTTTTCGTCTTCTTTTCGGATAATTCAGACAACGATGATGAATGTCGGAACTTGATACTGCATGTTTAACGAAACTGTGTCATTAATTTCAAGGATGATTAGTGTCCCCTCATCCTTTCACCAAGCTTTAGACTGGCACTGTCAATGAACAAGCAGTGGCACAGTTAGTGATTGATGTGTCTGTTGCTGTTGTAGTCAGGTGGCTGAACAACTGAAGACCGGAAACTTCGTCCAACCGGAGAATTACGATCAGTCGACAATCTACTTCTCTGACATCGTCGGATTCACAACAATCGCATCCGACAGCAGTCCCATGCAGGTATACATCATTTATACATATGTATGTATGTATGTACTAGCTGGGGTACCCGGCGTTGCCCGGGAAATTTAGGATTCGACCCGGCCTCAGCCCCACCACACCACGCCCCACCCCTTCAACCCCCACCCCACAACACCCCACAGCACTCCGACCTCCACAGGTACGCCACCCGTGAAATTTGGGTTTCGGGAAAAATTCCCCCTCACCCCATCCCCTCCCCTGTCCTTCCCTCCACCCAACCCTGCACCCCACCCTCTCCCCCACCTCATCCCACCACACCGACCTGCACCAGTACGCCACCCGTGAGGATCTTCGTGAAAAATACATCATTTGCGCTGGCCTTTTATATAATGACCATGCAAGCGTTTAAAAAGGTGTTTAAGAAACTGCCGTCTCAGTGTTTTCGGCCCCCCACCCTGTCCCTCTTGGTGGTAGAGATTCGCCAACCACTGATCCGGGTGGTTCTGATGGTCCTCTATCTGGGTAAAAAAATCATATCAATGGCTGCGTTTTTTTGAGAAAATTTTTTTAGGGTTTCGCTCCCCACCCTGATCCCCATGGTGGCAGAGAATCGCCAACCCCTCGACTTTGTGTCTCCTGCCGAGACCTACACAGTAGTGAATGTTTGGAGTGAAAAGCTCAAAAACTGTGGAAATGCATCCCGGACAAACAGACAGACAGACAGACACACGTTACAGAATCTTCTCTTTATTTATATAGATGTATGTATGTATGTATGTATGTATGTATGTATGTATGTATGTATGTATGTATGTATGTATGTATGTATGTATGTATGTATGTATGTATGTATGTATGTATGTATGTATGTATGTATGCATGCATGCATGCATGCATGCATGTATGCATGTATGTGTGTATGCATGTATGTATGTATGTACGTTTTCTATGTATTTATGCATGATCGTGTGTATGTGTGTAGGTGTTTATGTGCACTGTGCAGTGTGCACTGATTGTATGAAGACATACGTATGTGTGTGTGTATGTATGTATGTATGTATGTATGTATGTATGTATGTGCACTTGTTATAGCGCCCCTTCAAGCTCTCTACTCAGAGGCGCTCCCGAATGCAGAGCGGACACTGCATCGGAGTTTCACGCCGAAGCGCTGAGCAATTGCGAGTGAAGGACTTGCCCAAGGTCCTTACGCGGTGAGGTGGATTCGAACCCCGAACCTTCCGGCTTCAAGGCGACGACGCCACCACTACACCACCGCGCCTCACATACTTGTGTGTCTGTGTGTCTATAGTTGTGCAAAAGATATTCACAGCTCACAGGCCCGGCCTTAGGCATAGGCAAAGTAGGCAGTTGCCTAGGGCGCCGCAGTCTTTGGGGGCGCCGCGGCACCGGCGATTTTTATTTTTTTACACTTTTTTCTTTTAAATTGAAGACTTTGGAAGGAATTTAAGATAATATTGATTTCATTGCACCAATTCAGGCACGCCTAATTCAGTTTCATTGACTGCATAAATTTTATATCGACTAACAAAATTCAATTTTTAACGGTAGGCTATTCCGTAAGCTTACTCTTTGCTTTGTAGTCTAGGCCCATGTCTATAATAGACATTAGACACGATTTCTATGGGCTAATACTGGCATAACCACAACTTTCGACTGAATACACCAACAACTGAAGAATTGTTGTGTTATTTATAGTCGTTGCGTCTGGTGTGAATCTTTTTTTAAATTAAATGATATCAAACCCTATGATTCCATGAAGCGTCAAAAGTTATCGGGTGCCCAAAAGCCGTAAGAAAACGCAGAAGACAGAAGTTAGAATAAAAAGAGATAGCCTACGGTTCGGTTTCCAATTATTTAAACAAAACTAAGACAACGTTATCTGTCAATGTTAGCGCCTATAGTCGTCAGCTATAGGCCTATATATTATTATAGTAATTCGGACTACGCGACGCTCAATTTCGATAGTGAAGATCAGGGCTGGCCTCAGGCACAGGCAAAGCAGGCAGTTGTCTGGGGCGCCAAATTCTAATGGAGTAGTCATTTGCACAAAATTGTGTGTTAATAGCCTTTTTCACTTTTAGCCATTGTGCACGAAATTGAATTTTATCCAGCCTTCAGTGTACTAATAACAAAAATATAAATTACTCAGCTGAGTGTAAACTTGTAAAGGTTCTGGCTGGTTCATCTTTGGATTCTGACTTGGGCTGAACAATTGAGATTGAGTGGGGATCTGAGGGCGCGAACTGTATGCTTTGCCTGAGGTGCCCAATGCATGCTTTGCCTATGGCGCCAAATGCAAGCTGGAGCGCCAAATGCATGCTTTGCCTAGGGCGCCATTTGAGCTAAGGCCGGCCCTGACAGCTCATCTATTCGATTATCTTTTATAGATCGTCGAATTCCTTAACGATCTGTATTCTTGCTTTGACGACATCATCGCCAAACACGACGTCTACAAAGTAAGTCATCATCAGTGATCGTTTCGTTCATCATTTAAACGTCTTCTTGCTCGTGCATGGGTCGTATGTATAACATCTCTGAATGATGGATGGATGGATGGATGGATGGATGGATGAATGGATGGATGGATGAACGGACGGACGGACGGACGGACAGACAGACAGACAGACAGAAAGATAGATAGATAGAGACAGAAGTGTAGATCCATCCCCTTAGATTCGTCTTCCTGTTAAGTCAATGCAAGTAACATTCTGTTCCTTTATGCGACGCATCTGCTTAGAATTGTTAAACACAATTATTGTTCTCAGCAAGTTATGAAATTGCGTTGTATCTATAGAAACCGGAAAACATCCAAACATCCATAGTTGTATACATGCATGCATGACAGCATACATACACACATGCCACCTTTGTGTGACCTGTGTGCATAACATGTGGTGACCCCGTGTGACCTGTGGTGACCTGCTGCTGTGTAATGCATAGGTGGAGACGATCGGTGATGCATATCTGGTGGCCAGTGGTGTTCCGATTCGCAATGGACAGCGACATGTCGTCGAGATTGCAGATGTCGCTCTCGATTTACTCAGCGCTGTGA
>OX457053.1:32661899-32714399 GCA_949752735.1 Lumbricus terrestris
CATTTATAAACTGACGTCATTTAAAAGCAAAGTCAATAAATGAATCGCCTCTTTCATATACAGGCCTATACACAACTATACATAATATATATATATATATATATATATATATATATATATAACGTACTGCAGGGTTTGTTTGTTGAATCGTTAATTGTTTCAGAACATATCATCAACCAACCAAGTCATAAAAAGTGCTCTGCGTTTATTTCTGCACTCATGAAAACACTTAAGAACACTCGGGACATTATTGGTGCACCATCATCAGCCACAGACTCCCATCATCCCATCAACGCTTCATCAATCGGGGCCTCGTGCAACCATCGCAGCAACAACTAAATAGGCCTATGGCCCTATACCCTTACAGCCGCAGGGGACTTGAGAAAGATATGTTGTTGTTATAAATACATGTTTAACGACACTGCCATATCAAAGATGATAAATGTCGCCCCCTCCTTTATCTAGGCTTGGGGCTGGCGCTGGCAGAGAACAACCAGTGGCGGAGTTCTTGAGAAAGATACAGACAAATCCCGCTTATATGTATACAGTGTGTAGGTCTATAGACGTCTGGTGAGTAAAACTTAAGCGCTCCAGATGCTCCAGATGCAGTGAATTCCCTTCGACGAAAGCAAGTCTTGCAAAACAGTCTGCAGACTGTGAAGATGTTTCGGCTGGTCAACTTCAGTCAGTGTGTTTCTTCACTTATACGAGAACACATGTGCAATAATAATAACAATTAAGCTTATATCAATATTAATCGTATACAACGAAGCATGTTGGCGCCTCTCAGTCACGACCTTGTCTGCAGCTGTGTTATTTCAAATCATCACCGGCTTCACGAGGTACTTGCATACTTGTAATGACCCAGAAAAGTCGTCTGCATATACACTGTAAAATAGTGGGTGCATTTTATTACCGACCAATATGCATTATCGAGTACCTCCACCTTTAAAATTATAACAACAATGTCATCATAAACAGCTCAAAAAACCATTTTCAAACCAACGCATACAAATAAACGTAAAAGCACATAAGCACACACCCACACCTATAGCACATAGGCTACACGCACAAATAGACATAAGTATATCTTCATGCATACATGCACGTTAATGCACAAATATACACATAGCCTGCATAAGTGCAACTGTATTTATTGTTGTTGGGTTTCTGGTCCGAACGAATGAATAATTATTGTCTTGATCGGAGAATTAGAAATGCGCTAGAAAAGCGCAACGGATCAGTCGACAGCGTTCATGGAAGGCCAGAGGGCAGACGAATTCATCATCCATCGGGTTAATCGGATGGAAAACAGATGGAGTGATGGATGTGCACATGCAACTAAGAAACAAAGGATATGATGTACACTGTGAGCCATAAAAAACCGTGCCACTTGATGTTTAGCTATATCTCTGTCATTTCTTTATCGATTTTTACACTTTTTGCATTATTTTAAACAGGAATCAATACTCTAAAGAGCAGAAATAAACATTATCGATTTCATCCTACATGCATGTTAAACTTGTCTTGCGAAACTGAAGACACTAAAAAAACACGTGAGAATCGATCAATGCTGCATTTTTACTACTTAAATGCAAACAATTTTTCAGTGCCTTTATTTGTTTAAAGTTTGTGTTCAAAAGGACTTCCTTTTTCACGTACACATTTTGCCAAGCGACGTCGCCACTGATCAATTGCAGTGTCAATAAGATGTTGTTCCAGATCGTTCCAGACGGATACGAGACACTGCCGAAGTTCATCAGTGTTCTGAATGCGCTTTTGGTACACGCGCTGTTCCATAAGCATTTCCGTTCCAAATCGTTATGAATAATGCGTCTGACCGTCGTTTGTGTAAGATTCAGCTCTCTCGCGATTTGTCTGGTTGAAAGATGTGTTTTAGGCTTGTCTTCCTGGCTCTGAACCAATTCATTGACAGCGGCGATATTATCTTCAGTTCGCGACGATTTTGGCCGACCACTTCCCGCAGCGCGTTCAACTGAACCGGTAGTTCTCAACTTTCGCAGAAAGTCATCTAATGTTTTTCTTTTCCAATTCTTGTTCGGAAACTCCTTAATTAATCGTCTAGAAGAATAATTTTTGCATTCCCGCAGATTTTTAATTAAAATTTTATCATCAAAGCCCAACATTTTAAAATTTTAACTCAAATTTTCAACCATCAACTTTATTTACATTATGCTGCGAAACGGATATGACGTCATCGCGCAAGTAAATAAGTAATTCGTAGAGATTTAATTTTTCTTTCAAACGACACAAAAAGATATAAAATTGTTAAAATATCGACCGAGATATAGCTAAAAATAAATTGGCACGGTTTTTTATGGCTCACAGTGTACAACGTGTATTCGTACTGCATGACCTTCTGAGAATGCATGGATGATAAACTCTGTCGTGAACAGGTGTTATATATACACTGACTGTTGAGGCTATTTTTAGTCGAACACTGAAGTCAGCGCATATAATTTATGACAGAAGCAGACATTTCTGTCGACGCTAGTCTAGCACTCTATACATGAAGGCGTCTAGCGGCAAAGTTTCCTTTTGTATGGAATAATTATACATTTCAGCGCATTGCCTAGAATTCATAGAGTATATATGTGTATATACATATGTATATATATGCATATGTATATATGTACTTAGGCCATACGTATGTACAGGGTGAGCCAAAAAAGACCCTCCTAGGTTTTTGCCAATATTTTGGCCAGAAGTAAGAATTTTGAAATGAAATTTTACAGGCTTAAAGACAATTCATATTTACACATGATGGCCAGATTTCATAAAAATATTTCAAACACAACAAAAGTTACATCACTTTTAGTGTGGCCACCCACCGTTTTTTGACGATTCAAAAACGTAACGCAATAAAAAAAATTAGGTTTTTTGCCAATATCATGGCCAGAAGTAAGAATTTCAAAATGAAATTTGACAGGCTCAAAGGCAATTCATATCTACACATGATGGTCAGATTTCATCAAAATATTTCAAACAGAACAAAAGTTACACAGCTTTTAGTGAGGCCACCCACCGTTTTTTGACGATTCAAAAGCGAAACACAACAAAAAGCAACAAAAGCACGATTTTGTTAAGTCTCATCTCAAATAACTGTTGTCAAATGAACTTGGTAGTGCTTCACAACTTGTGTGCAATGTGCCCACCACCAGTGCCAAAACTTCCTTTGAGTCTCTTTGCAAAGTTCTTGATGGACCTGTTGATTAATCTGATAGATTCTTTAATTACCAATTTGATTGTCATCTTGCTAAGTGACTTCTCAGTGACGTGCAGCTACGCTGGTACCCTGTTTCTTTTTTAAATAGTAACAATAATGATCATCTGGCTTTACGAAGGTCATTTGATAACAATTATTTGAGATGAGACGTAATAAAATCGTGTTTTTGCTACTTTTGCTGCGTTACGTCTTTGAATCGTCAAAAAACGGGGGGGGGGGGGTAGCCTCACTAAAAGGGGTATAACTTTTGTTCTGTTGGAAATATTTTGATGAAATATGGCCATCATATGCAGATAAGAATTGTCTTTAAGCCTCTAAAATTTCATTTCGATATTCTTACTTCTGGCCATGATATTGACCAGAATAATTAAATTGGTTTTTTGTTAATTTTTGTTGCGTCGCGTTTTTGAATCGTCAAAAAACGGTGGGTGGACTCAGTAAAACTGGTATAACTTTTGTTCTGCTTGAAATATTTTGATGAAATCCGACCATCATGTGTAAATATAAATTGTCTATAAGCCTGTAAAATTTCATTTCGAAATTCTCACTTTTGGTCAAGATATGGCCAAACACCTAGAGGGGGTCTTTTTTTGGCCCACCCTGTAGACCTATGCATGTATGCATGCATGTATGTATGTATGTTTGCATGTATGTATGTATGTATGTATGTATGTATGTATGACATTGTATGTATGTATATATGTATGTATGTATGTATGTATGTATGTATGTATGTATGTATGTATGTATGTATGTATGTATGGATGCATGCATGCATGCATGCATGCATGCATGATTGTATGTATGCATGTATTTATGTATGTATGTATGTATGTATGTATGTATGCGCACATGTATGACTTGCATGTATGCACATGTATTTGATAATTTGGACACTTATGCACATGCACATTTGAAGTACCCTACTTCATAACAGCGCTGTAGGCTATATATGAATACCTATTGAGCGCAGATCATAATTATAATATTGCGTTTTATGATAATTAATCAGCAAAATGTTGCATATTCCGCACCGAGTCAAAAGCAATGGTAGGTAGAGTCAGCAGGGTCAGACTTTTCCAAGAGGACCGTAAACCAAACGAGAATGCACGGTGGAAGGCCACCAGTCGAAGGCCTACAGCACCGATTGTTGCATGTTGCATTGTTAGTATAGTCATATGCACGTTGAGTTATGTGGGACATCATAACCACTTTGTTGACCTATACACGGCTGGCAGCACTAAGTCATTTCTGACATGGTATATATATATTATTATCATCCAACGGAGGATTGCCCAATATCACTCCAAACATATGTGGTAGGAATATACATACGGGTTCCGTCCGATGTATAGACCGGCTCTTCCTACGCGAAACTCAACCACAGGTGCTTCGTTTCATGTTATGGTCCGACCCGTTCGACCCGACCGTTGAGCCAGAAGGGCGCTGGCTGATGTGCTTTGCAGACGAACGGGGGGGGGGGAAGGGGGCTGCGATGTTCCCAATTCTCAAGCAATCGGTGCACTGTTTATACAGAGATAAGACGTTCTCTCTCTCTTGCTCTTTCTCTCTCTGATGGTCCATTACTCGCTCGATGTGTCATATTGAAAGTAATGCACTCTGATAACAACAAGCTTTGAAAGCCATAAAGCATGGCAAAACAGAAGAACCACTCTCTTAACAATGCACCTATATACTTCGGGAAATAGTATACGCAAGCCGTCACTCGTGGTCTGCTGAACCAATTAACCGTCTTTCGTTGATTGTATGGTTATTAAGAGTTTAACGACATCTTTTGCAGGCATCATATATAGCCGCCTATACACTATGCACCATACGCTATACACTATGCACTTGGTTTGTTTTGTTTGTATGTGTACTTGCTATAGCGACCCTTCAAGCTCACTACTTAAGTGTTTAACGACATCTTCTGCAGGCATCATATTATAGCCGCCTATACAATATACACTATACGCAATACGTTATACGCTATACACTATACATGTACTATACAATACACTATATAGTACACTATAAACTATGCACTATACACCATACACTATACACTATACACTATGTAACAGGTCCATGGAGCAGGGCTGTTTTTAAGGAACTTTTAGAACTGCACAACTCCTTATTTCCTTACCCATCATCCGTGGTAAATTACCTCCAATCGGAGGACAATGACCATTATTTTTTGCTAGTTTTAACTGTATAGAAGTGCTTCTACAACTGCACATTTTCTTCTACAACTGCATATTTTGTGTATAACTGCACGTTTAAAAACATGCCATGGAGAAATTCTGTGCGAAGAGTTCGCTTTGCTCGTCTGGCAAAATACATGAGCCTCCCGTCGCTTTACTGTCTATAGTTTAATATAATATTATACACTGCAGTGCTTGAAAGGATCCTGTGGGTACCTGGTCCGCTGATTGTGGCTGATGCATATCTCTCCACAACCAATCGCTTATGCTCTTGCTATCCTTCGACTCCTAGAAGTATCAGTTTCAAAACGCTGTATCATAACAAATATCGTATATATATATATATTTATGCATATATATATGCATAATTATGTGTGCATGCATGTGAGCTAATTTTGTATAGTGTATGTGGTCAGCTAAGGGGTGAGCGTACGAATAGACCAGCTCAAGGTCAGCTAATTGTTAAGCGTACGGACAGACAGACTTGCAGGTGGCAGACTGGCGGGAAAGTTGGCGCGGCTCGGCCGACCGTCGCCGGAGAGCGCGCGAGAGAGAAACAGACAGACAGACAGACAGACAGACGGAGAGAGGCAGAGAGAAGGACAGAGCGGCAGGGGGAAGAGTGTACACCCAGACAGTGAGATAAGTTGTTGAAGGAGTGCTAGTAGTGTAAGACGTTTTAGAGAACAGTGGAGTGTGTGTTAAAAACTTTAGAGAGCAGTAAGATATTAAGGTTGCGTTGCTGTCACAGAATTGAATCGCTTGTCGTCGTTGATGCATTGTTGTGTTATTTGCGAATATTAAAACGGAGAAGAAAATACAAGAAACAGATCTTGGTTGTAAGTGAACAAGTTAAGAACTTTAGAAACTTATACACTAGCCTTAGATACCGTCATACAGGGAATAGGTTAGGGCTAGGCTGCGCTACAGAACAGTAAGAAGAGACTGGAGAAATCGTCAGTGATTGTGGAACCTGACATTTGGTGACAGCGGTGGGATATCGAATTCAGGCAACGGACGGTGGGATATCGAATTCAGGCAACGGACGGTGGGATATCGAGTTCAGGCAACGGACGGTGGAATACGAAGTCAAGCAACGGACGTCGGGATATTGTATCCAGGTTTACGAACGGTGAATTGCGAAGTCAAGCAACGGACGTTGGGATAGTCGTATCCAAGCTACGGACAGTGGATTTTGAAGCCTTACGAGACGCCGACCACACGGGAGAAGGAGAGTGAGCATCTGAACAACCGGAGAAGCAGTCCGAGCATCCGAACAACTGGTGAGAAGATACAACGGGCATACGAACGACACTACGACAACACAACGCCAGAGAGAGGTATACAAAACTCGCTCCTTGAATAAACAAGTAATAGAAATTACAGTCAACCAATCACAGAAAGCATAGCCACTCCCTCGATTTCTTCACGCAAATCAGTTGAAGTAAGAAAGTAAGATGGAGAAACTCACGGAACAAAAGCAAGCTAGTATAAAGAAGATGTCTTCTGATCGAATAATAAAATTATTAATCGAAGCCGGTCTAGACGTGGAAGAAATCGAAGAGATGTCAAGGGAAAATTTGATGAGAGCCCTAGCAGAGGTGTGGCTAAAGGAAGCTGAAGAGAAAGGTGCAATAGGTGGTGTTGAGGAGAAACCACAGGCTATGTCTATGGAGGCGTTGATGCAATTTATGATGATGAGGGAGGAACAACGGAGACAAGAGGAGAAAGAGAAAGAAGAACAACGGAGACAAGAGGAGAAAGAGAAAGAGGAACAACGGAGACAAGAGGAGAAAGAGAAAGAAGAACAACGGAGACGAGAGGATAAAGAGAAAGAGGAGCAGCGGAGACAAGAAGAGAAAGAACGGAAACAAGAAGAGAAAGAGAAAGAAGAGCAACGGAGACAAGAAGAGAAAGAACGGAAACAAGAAGAGAAAGAGAAAGAGGAGCAACGGAGACAAGAAGAGAAAGAACGGAGACAAGAGGAGAAAGAAAGAGTGGAAAAGGCAGAAAGGATGAGACAAGAAGAGATAGAGATGCAGAAGCAGCAGTTCCAGCTTCAGTTAGAACAACTGAAAAAAGATCGTGACGAAGCAGAACGAAGAAGGATGGAACTAATGATAGAATACGAGAGAGCAAGGAAAAGCGATGAAGAAATACGAAAACAGCAGATTGAAGAGCAAAAGAATCGTGAGGAAGACAAAGAAGCCATGCGTTTGGCAGAATTAGAAAGAGCCGAAGAGATTCGACAGGAAGAATTGAAAATGGAGAAAGAAAGTTTGGAAAAAGCGGAAAGAGAAAGGGAAGAACAAGTACAATTGGAACAAAAGAAACTCGCTTTGAAGGAAGCTCAGCTCCGAGAAATGGCTATAGAAAAGGAGGAACGCAGAAGGCAGTTAGAATTGTTGCAGCAGAAGATAGAACAAGAAGAACTGCGTAGGGTAGAAGATCAAAATAGACTGAGGGAACGAAATGAAGACGAAAGAAGAAGCCGTGAAGAGTCAGAACGAAACAGGATTCGAGAAAGTGAGACAATGGTGTCCAAGATTAAAAAGATAGGTGATGCAATGAAACACGTCTTACCAAAGATGCCGTATGATATGATGGAGGTGCCATTATATTTTGAGACAGTTGAGAATGCATTCAACAGTTTTACGGTGGAAAAGCAGTTTTGGGTCAAATTGCTGTTGCCACTAATGACGCCAAGAGCGAGAACGGTGTTGAACCGATTGTCTTTTGATGATCTAGACGATTACGACATAGTGAAAGAACATTTACTGAAAGAATTCAAATTGACAGCGAGGGAATATCGATCACGATTTGGAGAAGCGAAGAAAACGGCAGAAGAGACATACACTATGTTTACAGCAAGATTGAAGAATCTGTTGAACTATTATGTCAGAAGTAGACGAGTGGGCAAAGACTATGAGAAGTTATTTGATCTGTTGGTGGCGGATAAGTTGAAAGAATGTCTACCACCGGGTCCACTACAGTTCGTACTAGCAAAAGAGGGTACTGAATGCTTCGAAGCTAGTAATGTTGCAGAACTCGCAGACATACACGTGAACAATCGAATTGGTTTAATGTTTCAAGACAAACCGAAATATGAAGCATGGGGTAATAGTTCGAAGCAACCCAGGTGGAATAGTAGTAACAAAGAAACGGGAAGCCAAGCCAGAAGTAATGAAGCAAGGAATGATGGTGCTCCTGGAAGACAGTTTAGTCAAGATAGAAGAGAAGCAACGGGTGACAGACAAATATACAGTCGAATTCCAGTTATGGGACGCCAAAGAGAAAACAATGCAGCGTACAATTACAGGCGGGAGAGCACTGAACAGAGAGGGATTGGTAAGAAACGTTGCCATAATTGTCAGTCAGACAAACATCTGATAAAGGATTGTCGAGTACCACCAAGAATGATAAATCTGAGAAATAGATTTACTCGAAGTGCAGAAAATCTCAGAGTAAATCAGATCCAAGTAATGAATGCACCGAATCAGCCGGAAGAACAAGACAACCGCGAAACGGAAGTGAAGTCAGTAATGAAGTGCACGCCTCAATTTGCTATACAGAGAGGAATAGTAAATTCTGCTCCCATCAAAGATACTGGTCGAGAAACTGAAAGCAAAGATGAGTGTCAACGTACAAAGAAGTCATTACTACAGCATGTCAATGTAGAGATACGTGGAAATGATGACAGTTGTCAGCCTGTGCAAGTCAAAGCGCTGATTGACTCTGGTACTGAGATTCCAGTAATCAATGAGGAATTGTTGAAAGGAGCGACAGTGGAAGAAATTGGTAGAGTACATTTGCAATGTGTGGCTGGAGAACCCATTCCAGCTAAGTTGGTGAAAATCGAAGTGCGGATGAGTTGTCATAACGAAGGAGGAGATCTGAAAGACAAGGGAGTAAATATCGCACCATATTTAACCTTGGTGTGTGCCAGCATTCCGGCAGTCTTGTGCAAAGATAACAAAGAAAAGTTCTTGCTGCATCCAGAGATAATCGCAGAACTGAAAGAGGTTCCACCAGTGAGTGTATTGCAAGGAGAATTGCAAGCGAATGTGACTACAAGAGCACAGAGTCGGAGAGGAGAAGTGGAAGAAGGAGAAGAGGAAAAGTCAAATGAAAGTTTGCTAGATGAGGACACCGAAAGCGATGATGAACAAAGCGTTCAAGAAGAAGAAGAAGGAGTAACATCCGGGAACAATGAAATTGAAGAAGAGATGGTTGCATGTGAGCGTGATGATTATGATGATTTTGGGAGTGATGGTGAAATGGACACGAGTATGAGAGATTTGTTTGCCGAGAACACAAGTGATGAAAGACAATTGGCAGACGCGAAGAAGTTTGAAGAGCAACAGAGAAATGACGAGTCACTGAGGTCGTGGTGGAGGATAGCTGAAGACAAAGGATCAGAGTTTAGTGTGGTGAATGGTTTGATGTATAAGAAGCATCAAATGTTGGATCAGTTGGTGTATCAGTTGGTGTTGCCGAAGGAAAGAAGAATTCAGGTGATGGAATTGGCGCACGAGTCAGTATTTGGCGGACACTTGGGAGAAGAGAAGACAAGGGAACGTATCAAGTTGTCCTTTGTGTGGCCAAGAATGCGTAGAGATGTGGTGAAATTCTGCAAGTCCTGTGAGAAGTGTCAGTTGAAAGCACGAAGTTTGGTGATGGATCGAGTGCCGATTACACCAATACCAAGGGAGGATGTGCCGTTCAGAAGAATGACCATGGACGTCGTAGGACCAATCGAACCGACGTCAGCAGCAGGGCATAAGTATTGCCTGTGCATCGTGGACTCATGTACAAGATGGCCGACAATATTCTTGATGAAATCATTGACTGCTAAGGCTGTATGCGAAGCTTTGATGAAGCTGTTCATGGATGTGGGAGTTCCGTCAGTGATAACGAGTGATAGAGGGACGAATTTTACAGCCAGTCTAACAAGAGAATTTCTGAAACTGATGGGGTGTTGTCCTCGATTCGATTCGCCAGGACATCCAGAAGCGGCAGGATTGGTGGAGAGATGGAATCAAACGTTCAAGAAAATGATTCATCATGTCGTTGTGGAAAATCCGAGACAGTGGCATAAAATTATTCCATTTACAGTCTGGGCATTGAGAGAAGTGCCTAATGCAACTACAGGAGTGACACCGTATCTACTAGTCTATGGAAAGTTGCCGAGAGGGCCACTAACCATTCTTAAAGAAAGCTGGACCAAAGAAATAAATCTACCACCGAACATTGGAGTGCAACCGGCAAAGTACCTGAAGAATTTAAGAGCAGACATGGAAAAGGCCTTGACATTCGCTGAGAGCTGTGCTGAAGAAAAGCAAAAACAATACGCCAGTCAATATAACAAAAGAGCAGAAGATAAAGAATTCGAACCAGGAGAAAACGTCATCGTGCTGTATCCAACGTCAACCAATAAATTGATCTCGCGATGGCATGGTCCATGCACGGTCTTGCAAAGAAGATCCAAATATTCGTATCTGGTGGACATGAACGAAAACGGTCGACGGATTATTCATGCTAACAAGATGAGGAAGTTCATTACGAGAACATTGTCTTGTGGTCTGATCGTGGAAGAGGATGACGAATTTGGATCAGTGGTAGAAATACCGCTGAAGGAAGACTATTCAGAGACAAAACAGAAGTCACTCCAATTGGATTACGAACAAATTGGACATCTGACGAGCGAACAGCAGAAACAATTACTTGATGTACTGAATCGATATGCAGACAGATTTTCAGATAAACCTGGACTATGTACATTAGTAGAACACGAAGTGGTGCTGAGACCAGACTTTCGAGAAAAGGAATTCATGGCATATCGAATACCACTAATATACCGAGCAGAAGTGGAAAAACAAATACAAGAGATGCTGAAAGAAAACATCATCCAACCATCGTCAAGCAGAATGGCAAGTCCACTTGTCATTGTCAAAAAGAAGGATGGATCCTTGAGATTGGCTTGTGACTACAGATACATTAACTCTTTTACTGAGAACTGCAGATATCCTATGCCAATCGTCAACGATGTCTTGAGCAAAGTCGGAAAATCCAAGTTCATTTCTGTTATGGACTGTCGCAGCGCATATTGGACTTGTCCTGTGAAAAAGAGTGACCAATGGAAGACTGCGTTTGTTACACATAATGGACTGTATGAATTTACGCGTGTTCCTTTTGGAATGATTAACTCTGGACGGACTTTTGTAAAAGCGATAAATATGATTTTGCAACCGATTCATGATTTTACTGAACCTTATGTTGATGACATTGCAGTGCATTCTAATGATTGGGACATTCATTTGAGACATTTGGAGTTATTTTTGAAACAAATAAGACTGCATAATGTAACATTGAACTTGAAGAAATGTGTGTTTGGTAAGAGTGAGGTGAAGTTCATCGGTCACCTTATAGGATCAGGGAAGAAGATGATGAATCCAGACAGGATTGACGGTTTAATTAATTTGAAGAAACCTGAAACCAGGAAGGAAGTGAAGCAAGTCTTAGGATTTTTTGGGTTTTACAGACAGTTTATTTGTAATTTTGCTGAAATTGCTAAACCATTGACAGACTTAACCAGCAAGAAAGTACCTGAGAACATTGTTTGGACTGATGCACATCAGAAAGCCTTTGATTCCCTTAAACAGATTGTCTTGTCAAATGTGATTCTATATATGTTTGAGGTTGGGAAACCATTTAATTTGTACTGTGATAGCAGTGATTTTGCTGTGGGAGCTGTTCTGTCTCAGGTGGACGAGGAAGGGATAGAACGTCCCGTTTCATTTATCAGTCAGAAGCTGACAGATACCCAGAGGAGATGGGCGACGATTGAGAAGGAAGCCTATGCAATCATATGGGCTTTAAACAAGTTGAAAGAAATTCTTATTGGTTCTAAAATCAATGTGTTTACAGACCATAATCCTTTAGTTTATTTGACTGAATCAATGTCGAAATCTGCTAAGTTAGTCAGATGGTCTTTATCATTGCAAAATTTTGACATTCTATTGAACTATAAGAAAGGTAAATTGAATGTAGTAGCCGATTGTCTGTCTAGATTGTAGTGTAAGATATTTTATGATGTATTATGTTATGGACTATTTGCATTGTTTAGTTAAGATACGTTCGCTAATTTTTATAGATAATTAGCTCTCTTTAAAAGAAAGGAGGGAGGTAATGTGAGCTAATTTTGTATAGTGTATGTGGTCAGCTAAGGGGTGAGCGTACGAATAGACCAGCTCAAGGTCAGCTAATTGTTAAGCGTACGGACAGACAGACTTGCAGGTGGCAGACTGGCGGGAAAGTTGGCGCGGCTCGGCCGACCGTCGCCGGAGAGCGCGCGAGAGAGAAACAGACAGACAGACAGACAGACAGACGGAGAGAGGCAGAGAGAAGGACAGAGCGGCAGGGGGAAGAGTGTACACCCAGACAGTGAGATAAGTTGTTGAAGGAGTGCTAGTAGTGTAAGACGTTTTAGAGAACAGTGGAGTGTGTGTTAAAAACTTTAGAGAGCAGTAAGATATTAAGGTTGCGTTGCTGTCACAGAATTGAATCGCTTGTCGTCGTTGATGCATTGTTGTGTTATTTGCGAATATTAAAACGGAGAAGAAAATACAAGAAACAGATCTTGGTTGTAAGTGAACAAGTTAAGAACTTTAGAAACTTATACACTAGCCTTAGATACCGTCATACAGGGAATAGGTTAGGGCTAGGCTGCGCTACAGAACAGTAAGAAGAGACTGGAGAAATCGTCAGTGATTGTGGAACCTGACAATGCATATATATAATGTATGTATATATGCATGTATATAATTACATGGTTTGTGGAAGAGGAATAAAAGGAAGAAGAAGAAGAGGAAGAAGAAGGAGAAGAAGAAGAAGAAGAAGAAGAAGAAAGAAAGAAAAGAAGAAGAAGAAGAGGAAGAAGAGGAGGAGAATGAGGAGGAGGAGGTGGTGGAGAACAGTTTTAAAGCCTGGCCTGCGATGCAGAATCGTTTGAAAAGTGCTGTAATATGCCAAACAAATTTCTGTCGAGGACAACGACCTCTATTGTCATCGCCCCTCGTCAAATCTCGACCCATCCAGACATCGGTATGACGTGTTGACTTAATTTTCTTGATCTCAGCATATGATGACGTGTGAATAGTCCCCTCCATTGCTATCTGATCATCCAGCCAACGCTCCGTATTGCCAGTCTACAACTGCGTTGGATGTGGGGGCACAAAGGGACCAGATATCCCGCGACCGAATTTGTACCTTGGTGATCTGTCATCAAGCATGTTACGGACGAGGAAGTGCTGACGATGGTAGAAGAGAAAGATCTCTGCTAGATGCAATAAAGACAAGACAAAAGAATTGGATAGGACATTTGCTGCGAGGAAACTCACTGCAGAAAGAAATAATTGAAGATTGGAGGGGGAAAGGTGCAGAGGAAGACCTAGACAAAAACTGTTGGATGGGATGATGGAGAAGGGTTACAGAGAACTTAAGGACATGGCACAACAGCGTGAAAGATGGAGACATTGGACGTTTGGACCTGCCACTTGGCAGAGAACCTAAAGAAGAAAGAAGATCTGTCATCATCTCTCGGCTGCTGGCAATACAGCTGCACGTCTGACTATCATTGCACGCTATGATAATTAAGTCGATTATATGTAACGAACTAGTAGTGTGAATTCAGTTATATTCTATCTTTGTATATAGGACCAATAAAATACGCATATATGTATTTGTATATGTATATGTATATTGTATATGCATGTAAAGAATGTATACATTGCGGTTATATAAACAAGCGTACACTTAAGCATTTTGTTCTGAGTCAAAATTGTCACTTGTTGAGTGCAAATAAACTATACTTATAGGCAAGACATTTTTCCAGATTCAACCTTAAACATATTATTCTATATATATAGTTTCCCCATTTCTTTTATCACGAAGAGTAGCTCTGAGATTTTAAGTTCCAGCGGACACTCGACCGTAAATCCAGGAGCTCCAGCTACCTCCGAGTTGAGGTGCGCAGAATGATCGTTTTCCTACCGAAATGTTCCGCGATGAGCATAGCACACATGGCGAGCAGAGTGAGTCCGAGCAGCAACCAGACCATACAGACAAGCAGCCTCTCAGTCGATGCTGTCCGTCGCGTTTCCGCCCCCGGAACAAAGTCCCCGAACCCTATGGTGCTGAGGGTAACGAAGCAGAAGTAGGGTCCCGTCGCGTAGTCCCATCCCTCCCACAGACAGAAGCCGAGGGACCCTGCGAAGATGTACGTCACCATGACCATGATGCAGGCTCCGATCGGGACGGGGGCCTTGTGACGGCGCCGGCTGTAGCCGTACTCATCGTCCGATGTGGAATAGATGGGGTCCAGCCTGGACTCAACCTGGTCGTCGTCGGTCTTCGGGGGATCTCTGCCCCCGGCGACGTCGTCACCGATGGAGTTCACCGCCAGCGGATGCCGTGACCTCCGCGCTGCCAGCCCTCCTCCATCTGCCTCTCCTCCTCCCTCTCCCTTCTCCGTCGTTCGCTTCCGGCGTTTCTCCGATCCCAGTCGCTTCTTCTTCTTCCGCGGTTCCTCCTTCGAGAACTTCCGTCGACCACCAGCAGATCCTCCTGCTCCAGCGCCTCCTCCAGCCTCGTCCTCTGCGCTTCCGGTCTCCGTTGACGCGTTCACCTCCGAGGAACTGTCGTCCGGAGCCGTCACGAACGACTCGTCCGACTGACCCATCGGGGACTTCACCCCGTTCGGCCAATCTTCGACGTCTCCCTGAGGGGACCCTGTGCGACCAGTTCCCCGTCGTCGGCCTCCCTTCTTCTGGTGCCGGTCTGGTTGTCCCGCGGATGAGCTCCTGGCCGCAGTCGTCTGGTGTTGATTGTTGGGTTGGTGGGGGTTGGAGGAGCGCTTCTGTCGTCGTCCATCCAGCAGAAGCGTTGGAACCGTCTTGGCTCGGAGCATTCGAGGACTGGACGCCGCCGCAGCCGTTGTCATCGGCCGTCGAGTGACCAATGGACGAGGCTTCTGCTTCACCGCCGCCGTCGTCGAAGAGGAGGGTCTCACCTCCGCCGGGCGATCGAACCCCGTTGGCGGCGCAACGGTCGACGACTGCCTGCCTCTGCCCCCACCGAGGCTGGTGTTCGTGTTGGTGTTGGTGGGGCTGGTGGGGGCCTCTGAGGAGCTGAGTCGCGACGGTTTGCGCTCCATCCTCACCTGAGACTGCGACGATCTTCTCTGATGTGACGTCGATCGAGGCAGAGTAGCGCTCTTCTCGTCCGATGTTTTCCTATTATCGAGGGTTCGATCCCTAAGTGACTCGACGCCTAATCGTCGATGATCAAGGGTCCGTTCCCTCTCGACCGCCCCCGCCCCAGCCCCCGAGGTCTGGCCCTTCCCTGCAGACCCCTGCAACACCTCCTCCTCGCGTCGATCCTGCCGCTGCTCTGGGCTCCACGTGCCACCCTTGCTGTAGCGGACTCTGCTATCGTTCCGCGCCGGGGCGAACGACCTCGGCCGCGTCTTCATGACCACGTGACCGGAATTGACGTCATCGATCATGCTGATCGTCTCGTAGACGTGCGACGACTGCGTTCGCCAGTCGCGATTCGCTCGACTGACCGAGCGAGGCAGCGAACTGTGAAAGGCCATGTTGACGCAAGTTCCCGCCTCGGAATCGCCACGCATGAACTCCAGGTTGTCGGTTGGCGTCAACAGCAGACCCTGTGTGGGGTCAGTGTTGCTCTCAACGGGGCTCTCTACCGCCAGTCCACCGCTGTTCGTTGGACGACCTCTACGCGAGTAACCCACACGGTAGGAGGAGGAGTATGTGCCTGTGGTTGACAGCACATCTGATCGGGGCTGGTAGAGTACGCCGCTTCGTCGGCGACGCCTGGCCCTTTCGCACCGCTTGCAGCAGCAGAGGTCGCAACAAACCTTCTGGTAGAAGAGACGGAATCCCTCGGCCAGAAGTGCTCCCATCTTCCACAGGTAGAGAACCATCAGCGGAATTCCGATCAGACCGTACAGGATCGTTAGCAGCCGACCCCATCCGGTCCGCGGGGTCACGTGACCGTAACCTTCAACACAGAACAGAAACAGACAACAGAATCAGACAATTGCAGCAGCAGGTACATGTATGCCATGCAGGAGATATTGTGTATCATATTCCATAAAGAATAATTCGTGATACTGTGCTGCATGTATCTCATGAAACATTCTCAACTCATTTAAGTCGCACTTGAACTGTACAACTGCCGGGTAGCTGAAATACAGAACAATCCTATTATATTGTACGGTATTGTAGTTAGTGTTGCAGCTGTTGCGGTTTTTTTTGTGGAAGCCGATGGTGCATTGGATAACAAGACACTGACATGGATTTATTTATTTTGGATATCAGTGGAGTTCGATTTCCGAAGCCCGTGTAGGATGAGCGTGCTTTCTAAGCTATTAGCGCTGTTGCTTTGCAGGCTGTCTGTTCTGCTAATAGTTAAGAATGATGTTAATAAGATGACTACATAAATGTAGCCTACACCGTAGCCGGATTGTTGAATAAACTGAAAAAGCTATAGTATAGATAAGGCGCTACATAAATGGCCATATTGGCACATTGTATCAACTCATCAGAGACGTGTGCATGTACGTAGGCCTATGTGTGTATCTGTAGGCCTATGTATGAATGTATATGTACAATAATGTACATGTAGATCTATGCTCTGCATGTACAATGTACATGCTATGCTACTCATAGGCATAGTGTGCATGGTCTTTATTCGGTCGGGCGAACAACCTTGCCCATAGCGTCTGGTTCTCCGCTTTCGGATTTCTGTTCTACAGCGCCGATCATTATCGCTATCTTGTTGTACAACCTGGAATGAGACCCTTTCTCTGTTACACTGCGCTTATTGCCCGCGGTAACTACACTCTGTTCCTGAAGAACCTCGGTATACACTGTCCTATTTAGCCGTAGTTGAGTCGGGAGCGCTTCTGAGTAGCCTACTTTGAAGAGGCGCTATATAAATATCCTAAATAAATCCTAGCTATGTACAATAAACACTGTGTTCCGAAAAATCCTAACCACTTGTCAGGTTCCACAATCACTGACGATTTCTCCAGTCTCTTCTTACTGTTCTGTAGCGCAGCCTAGCCCTAACCTATTCCCTGTATGACGGTATCTAAGGCTAGTGTATAAGTTTCTAAAGTTCTTAACTTGTTCACTTATAACCAAGATCTGTTTCTTGTATTTTCTTCTCCGTTTTAATATTCGCAAATAACACAACAATGCATCAACGACGACAAGCGATTCAATTCTGTGACAGCAACGCAACCTTAATATCTTACTGCTCTCTAAAGTTTTCAACACACACTCCACTGTTCTATAAAACGTCTTACACTACTAGCACTCCTTCAACAACTTATCTCACTGTCTGGGCGTACACTCTTCCCCCTGCCGCTCTGTCCTTCTCTCTGCCTCTCTCCGTCTGTCTGTCTGTCTGTCTGTCTGTCTGTCTGTTTCTCTCTCTCGCGCTCTCCGGCGACGGTCGGCCGAGCCGCGCCAACTTTCCCGCCAGTCTGCCACCTGCAAGTCTGTCTGTCCGTACGCTTAACAATTAGCTGACCTTGAGCTGGTCTATTCGTACGCTCACCCCTTAGCTGACCACATACACTATACAAAATTAGCTCACATTACCTCCCTCCTTTCTTTTAAAGAGAGCTAATTATCTATAAAAATTAGCGAACGTATCTTAACTAAACAATGCAAATAGTCCATAACATAATACATCATAAAATATCTTACACTACAATCTAGACAGACAATCGGCTACTACATTCAATTTACCTTTCTTATAGTTCAATAGAATGTCAAAATTTTGCAATGATAAAGACCATCTGACTAATTTAGCAGATTTCGACATTGATTCAGTCAAATAAACTAAAGGATTATGGTCTGTAAACACATTGATTTTAGAACCAATAAGAATTTCTTTCAACTTATTTAAAGCCCATATGATGGCATAGGCTTCCTTCTAAATCGTCGCCCATCTCCTCTGGGTATCTGTCAGCTTCTGACTGATAAATGAAACGGGACGTTCTATCTCTTCCTCGTCCACCTGAGACAGAACAGCTCCCACAGCAAAATCACTGCTATCACAGTACAAATTAAAAGGTTTACCAACCTCAAACATATATAGAATCACATTTGACAAGACAATCTGTTTAAGGGAATCAAAGGCTTTCTGATGTGCATCAGTCCAAACAATGTTCTCAGGTACTTTCTTGCTGGTTAAGTCTGTCAATGGTTTAGCAATTTCAGCAAAATTACAAATAAACTGTCTGTAAAACCCAAAAAATCCTAAGACTTGCTTCACTTCCTTCCTGGTTTCAGGTTTCTTCAAATTAATTAAACTGTCAATCCTGTCTGGATTCATCATCTTCTTCCCTGATCCTATAAGGTGACCGATGAACTTCACCTCACTCTTACCAAACACACATTTCTTCAAGTTCAATGTTACATTATGCAGTCTTATTTGTTTCAAAAATAACTCCAAATGTCTCAAATGAATGTCCCAATCATTAGAATGCACTGCAATGTCATCAACATAAGGTTCAGTAAAATCATGAATCGGTTGCAAAATCATATTTATCGCTTTTACAAAAGTCCGTCCAGAGTTAATCATTCCAAAAGGAACACGCGTAAATTCATACAGTCCATTATGTGTAACAAACGCAGTCTTCCATTGGTCACTCGTTTTCACAGGACAAGTCCAATATGCGCTGCGACAGTCCATAACAGAAATGAACTTGGATTTTCCGACTTTGCTCAAGACATCGTTGACGATTGGCATAGGATATCTGCAGTTCTCAGTAAAAGAGTTAATGTATCTGTAGTCACAAGCCAATCTCAAGGATCCATCCTTCTTTTTGACAATGACAAGTGGACTTGCCATTCTGCTTGACGATGGTTGGATGATGTTTTCTTTCAGCATCTATTGTATTTGTTTTTCCACTTCTGCTCGGTATATTAGTGGTATTCGATATGCCATGAATTCCTTTTCTCGAAAGTCTGGTCTCAGCACCACTTCGTGTTCTACTAATGTACATAGTCCAGGTTTATCTGAAAATCTGTCTGCATATCGATTCAGTACATCAAGTAATTGTTTCTGCTGTTCGCTCGTCAGATGTCCAATTTGTTCGTAATCCAATTGGAGTGACTTCTGTTTTGTCTCTGAATAGTCTTCCTTCAGCGGTATTTCTACCACTGATCCAAATTCGTCATCCTCTTCCACGATCAGACCACAAGACAATGTTCTCGTAATGAACTTCCTCATCTTGTTGGCATGAATAATCCGTCGACCGTTTTCGTTCATGTCCACCAGATACGAATATTTGGATCTTCTTTGCAAGACCGTGCATGGACCATGCCATCGCGAGATCAATTTATTGGTTGACGTTGGATACAGCACGATGACGTTCTCTCCTGGTTCGAATTCTTTATCTTTTGCTCTTTTGTTATATTGACTGGCGTATTGTTTTTGCTTTTCTTCAGCACAGCTCTCGGCGAATGTCAAGGCCTTTTCCATGTCTGCTCTTAAATTCTTCAGGTACTTTGCCGGTTGCACTCCAATGTTCGGTGGTAGATTTATCTCTTTGGTCCAGCTTTCTTTAAGAATGGTTAGTGGCCCTCTCGGCAACTTTCCATAGACTAGTAGATACGGTGCCACTCCGGTAGTTGCATTAGGCACTTCTCTCAATGCCCAAACTGTAAATGGAATAATTTTATGCCACTGTCTCGGATTTTCCACAACGACATGATGAATCATCTTCTTGAACGTTTGATTCCATCTCTCCACCAATCCTGCCGCTTCTGGATGTCCTGGCGAATCGAATCGAGGACAACACCCCATCAGTTTCAGAAATTCTCTTGTTAGACTGGCTGTAAAATTCGTCCCTCTATCACTCGTTATCACTGACGGAACTCCCACATCCATGAACAACTTCATCAAAGCTTCGCATACAGCCTTAGCAGTCAATGATTTCATCAAGAATATTGTCGGCCATCTTGTACATGAGTCCACGATGCACAGGCAATACTTATGCCCTGCTGCTGACGTCGGTTCGATTGGTCCTACGACGTCCATGGTCATTCTTCTGAACGGCACATCCTCCCTTGGTATTGGTGTAATCGGCACTCGATCCATCACCAAACTTCGTGCTTTCAACTGACACTTCTCACAGGACTTGCAGAATTTCACCACATCTCTACGCATTCTTGGCCACACAAAGGACAACTTGATACGTTCCCTTGTCTTCTCTTCTCCCAAGTGTCCGCCAAATACTGACTCGTGCGCCAATTCCATCACCTGAATTCTTCTTTCCTTCGGCAACACCAACTGATACACCAACTGATCCAACATTTGATGCTTCTTATACATCAAACCATTCACCACACTAAACTCTGATCCTTTGTCTTCAGCTATCCTCCACCACGACCTCAGTGACTCGTCATTTCTCTGTTGCTCTTCAAACTTCTTCGCGTCTGCCAATTGTCTTTCATCACTTGTGTTCTCGGCAAACAAATCTCTCATACTCGTGTCCATTTCACCATCACTCCCAAAATCATCATAATCATCATGCTCACATGCAACCATCTCTTCTTCAATTTCATTGTTCCCGGATGTTACTCCTTCTTCTTCTTCTTGAACGCTTTGTTCATCATCGCTTTCGGTGTCCTCATCTAGCAAACTTTCATTTGACTTTTCCTCTTCTCCTTCTTCCACTTCTCTTCTCCGACTCTGTGCTCTTGTAGTCACATTCGCTTGCAATTCTCCTTGCAATACACTCACTGGTGGAACCTCTTTCAGTTCTGCGATTATCTCTGGATGCAGCAAGAACCTTTCTTTGTTATCTTTGCACAAGACTGCCGGAATGCTGGCACACACCAAGGTTAAATATGGTGCGATATTTACTCCCTTGTCTTTCAGATCTCCTCCTTCGTTATGACAACTCATCCGCACTTCGATTTTCACCAACTTAGCTGGAATGGGTTCTCCAGCCACACATTGCAAATGTACTCTACCAATTTCTTCCACTGTCGCTCCTTTCAACAATTCCTCATTGATTACTGGAATCTCAGTACCAGAGTCAATCAGCGCTTTGACTTGCACAGGCTGACAACTGTCATCATTTCCACGTATCTCTACATTGACATGCTGTAGTAATGACTTCTTTGTACGTTGACACTCATCTTTGCTTTCAGTTTCTCGACCAGTATCTTTGATGGGAGCAGAATTTACTATTTCTCTCTGTATAGCAAATTGAGGCGTGCACTTCATTACTGACTTCACTTCCGTTTCGCGGTTGTCTTGTTCTTCCGGCTGATTCGGTGCATTCATTACTTGGATCTGATTTACTCTGAGATTTTCTGCACTTCGAGTAAATCTATTTCTCAGATTTGTCATTCTTGGTGGTACTCGACAATCCTTTATCAGATGTTTGTCTGACTGACAATTATGGCAACGTTTCTTACCAATCCCTCTCTGTTCAGTGCTCTCCCGCCTGTAATTGTACGCTGCATTGTTTTCTCTTTGGCGTCCCATCACTGGAATTCGACTGTATATTTGTCTGTCACCCGTTGCTTCTCTTCTATCTTGACTAAACTGTCTTCCAGGAGCACCATCATTCCTTGTTTCATTACTTCTGGCTTGGTTTCCTGTTTCTTTGTTATTACTATTCCACCTGGGTTGCTTCGAACTATTACCCCATGCTTCATATTTCGGTTTGTCTTGAAACATTAGACCAATTCGATTGTTCACGTGTATGTCTGCGAGTTCTGCAACATTACTAGCTTCGAAGCATTCAGTACCCTCTTTTGCTAGTACGAACTGTAGTGGACCCGGTGGTAGACATTCTTTCAACTTATCCGCCACCAACAGATCAAATAACTTCTCATAGTTTTTGCCCACTCGTCTACTTCTGACATAATAGTTCAACAGATTCTTCAATCTTGCTGTAAACATAGTGTATGTCTCTTCTGCCGTTTTCTTCGCTTCTCCAAATCGTGATCGATATTCTCTCGCTGTCAATTTGAATTCTTTCAGTAAATGTTCTTTCACTATGTCGTAATCGTCTAGATCATCAAAAGACAATCGGTTCAACACCGTTCTCGCTCTTGGCGTCATTAGTGGCAACAGCAATTTGACCCAAAACTGCTTTTCCACCGTAAAACTGTTGAATGCATTCTCAACTGTCTCAAAATATAATGGCACCTCCATCATATCATACGGCATCTTTGGTAACACGTGTTTCATTGCATCACCTATCTTTTTAATCTTGGACACCATTGTCTCACTTTCTCGAATCCTGTTTCGTTCTGACTCTTCACGGCTTCTTCTTTCGTCTTCATTTCGTTCCCTCAGTCTATTTTGATCTTCTACCCTACGCAGTTCTTCTTGTTCTATCTTTTGCTGCAACAATTCTAACTGCTTTCTGCGTTCCTCCTTTTCTATAGCCATTTCTCGGAGCTGAGCTTCCTTCAAAGCGAGTTTCTTTTGTTCCAATTGTACTTGTTCTTCCCTTTCTCTTTCCGCTTTTTCCAAACTTTCTTTCTCCATTTTCAATTCTTCCTGTCGAATCTCTTCGGCTCTTTCCAATTCTACCAAACGCATGGCTTCTTTGTCTTCCTCGCGAGCCTTTTGCTCTTCAATCTGCTGTTTTCGTATTTCTTCATCACTTTTCCTTGCTCTCTCGTATTCTATCATTAGTGCCATCCTTCTTTGTTCTGCTTCGTCACGATCTCTTTTCAGTTGTTCTAACTGAAGCTGGAACTGCTGCTTCTGTATCTCTATCTCTTCTTGCCTCAACCTTTCTGCTTTTTCCACTCTTTCTTTATCTTCTCGTCTCCGTTGCTCCTCTTTCTCTTTATCTTCTCGTCTCCGTTGCTCCTCTTTCTCTTCTCGTCTCCGTTGCTCCTCTTTCTCTTTATCTTCTCGTCTCCGTTGCTCCTCTTTCTCTTCTTGTTTCCGTTCTTTATCCTCTTGTCTCCGTTGCTCCTCTTTCTCTTTATCCTCTCGTCTCCGTTGTTCTTCTTTCTCTTTCTCCTCTTGTCTCCGTTGTTCCTCCCTCATCATCATAAATTGCATCAACGCCTCCATAGACATAGCCTGTGGTTTCTCCTCAACACCACCTATTGCACCTTTCTCTTCAGCTTCCTTTAGCCACACCTCTGCTAGGGCTCTCATCAAATTTTCCCTTGACATCTCTTCGATTTCTTCCACGTCTAGACCGGCTTCGATTAATAATTTTATTATTCGATCAGAAGACATCTTCTTTATACTAGCTTGCTTTTGTTCCGTGAGTTTCTCCATCTTACTTTCTTACTTCAACTGATTTGCGTGAAGAAAATCGAGGGAGTGGCTATGCTTTCTGCAATTGGTTGACTGTAATTTCAATTACTTGTTTATTCAAGGAGCGAGTTTTGTATACCTCTCTCTGGCGTTGTGTTGTCGTAGTGTCGTTCGTATGCCCGTTGTATCTTCTCACCAGTTGTTCGGATGCTCGGACTGCTTCTCCGGTTGTTCAGATGCTCACTCTCCTTCTCCCGTGTGGTCGGCGTCTCGTAAGGCTTCAAAATCCACTGTCCGTAGCTTGGATACGACTATCCCAACGTTAGTTGCTTGACTTCGCAATTCACCGTTTGTAAACCTGGATACAATATCCCGACGTCCGTTGCTTGACTTCGTATTCCACCGTCCGTTGCCTGAACTCGATATCCCACCGTCCGTTGCCTGAACTCGATATCCCACCGCTGCCACCAAATGTCAGGTTCCACAATCACTGACGATTTCTCCAGTCTCTTCTTACTGTTCTGTAGCGCAGCCTAGCCCTAACCTATTCCCTGTATGACGGTATCTATGGCTAGTGTATAAGTTTCTAAAGTTCTTAACTTGTTCACTTACAACCAAGATCTGTTTCTTGTATTTTCTTCTCCGTTTTAATATTCGCAAATAACACAACAATGCATCAACGACGACAAGCGATTCAATTCTGTGACAGCAACGCAACCTTAATATCTTACTGCTCTCTAAAGTTTTCAACACACACTCCACTGTTCTATAAAACGTCTTACACTACTAGCACTCCTTCAACAACTTATCTCACTGTCTGGGCGTACACTCTTCCCCCTGCCGCTCTGTCCTTCTCTCTGCCTCTCTCCGTCTGTCTGTCTGTCTGTCTGTCTGTTTCTCTCTCTCGCGCTCTCCGGCGACGGTCGGCCGAGCCGCGCCAACTTTCCCGCCAGTCTGCCACCTGCAAGTCTGTCTGTCCGTACGCTTAACAATTAGCTGACCTTGAGCTGGTCTATTCGTACGCTCACCCCTTAGCTGACCACATACACTATACAAAATTAGCTCACACCACTTATGACAGTGAAAAAAATAAGTCTAAGTATAGTAATCAATTTTTTTTAGTTTATTCGGGTCACGCCAACGCTTGCGTTCTTTTCCTTCACTTTCCAGCATCGACCTCGCAGGGTCTGCGGTATCAATATCAGGTACTGTCAAAACACTTGGGGTTGCCCATGGGACCTGGACAGTATATGCTTACTTTTCGGATGCATGTAACAAACCTTTGTAGATCTTGCTTTTATCACATCAGGGCAATACGCCACATTAGGTCGGCTCTGACTAAAGATATGCCGAAGACTTTAGCTTGCTCCCTTGTCTCCTCTCGCCTTGATTATGCTAATGCGATTTTTGTTGGCATTTCAGACTATGAGCTACATAGGCTGCAACGCATCCAAAATTTCTTAGCTCGGGTTGTGCTGCGCGTCCCACTACAATCAAGTTCTTCAGTTTTACTTCATCAGCTGCATTGGCTTCCTGTCGAGTTCAGGATAAAATTTAAATTGGCCTGTTTAACCTACAAATCCCTCTCCACCGGAACACCTCCCTACCCTCAGTCACTGCCTACTCCTTACATTCCTTCTCGTTACCTGCGATCATCAAGCATGGGTCTTTTAGCTGAGCCTTCGAGGCAGAACTGTTATGGGCTCGCGTGCATTCCATGCCTCTGCTCCCAAGGAATGGAATCTACTTCTACTCTCTCTCTCTCTCTCTTCGTTGCTCAAATTCACTCCCTACATGCCTTAAAAAATGGCTCAAAACTCACTACTTCTCCCTGGCTTTTAAGTACTTCGCTATCTAACTGCATCTTCCTCTGGTGGCTGACTATCCGCGCCTCAGATTTACATTTCGGTGTGACCTTGCGCGCGTAAGAAATTTATAATATAATAGTAAAAAATTCTCAAAAAATTATCCTGAAATAATATTGAACACTTGATGTTTATTCATTTAGTATTTCGCGACCTGAGAATTACAAGGCCGTATGTCCAAAAATACTATATTTTGATCTTAGTAATCGCCTCTAAAGAATTAATAATAAGCCGTATGTCCTGTAAATATAGATAATGCACATACAATAGATTCACAGCTAGAGTTAAAATTACATAGCCGTATGTCCTATATTCAAGCTCTACCGAGTATTACACAGCTGTATGTCCGATATCCAATCAAGCAGCAGCACTGGAGCACGTGATATGTACATACGGCCTTGTAATTCTCAAAACTGTTTTAACAATGGCGGATCGACCAAAACGTGCTTGTCGGCGTATTTTAAGTGAAAGGGAAATGAAATTACTTCTGGAAGGCGAAGAAAGGTTCGTTACCTATAATTATTCTTCTGGCAAACTGAGTTGTCAATAAATCTTCCTGGGTTCGAGCCGCGCCGCAGGGCTTTAGATTTTCAATTTAGGCCTACTGTTGGCTGCCGATCATTGGCGCTTGGCTGTTGTGTTTGTTTGGCCCGGGTTAGTTAAAAGTAATAATCCCCCTCCCCTGCTCCTGGCATGGCCGCCCAGGAGTATTACAACACTTAGGCCGGGTGTTTCGAACCAAAGTTCTGTGAAGCTGACCTGCGTGTCATAGCTTAGTTGTCCAAGAAACAAACCATTGAAACTACAACAGCTACGAAAAGAAGACATGAAAGATTTTCAGTCAATAGCCGACAAGTTCAAGTTTGATGTTATTCCATACACCAAAGTGAAGACATTACAGTATTCAGCCTTTGAACCTATGAACATCAAATACAAGACAAGCTTCAGTTCTAATGATTGGTCAGAAGAGACTTTACAACAGAAGCTAAACAAAACTGAAAAACTTCGTAATAAACAGAAGAACCATCTTGATCAGCAGAACAATCTCTTTAGTGTGCCTTGTACTATAGCGAAAGTACAAAACTTGAGTGTTGAAAAAATGAAAGACCTGTCATCAATGTTGGCATTTATGCCACCGCAAGACAAAGCATACATGGAGTTACTTTGTAAAAAAAAGTGCATCGAAAGTCATGTCAAAGAAATCAAGACGTAGTGTGGACCATATAAATCAAGAAGTTGGAGAAACATCAACAGAAACTATTGAACTTGCAAATGAGAATACCAAACTTGCTAGAAATCGTCGAGCTAAAATAAAAAAGTAACAAACTTAAGTACATTGAGAACAGTACGAACAACAACATTGAAAACGTGTGCTCTAACTATGTGCTGTAGTCCTAGTCGTAATACCAGCATTATTGGGTTTTCTCAAAGTCGAAAATATATCTAGGTATAGTAACAAACACTGTGCTAGACATATTTTTTGTGTTCTTTTTAGTTTCTAGACAGTATATTGGTTTAATACTTTATACATTATCAATATCCTCAAAAATTGTTCAGTTTTATTGCTTTTCTTTAGGGCCTACTTTTAACATGCATGCACTTCAAAAATCATTTTACATCTGTTATAATACAGAAATTGAGCAAATTGAAATTAAATACTCAAAATTCTACCATGAGAATACTCTATTGTTACTACATAAATTAATAAAATTTGAGAATGACAAAGCTGTATGTCCAAAAATTGTCTTGGTCATCCTATAAAATGCTGAATTCTTCAACATTCAATAAACACAACAACATTATAAAGATAATTAATGAAGCCAGACTTCTATTTTAATTGAAGGAATTCATTACCACAACAATAAATTATTTTGTTTGGCAAGGGACATCATGCAAACTTGTTTTTCAGTTTAACTCAAAATGACTAAGAATGGACATACAGCCTTGTAATTCTCAGGTCGCGATTTGTGTTCAAAATGTCCACAAGCTTCGAGACGTTCTGTAACGCCACTCATTAGCAGCAAAATGGACGACCAGCTGATCAAGTTCATCCCCAGCAGCATTAACGGTTCGCTCTCGGAGTTCTTCCATATTTCTGACCTTTGTCTTGTAGCATAGGCCTACTTTCTTCCGCAATATTTCCCAAATTTGTTGCTAATTATGTCAGGATCAAAAGGCTTTTGAATTTTTTAAAAGTTATTATCCACCATGTTTATAATATAGTGTCTTCTTCCACATTTTTGGAGATTGGAATTTTTCCGGACGCAGTGTTCCGTATATGTATGAAGATGTGCGTGCATGCATGGGTGTATTACGCGTGTCTAAAATTATATGCAATTATGCATGCGTGTGTGTATGTGTGCATACGAGACTTAGATCTATGCATGTATGTATGCAAACATTGGCTGACTGATTTATCGAATGAACAAATGAACGAATTAATATATTCAACACAATTATAGATGTTTTTATGTTATTTTTTTATCTGTATTGTCACCTCTTCTCACAGTATGCTCGAGCCCTTCAGCGCAATCGACCTCAAGAGAGAGGAAGGCGGGATGGATGGGGAGGATGCTGGAAAAAGATGAAGGACCGCAACCAGAGAGGATGGTGGAGCGGACTGGTGGAGGGGGGAAGGAATCCATTTCATTCAGTCGTAATTAATCGTTTGAATAAGTAATCTATTATTTGATTGATTGATTGACTGACTGACTGATTGATTGATTGATTTGATTGATTGATTGTTTGATTGATTGATTGATTGACTGACTGACTGACTGACTGATTGATTGATTGATCGATCGATTGATTGATTGATTGATTGATTGATTGATTGATTGATTGATAGCTCCAGCGATAGATTGCAGCAGCATTTTGTTGAATGCATCTGCAGTGATGACAGATCTAACTCAACAGCACGAACACCGATGACGTCATTTCGTCCAGAGTAATTGGCACATGTGCTTGCAGGAAGGTGGATGGAAGAGAGAGGTGATCCCCGAAGGCAACGCCTATCCACTCTCCTCCCAGTCGTTCATCACCCACTTGTTGCTGAGTTCGGCCTGGACCTGCCGAGCACAGGTGAGCCAAATCGGCCTCATGAGCAGTCAGCTACTGTAGCCAGATGCTTTCGCTTAGGTCTCACCTCAGCCAGCTGAAAGAAGCGCTCCCTCCCCCCCCCCCGACACACACACACCAGCCAAAAGTGCAGTCAAAGATGGACGCACCGACGAACAGACGGCAGGTATATAGGTGTACGGTAACCTTGACGCACCTGTGGGCCAACGAGGAGCCGTGAGCTAAGGTGTGCAGGAGGGAGGGAGAGAAGGAGGGAGATAGGGAGGGAAGGAGGGAGGGGAGAGAGAAAGTGGAAGGACCTCGAACCCCCCTGCTCTCGTTGCTGGCATGATCCATGTCTATGCATGATCCGATAACCTTTTGACTGAGCCAACTCTGCTGTTGAGTAATGCGACGGATGCGTTGTTATACCATCATCCTGCATGGTTTGCATGCATGGTTGGGGTTCGTGGTAGCACACGCAACCTTCAGAGTCATCTCTGACGTCTGTCGACAGTTTCAGTAGATACCAATCAAAGTGTAAAGATTTGATAAGGGTTCTCTGCCATCCATTCACAGCTTAATATCATAGGCAATCCCGATGTTAGTTTGGCTACAGCAGGAGCTATCACTTAAACAAAGCTGCTTCGTATAAGGAATATATTATTTAGGTTGACTGCCGTCTCGGCAAAAATTCATCAAGTACTTGGACTTAGCTTATATCACCAGACACGGTCAACCGCTAAGTTCATGCCATCTAATAAGATGATTGATCTTCTACTCAATGTCATTCTATAACGACGTTCATTCTCCAACTTAGTAAAGTTCAATTATTAACCCACACCCCAAACAAGGGCGGATACAGAAATTTTGGATGGGGGGCCAAAATTTCGGGTCTTGGTCCGGGAAACCGGGAAAAAATTTCCGTCTCCATCCGCCGAAAAAGTTGATGACCTTTTTTTTTAGTCGTCAGCCTGAAATTTTCCCAAAACATACCTTTTCCATCCGCCAAAAAGTTGATGACCTTTTTTTCTCTTTCTTTCTTTTTTTTAGTCATCGATCTGGAATTTCCAAAAAACATACCTTTTCCCATCCGGCCTCCACCCGAAACACTGATGACCTTCTTCGCCACTGCGCGGCACGGACATTCGGAGCTATTCGCGGGGGGTGGGCCAAGTCAACTTTTCCGGACAGAATAGCTGGTAAAAAATAAAGACATTTCTAAATGGGGGGGCCATGGCCGGATTGCCCCCCCCCCCCGGATCCGCCCCTGACCCCAAATGATTAGTGCTTTATCGTTAGTTAATCTCGTTTCTATGTTCGCTTGCTATACAGCCCCTCTACTCAGAGGCGCTCCCGACTACAGACGGTGGCGGCACTAGGATGTTAGGGGGTCTAAGCCCCCTATAAAAGGCTAAGCCCCTACTAAAAAAAGGTCATCCGGGTTTCTTTCACATGCAAAATAAAAGGTCGTCAGAAATTTTGGCGGATGAAAAGGAAACTGGAAAATTTCCATGATATTTCGGCCGGATGACTAAAAAAAAGGTCGCCAGGAGACCCAAAAGGGATAAGAGGTCCCGCAAAGCAAGGGCCACCTAAAACAATTTAGTTGAGAAAACTGCATCACGGACAACCATGCTATGTGAAAAACTAAGAGATGAATATTATTCTTAATTAAAATATGAGCAGACTGATGTTATAGAATAGACCGTAGAAACATACAAGTTTAAAAAGAACATACATAACCTATAGACGAAGAAAAGCAAACGTGGTGATCAGATAGAAGCTGTTGATTTCTAAATAGAGTTATGACTGGTTTTCGAGTTCACTCATCCCGACATATTATCTCAAACAGCCTCGCATTCTATCTATAAGTTTCCAATTTCTCGTCGCTGATGACTAATATCTTGATGGTTCCATTGGTCTCAACTTTCGTAGTCCAGCAAAAAAGTTTTCCTGTGGTACGTTCATCCTTCTGAAATAAGTTGCCTTACAACCTGTGACATGAATTCCACAGTCTGTCTTTTCTGTCAGCATCTATTCATCTATTCCTTCATTCATCCATTCATCCATTCCTCCATTCATCCATTCATCTACCCATCTATTCATCCATTCATCCATTCATCCATTCATTTTTCCATCTTTCATCCATTCATCCATTCACCTATTCAGCCATTCATCTATCCATCTATTCATCCATTCATCTATCCATCTATCCATCTATTCATCCATTCATCCATTCATCCATTCATCTTTCCATCCATTCATTCATTCATATTTCCATCTTTCCATCTTTCATCCGTTCATCCATTCACCTATTCATCCATTCATCTATCCATCTATTCATCCATTCATCCATTCATTTTTCCATCTTTCATCCATTCATCCATTCATCTTTCCATCTTTCATCCATTCACATTGCTTTCTTCCTCCCTTCTGTCTGTCCATTTGTCTTTCCTTCCATTCCATGTAACCCATTTCTTTAGTCGGTTCTTTCTTCAATCCTAAATTCTCTCTTTCTCCAACTGTTCCGTTCAATCCATGCTTCCATTCTGTTGGAAGAGTCGACCTCTCTAGAAGTGGCGCTATATAAACATATGAAATCACGATCTCCATTGCGCTTCTTTGTGCATCATAGTAACGATGCTGTATGACGGCAACGGTGTCGTATGATTTATTAGGCCAGATTATATTAAATTAAATTAGATTAGATTAGATTAGATTAGATAAGATTACATTAGAATAAGGTTTGGTCCGTTGGAATTGGAAAACAGACTAGACTGCATTAGCCATTAGAGGACTCGAACTCTGACTTAAGCTCCCTTGCCTTTCTTGACTCACTCGCTCAGTCGCTTGATCACTCAATTATTTATTCATTCACATGCATACTCGCCTACTCCTTCATTCACTTACTCAGTCAGTCAATCACACTGCGCGCTCATTCATTCACAAAACCCAATTCCAGTTCTACATCCAATAAGCAAAACTCAATTCTAAAGCTAGAGTCAAGTAATAGGCCTATATCCGAACACCACCTACCGACAGTTGTGACGACCGTAACAGAGTAGAGGAGTGCGCCTACAAACGACCAACGTATGGGATCTGCTTCCGGTTCTAGACTTCCATAATCAGCTCCTCCACCTCTTCCTCCCTGAGACCCGATCTGCTGTTGGTACCTAAGCAACAGTTCCTTCAGGCCGTCCGTGAAGTTCGCTTTCCCTTGATCGATAACCGGTCCACCGCCACCGGGGCCTCCTGGGACGCCAGGGCCTCCGTCCTGCCAGGTGACGACCCCGAGCCTCCAGATACCCTCCAGGCTCTCCTCACGCAGCTTCGACAATCGCGAGCGTGCTTCTATCTCCGCCGGGGACTCAAGGGCGCGGAAGAGGAACGCTCCCATGGCAAAGTAGGCGCTCAGCACAATGGCGACGCCGATGTGGGAGCAGAGGACTGCCCCGATTCTCTGTCGACAGTCATAGGATGTTGTGGTGGTGGTTCGGGTAACGGATCGACTGTGCGGAGGGGGCGATGAGGAAGAGCGGACGACTGCTGTTGATACGTGCTCTCCATCCCCCTCTGCCTCCTCCTCGCCATCCATTGTGGCTGCAACTCTCAGGTCATCCAGACGCGATCTACAACAAAGATGAGAAGAGACAAATTAAGAGGAGATTAATTGCAGTTTGTTGATGATGATGACGACGACGAAGACGATGATGATGATGATGATGATGATGATGACGACGATGATGACGATGATGTTAATGATGATAATAATGATACTGATGATAATGTTGATGATGACGTTGATGCCGTTGATGCCGTTGTTGTTGTTGTTGTTGTTGATGTTGATGATGATGACGATGATGATGATGATGATGATGATGATGATGATGATGATGATGATGATGATGATGATGATGATGATGATGATGATGATGATGACGACGACGACGACGACGACGACGACGACGACGACGACGACGATGACGATGACGACGACGAGACGACGACGATGACGACGACGGCGACGACGGCGACGACGGCGACGGCGACGGCGACGACGACGATGACGATGATAAATATAATTTTAGCAATGATGCTGATAATTATGTATACGAAAGCGATTCTCGCAAATATCCTCAGTCTGTTTATTATTGAACCTCAAAGACTTTTCTTAGTTTCCTCGTTCTCTCTCTCTCGTCTGGGATTTGTCTGCAACGAACAACATCCCACTCAGTCGACCAAAGCATTCTCTGCCGTTGAATAAACATCCATCCTCCTTTGTATTGTCATCAACAGCTTTGTAGCTAATGACATCCTACTTGTCGGGCGGTAAACATCAAAGCGTCGGCCAAGTCTGTTTCACTTTCCTATAAATATCCATCTGTTGTGGATTCGTCACGGAATTCCGTCACTGCGTCCACTCTGCCGGTGCCAGTCTCACGGCTGCGTGAATGAGGAGGGCGCGATGTTAATGCATTACTTCGCTTCCTTCTGCCACTTCGCTGTGTCCTCGTATAAGTCCTCTGATCGGCTTGACCTCTTCGTTCCCAAGTCAGGACCGCTATGGCCCAATCCATATCTCATTTGCCTGCATTGGTCCCTCCCCATGGACCCCCCCCCCCATTCGTTTGCTCTGGCATAGTCTTTCCTCATCTTTCTCTTGTCTCAAACTTGCCTTTCTCTCCGGGTTGCACGCACTGGGAGCGCTTCTGAATGACTTTTGTTGCGAGATGCGCTTGATAAAATCTAATGGTCAGAAACAATACAATACAATACAACACGATGCAGTGCAAGGCAAGGCAATACAATACAATACAATGCAATAAGGATCTTTGCTATCATACCATGCAGTGTCGCTAAACTAAATTAACCATGCATGCATTTTTTAAGGCTCATACCAGGTGACCAATATGCTCTTCCCTATTTAAAATGTCAACTTGTTACTCATGGTCTAAAGATGCCCTTGCATGGTAGGCCTACTAATGGTTGACCCTATCATAAGGAAAAGAATGATGATTATCAGAAAGATCTGTTGATTTTGTCTTCCTGCAGAGTATATACGCATAACATTACATGTATACGTTCAGCATGTGCAGATTGTCGTCTCAGTAAGTACTGTTGTCTTCTTATAGTGAATCGCTAAATGGACAAAGTGCAATTATTAATGCACGTTAATTCAATTCCTCAATTTGTCAGAATTTCTCACGTCGTGTTTGTCTTTAAATCTCGGACAGACAAATATTCTGATCGCAGTTCTTTTATCTTTTTTGGCGAAGATTCATGAAATCTGGATCTTTAGTTGGCATAGATTTCTAAATGACTTCATATTTTGCTATGCTTGTGAGAAATATCAAGAGAAATACTGAGACGTCAGCCGAGGTTTGTCTTCCGTTATCGTAATCGCAATCATGAACTCGAAAGTTCTACAGCGCCCACAAGAGCTAAGTCGCGGGAACCAGCTTATTCACAGGCGCTCAATCAAAACAAAGTAGATAGGCAGAGGTCAGGATCCGGAGAGTCAGGCGAGGAGCTAGACAGACGGTTGGAGTGTATGATGCTTAGCGTTGAGACGGCGTGGGATTAAAGGTGGAGTGGAAGAATCTGTGAAAAAGCAATGTTTTTAATATGCTATGCATGGCATGTGATCCATCATTTTTCATCTTGAACCAAATCGATCATGCTAAGTAGAAGCAAGAGTGAGAGTTTAGGTTCATTAAACATACTCCTGCTAGTTTTCACCAACAAAACCAGTTTTCATGCTACAAAACAAAATTATGTGCTACAAACCAGTTTCTTTGCTACAAGACGAATTTCCATGCTACAAAACCAGTTTTCTGCGACGAAACCGGTTTTCATGCGACAAAACCAGTTTTCATTCTACAAAACAATATTTTCTGCTACAAAATCAGTTTCCATGCTACAAAACAAGTTTCTATGCTCCAAGACCAGTTTTAATGCGAAAAAGCAAGTTTCTACACTACAAGAAAAGTTTCCATGCTACAAAACCAGTTTTCATGCGAAAAAAAGTTTCTATGCTACAAGACCAGTTTCCATGCTACAAAAGCGGTTTCTTCTAATAAAATTAGTTTTCCGTGCAACTTTCCGCCTCTCAGGACCGACAAGAGCGTTAAACTTCAAACTTTGTCTTCGTGTGTTTATGGTGTGTATGAAATGTAAGTAAAATCGTCTTTGGGCCGAAGAACTTGACCAAGGTCGTTACCCGGAGTCGAACCCGCAACCGCCCGCTCCGTAAGCAAACGCGTAACCGATAGGCCACCAGGTCGCACATGATCACAGCATCAAAATAATATCTGACGACCACTTCGCAATCTCCTAAGTCTGTCAATACAGATAAGACTAGAATGGGTTGTGAGGACTTTCTTTCCAGCATCAGACAAATCAATATTCAACAGAATTTCAATTGTTGTTCGATCTGGTCACGTGATCGATTGGCAAAAACTAGAATTGGTCTTGATGGACGAGATATAGTCGGGAGTTTTGAGATCAAACTTGCGAAACCCTGTTTGAGGAGCGTGTTACTTGAACGGTTGCACTCTGGCACGATCAGCTGAACGAGGAATTGTTTACACTACCTTCCTTCCAAAAGACCGTCGACTCATCCATTCGCAAGATGCTGTTGGGAAAAGTACGAGTGGTATTGTATTGTATAGTATCCTTTTGCATATAAAAATTCATACAGCCTCTCTCGCAGAATGACGACTATTCAGAGGCGCTCTCAGCACGAAAAACTCCAACGGAAGTAAATACATTTAAAGAGTGAAACGAGTGATTGGTTTAGCATATACATGCATATCGCTGGAGGAAGGTCATTCCTAATGGAGTGAACAACCATAGTAGTGGCCTAGTATAAGGTGATATGCGTCTGCATGTAACAACTTGTAATGCTTTGTTCATATACTCAGACTTGTAGTCATACTGCGCTCCAGACTGTTTCAACGAATAATAAACACGAGATTTAATTACATGTTTTCTGTATAGCCAGTAGACAATAATACGTTCTGTTCAGTGTCTGGCTTTTCTGTACCAGTAGACTATGCGTTAGTGTCTGGCATTTATATTTCGGTCTTAACTGTAGACTCGTGTTTTCATTTGACTTATCCATCTCCTACGTTTCACTGGGCTGGTTAGGTTATAGGTGCTCTTTAACTATATATATATATATATATATATATATATATATATATATATATATACCATATTATCATAGCAGAGACGTTATTGGTGTTTCCCATCCCCCTTTCTTCAGACTTGGGACTGGCATTACCACCTGGAGGGCTTTGATATTGTTTCAGTCAGCCTGCGATTTCATTTCGGAGCGCCAATGCTAGATACCTTATGTATTATCAATCAATCAATCATAATTTATATAGCGCCCCTTCAAGGTCGCTACTCAGAGGCACTCCCGGCCGAGATCAAGCGAAAAAACAGTCTGCAACAGTTTGTGAAATTGAGAACAGCTTGGGAGGTGTCGCATAGTCAAGGGAAGCCCATTCCTGGTTGTTGGATCAACTACAGAGAACGAACGCCTCTGCATTGTTGCACAGAGCGATTGAAAGGAACCATTAAGTCACCATGGACAGCAGGGCGCAGTACGCGGCGGCCTATGCAAGTGGAAAAGGGGCATTAGTCGCCGGTAGAGTAGAATTTCATACTTCTGATTGAAAATATCATTATACCGCATACATGCACATACACATACACACATAATTTCTATGGTCAGAGATTTATATAAGAGTGAACAATGAAGGTCTGTTAATAGAAAGCAATACAAGCAACATTTGTTTTTCAACACTCAGCAATCAACATCAGTGGCGTAGCTACCATGTGTGCAATGTGTGCAAAGCACACGGGCCCACGACCTCCAGGGGCCCACACAGATTGTTGAATTAATTATTTAGCCTATGTGTCCTAATTTGTAATTCACATTTTAGATGTAGTTTTTGCGAACACACTTGTATTAGGTTATTTCATTACTTTACTGACTCCTGTTAATAACCGTGCTGTTGGCAGCAAAACTATATATCCTATACTAAGTAAACTCCTTTTAAATTATGTTTTCGTCTGTAATCATGATGGTAAATTTCAAGACGACGTTATTATAGTGTGTGAACGATAATTAATATTAGGTTCAATACAGTTATAAGTTGAGAACATGAAACGAATCATACCGGCATTATATTTTCATTTCGCTGAGTCGCTTTCCTATACAAAAGGTAAGGCTGCTAAGGCGTGCCTAATGCCTATGCTGGTACCCCGTCAAAAGCGCGCAGGACAAAAGCGCGCCGACAAAAGCGCGCCGACATAAGCGCGACCCGTCAAAAGCGCGCTGGACAAATGCGCGCCGACATAAGCGCGCAGTCAACAAAATATAGACTAACATACACAGAAAAAAAGAAGGAAAAACTCACGGACACACTCATGTTTGTTTGTATGTGCACTTGTTATAGCGCCCCTTCAAGTTCTCTACTCAGAGGCGCTCCCGACTGCAGAGCGGACACTGCATCGGAGTTTCACGCCGAAGCGCTGAGCAATTGTGAGGGAATGACTTGCCCAAGGTCCCTTCGCGGCGACGTGAGATGGATTCGAACCTCGAACCTACCGGCTTCAAGACAACGACACCACCACTACACCACCGCGCCCCATGTGTAATTGTCTGGCAAATAAGCAACCAGTAGGTCGCGAACCTCCTTGAATCTTTCGGTTTCTTTTGAAGTCTCGTCAATCGGCAATTAAAATTACAAAATAGTGATTAATTTAATTTCTTATTTGTGGACAAACAACATTCATCATAATAGGTGGTTGAATCATTGCCTTGATGAAGGGCTTTGAATATTGGCCACATGTAGGTCACAGTAGGTGAGAAGTATAGGTAGGAATTGATTTAATTTATGTTAGGCGAAGTGAAAGTACAGCCTTTGATCCACGCCGCGCGCTTATGTCGGCGCGCATTTGACCCGAGCGCGCTTTTGTCGGCGCGCATTTGTCGGCGCGCTTTTGTCGGCGCGCTTTTGTCCTGCGCGCTTTTGACGGGACACCGCCTATGCTAGGCTATAATTATAAGGATAGGTGTGATAATTATTTATCCGTCTATCTGTCACACTCGTGTACTGCAATTAAACGGTGCGCTGCAGAAACCTCATACATCTCACAGGCATGCTCGTGTATTCCGGTCCTTTGCTGGATTTGGTAACGGTAGGCCTATACTAAAGGCCTAGTGACCAGACATATCTCCCCTAACCAGGTTGAGAATTGCCGGGGGTATGAGGTGGTTCAACCCTCGCTGGTCTTTCTTAGGGTCACATATTATATTGTCTTCTTTTCAGTTTTTCACGACCAAACTCCACGTGGATCATAGTCTGACCCCAATTACTTTTCTACAACTCTCACACTGCTCTCAACTCCTTTCAGCTCTCACCGCAAAATCAGAGAGAGACCAAATTGAGCGCGTGTGGATCAGGGCCACAGGGAATCACGTATTTTCCCCAATTTTTGCACTGGTAGGCTAAGGAATATTGCTAAACTTATTTTTAGGTACAAATCCGTACAATGAAAAATTGACGATTGTAGGCCTATTGGTTCTGGTGTGCAAATCAAGGACCAGAATTATTGATAGATGACTGACATTTTTTGCTGAATAAATGGTCTACTAGTAGGCCTATGCTTACTAATAATAGACCCAAGTGGATAAGTAGCCTATGCAACGCGATAGATTTTAAATTTCGACTGAGAATTCAATGCAGCTATATAACACTTTAATTCATCTGTCTCATTCGTGCAGCATTCATGTTTATTTTGTGAGTTGTAGGCCTATTGCATGTGTTAGGTATAGCAAACACGCCATTGATTAGTTTTTGGTGATCCTAATTGCAAGAACGCAAAGATTATCGGCTATACAAGCCAAACAGGGCCCATACGGAACCTCTGCACACGGGCCCATGAAAAGCTAGCTACGCCACTGATCAACATCACTGGTCGCTTAGCCATCTGAGTGATAGCAGGTCTAAACAATGTACGTGCGTTTAGGCTACTATAGTAATTGACAATGAAAACAGTGAACTTGATCAAGTAGCCGTTTGGTTTCAATCGAATTAGCTAACCCCTTATCTAGACAAAACAAACAATATTCTTTTCAGATTTATTTTAAGAAAAACTAGTCTTGCTAATTCATATCACAACATGCGCATCAAGTTCGATCTTCTATGTTCCTTGGGATCCAAGTATACTATGTCACCACATATCCTGGAAAGAACATAATTTTATTACATTCAGGATCTCAGCAAAATTGCATGCATGCACGCATACAAGCATACAAGCATACAAGCATACATATATACATACATACATACATACATACATACATACATACATACATACATACATACATACATACATACATACATACATACATACATACATACATACATACATACATACATACATACATAATGTGAGCTAATTTTGTATAGTGTATGTGGTCAGCTAAGGGGTGAGCGTACGAATAGACCAGCTCAAGGTCAGCTAATTGTTAAGCGTACGGACAGACAGACTTGCAGGTGGCAGACTGGCGGGAAAGTTGGCGCGGCTCGGCCGACCGTCGCCGGAGAGCGCGCGAAAGAGAAACAGACAGACAGACAGACAGACAGACTGACGGAGAGAGGCAGAGAGAAGGACAGAGCGACAGAGGGAAGAGCGTACGCTCAGACAGTGAGATAAGTTGTAGAAGGAGTGCTAGTTGAGTGTAAGACGTTTTATAGAACAGTGGAGTGTGTGTTGAAAACTTTAGAGAGCAGTAAGATATTAAGGTTGCGTTGCTGTCACAGAATTGAATCGCTTGTCGTCGTTGATGCATTGTTGTGTTATTTGCGAATATTAAAACGGAGAAGAAAATACAAGAAACAGATCTTGGTTGTAAGTGAACAAGTTAAGAACTTTAGAAACTTATACACTAGCCTTAGATACCGTCATACAGGGAATAGGTTAGGGCTAGGCTGCGCTACAGAACAATAAGAAGAGACTGGAGAAATCGTCAGTGATTGTGGAACCTGACATTTGGTGGCAGCGGTGGGATATCGAGTTCAGGCAACGGACGGTGGGATATCGAGTTCAGGCAACGGACGGTGGAATATCGAGTTCAGGCAACGGACGGTGGGATATCGAGTTCAGGCAACGGACGGTGGGATATCGAGTTCAGGCAACGGACGGTGGAATACGAAGTCAAGCAACGGACGTCGGGATATTGTATCCAGGTTTACGAACGGTGAATTGCGAAGTCAAGCAACGAACGTTGGGATAGTCGTATCCAAGCTACGGACAGTGGATTTTGAAGCCTTACGAGACGCCGACCACACGGGAGAAGGAGAGTGAGCATCTGAACAACCGGAGAAGCAGTCCGAGCATCCGAACAACTGGTGAGAAGATACAACGGGCATACGAACGACACTACGACAACACAACGCCAGAGAGAGGTATACAAAACTCGCTCCTTGAATAAACAAGTAATTGAAATTACAGTCAACCAATTGCAGAAAGCATAGCCACTCCCTCGATTTCTTCACGCAAATCACTGAAGTAAGGAAGTAAGATGGAGAAACTCACGGAACAAAAGCAAGCTAGTATAAAGAAGATGTCTTCTGATCGAATAATAAAATTATTAATCGAAGCTGATCTAGACGTGGAAGAAGTCGAAGCGATGTCAAGGGAAAATTTGATGAGAGCTCTAGCAGAGGTGTGGCTAAAAAAGGAAGCTGAAGAGAAAGGTGCAGTAGGTGGTGCTGAGGAGAAACCACAGGCTATGTCTATGGAGGCGTTGATGCAATTTATGATGATGAGGGAGGAGCAACGGAGACAAGAAGAGAAAGAACGGAAACAAGAAGAGAAAGAGAAAGAAGAGCAACGGAGACAAGAAGAGAAAGAACGGAAACAAGAAGAGAAAGAGAAAGAGGAGCAACGGAGACAAGAAGAGAAAGAACGAGTAGAACGATCAGAAAAGATCAGACAGGAGAAAGAGGAGCAACGGAGACAAGAAGAGAAAGAACGGAGACAAGAGGAGAAAGAAAGAGTGGAAAAGGCAGAAAGGATGAGACAAGAAGAGATAGAGATACAGAAGCAGCAGTTCCAGCTTCAGTTAGAACAACTGAAAAAAGATCGTGACGAAGCAGAACAAAGAAGGATGGAACTAATGATAGAATACGAGAGAGCAAGGAAAAGCGATGAAGAAATACGAAAACAGCAGATTGAAGAGCAAAAGACTCGTGAGGAAGACAAAGAAGCCATGCGTTTGGCAGAATTAGAAAGAGCCGAAGAGATTCGACAGGAAGAATTGAAAATGGAGAAAGAAAGTTTGGAAAAAGCGGAAAGAGAAAGGGAAGAACAAGTACAATTGGAACAAAAGAAACTCGCTTTGAAGGAAGCTCAGCTCCGAGAAATGGCTATAGAAAAGGAGGAACGCAGAAAGCAGTTAGAATTGTTGCAGCAAAAGATAGAACAAGAAGAACTGCGTAGGGTAGAAGATCAAAATAGACTGAGGGAACGAAATGAAGACGAAAGAAGAAGCCGTGAAGAGTCAGAACGAAACAGGATTCGAGAAAGTGAGACAATGGTGTCCAAGATTAAAAAGATAGGTGATGCAATGAAACACGTGTTACCAAAGATGCCGTATGATATGATGGAGGTGCCATTATATTTTGAGACAGTTGAGAATGCATTCAACAGTTTTACGGTGGAAAAGCAGTTTTGGGTCAAATTGCTGTTGCCACTAATGACGCCAAGAGCGAGAACGGTGTTGAACCGATTGTCTTTTGATGATCTAGACGATTACGACATAGTGAAAGAACATTTACTGAAAGAATTCAAATTGACAGCGAGAGAATATCGATCACGATTTGGAGAAGCGAAGAAAACGGCAGAAGAGACATACACTATGTTTACAGCAAGATTGAAGAATCTGTTGAACTATTATGTCAGAAGTAGACGAGTGGGCAAAGACTATGAGAAGTTATTTGATCTGTTGGTGGCGGATAAGTTGAAAGAATGTCTACCACCGGGTCCACTACAGTTCGTACTAGCAAAAGAGGGTACTGAATGCTTCGAAGCTAGTAATGTTGCAGAACTCGCAGACATACACGTGAACAATCGAATTGGTCTAATGTTTCAAGACAAACCGAAATATGAAGCATGGGGTAATAGTTCGAAGCAACCCAGGTGGAATAGTAATAACAAAGAAACAGGAAACCAAGCCAGAAGTAATGAAACAAGGAATGATGGTGCTCCTGGAAGACAGTTTAGTCAAGATAGAAGAGAAGCAACGGGTGACAGACAAATATACAGTCGAATTCCAGTGATGGGACGCCAAAGAGAAAACAATGCAGCGTACAATTACAGGCGGGAGAGCACTGAACAGAGAGGGATTGGTAAGAAACGTTGCCATAATTGTCAGTCAGACAAACATCTGATAAAGGATTGTCGAGTACCACCAAGAATGACAAATCTGAGAAATAGATTTACTCGAAGTGCAGAAAATCTCAGAGTAAATCAGATCCAAGTAATGAATGCACCGAATCAGCCGGAAGAACAAGACAACCGCGAAACGGAAGTGAAGTCAGTAATGAAGTGCACGCCTCAATTTGCTATACAGAGAGAAATAGTAAATTCTGCTCCCATCAAAGATACTGGTCGAGAAACTGAAAGCAAAGATGAGTGTCAACGTACAAAGAAGTCATTACTACAGCATGTCAATGTAGAGATACGTGGAAATGATGACAGTTGTCAGCCTGTGCAAGTCAAAGCGCTGATTGACTCTGGTACTAAAGATTCCAGTAATCAATGAGGAATTGTTGAAAGGAGCGACAGTGGAAGAAATTGGTAGAGTACATTTGCAATGTGTGGCTGGAGAACCCATTCCAGCTAAGTTGGTGAAAATCGAAGTGCGGATGAGTTGTCATAACGAAGGAGGAGATCTGAAGGACAAGGGAGTAAATATCGCGCCATATTTAACCTTGGTATGTGCTAGCATTCCAGCAGTCTTGTGCAAAGATAACAAAGAAAAGTTCTTGCTGCATCCAGAGATAATCGCAGAACTGAAAGAGGTTCCACCAGTGAGTGTATTGCAAGGAGAATTGCAAGCGAATGTGACTACAAGAGCACAGAGTCGGAGAAGAGAAGTGGAAGAAGGAGAAGAGGAAAAGTCAAATGAAAGTTTGCTAGATGAGGACACCGAAAGCGATGATGAACAAAGCGTTCAAGAAGAAGAAGAAGGAGTAACATCCGGGAACAATGAAATTGAAGAAGAGATGGTTGCATGTGAGCATGATGATTATGATGATTTTGGGAGTGATGGTGAAATGGACACGAGTATGAGAGATTTGTTTGCCGAGAACACAAGTGATGAAAGACAATTGGCAGACGCGAAGAAGTTTGAAGAGCAACAGAGAAATGACGAGTCACTGAGGTCGTGGTGGAGGATAGCTGAAGACAAAGGATCAGAGTTTAGTGTGGTGAATGGTTTGATGTATAAGAAGCATCAAATGTTGGATCAGTTGGTGTATCAGTTGGTGTTGCCGAAGGAAAGAAGAATTCAGGTGATGGAATTGGCGCACGAGTCAGTATTTGGCGGACACTTGGGAGAAGAGAAGACAAGGGAACGTATCAAGTTGTCCTTTGTGTGGCCAAGAATGCGTAGAGATGTGGTGAAATTCTGCAAGTCCTGTGAGAAGTGTCAGTTGAAAGCACGAAGTTTGGTGATGGATCGAGTGCCGATTACACCAATACCAAGGGAGGATGTGCCGTTCAGAAGAATGACCATGGACGTCGTAGGACCAATCGAACCGACGTCAGCAGCAGGGCATAAGTATTGCCTGTGCATCGTGGACTCATGTACAAGATGGCCGACAATATTCTTGATGAAATCATTGACTGCTAAGGCTGTATGCGAAGCTTTGATGAAGCTGTTCATGGATGTGGGAGTTCCGTCAGTGATAACGAGTGATAGAGGGACGAATTTTACAGCCAGTCTAACAAGAGAATTTCTGAAACTGATGGGGTGTTGTCCTCGATTCGATTCGCCAGGACATCCAGAAGCGGCAGGATTGGTGGAGAGATGGAATCAAACGTTCAAGAAGATGATTCATCATGTCGTTGTGGAAAATCCGAGACAGTGGCATAAAATTATTCCATTTACAGTTTGGGCATTGAGAGAAGTGCCTAATGCAACTACCGGAGTGGCACCGTATCTACTAGTCTATGGAAAGTTGCCGAGAGGGCCACTAACCATTCTTAAAGAAAGCTGGACCAAAGAGATAAATCTACCACCGAACATTGGAGTGCAACCGGCAAAGTACCTGAAGAATTTAAGAGCAGACATGGAAAAGGCCTTGACATTCGCCGAGAGCTGTGCTGAAGAAAAGCAAAAACAATACGCCAGTCAATATAACAAAAGAGCAAAAGATAAAGAATTCGAACCAGGAGAGAACGTCATCGTGCTGTATCCAACGTCAACCAATAAATTGATCTCGCGATGGCATGGTCCATGCACGGTCTTGCAAAGAAGATCCAAATATTCGTATCTGGTGGACATGAACGAAAACGGTCGACGGATTATTCATGCCAACAAGATGAGGAAGTTCATTACGAGAACATTGTCTTGTGGTCTGATCGTGGAAGAGGATGACGAATTTGGATCAGTGGTAGAAATACCGCTGAAGGAAGACTATTCAGAGACAAAACAGAAGTCACTCCAATTGGATTACGAACAAATTGGACATCTGACGAGCGAACAGCAGAAACAATTACTTGATGTACTGAATCGATATGCAGACAGATTTTCAGATAAACCTGGACTATGTACATTAGTAGAACACGAAGTGGTGCTGAGACCAGACTTTCGAGAAAAGGAATTCATGGCATATCGAATACCACTAATATACCGAGCAGAAGTGGAAAAACAAATACAAGAGATGCTGAAAGAAAACATCATCCAACCATCGTCAAGCAGAATGGCAAGTCCACTTGTCATTGTCAAAAAGAAGGATGGATCCTTGAGATTGGCTTGTGACTACAGATACATTAACTCTTTTACTGAGAACTGCAGATATCCTATGCCAATCGTCAACGATGTCTTGAGCAAAGTCGGAAAATCCAAGTTTATTTCCGTTATGGACTGTCGCAGTACATATTGGACTTGTCCTGTTAAAAAGAGTGATCAATGGAAGACTGCGTTTGTTACACATAATGGACTGTATGAATTTACGCGTGTTCCTTTCGGAATGATTAACTCTGGACGGACTTTTGTAAAAGCGATAAATATGATTTTGCAACCGATTCATGATTTTACTGAACCTTATGTTGATGACATTGCAGTGCATTCTAATGATTGGGACATTCATTTGAGACATTTGGAGTTATTTTTGAAACAAATAAGACTGCATAATGTAACATTGAACTTGAAGAAATGTGTGTTTGGTAAGAGTGAGGTGAAGTTCATCGGTCACCTTATAGGATCAGGGAAGAAGATGATGAATCCAGACAGGATTGACAGTTTAATTAATTTGAAGAAACCTGAAACCAGGAAGGAAGTGAAGCAAGTCTTAGGATTTTTTGGGTTTTACAGACAGTTTATTTGTAATTTTGCTGAAATTGCTAAATCATTGACAGACTTAACCAGCAAGAAAGTACCTGAGAACATTGTTTGGACTGATGCACATCAGAAAGCCTTTGATTCCCTTAAACAGATTGTCTTGTCAAATGTGATTCTATATATGTTTGAGGTTGGGAAACCATTTAATTTGTACTGTGATAGCAGTGATTTTGCTGTGGGAGCTGTTCTGTCTCAGGTGGACGAGGAAGGGATAGAACGTCCCGTTTCATTTATCAGTCAGAAGCTGACAGATACCCAGAGGAGATGGGCGACGATTGAGAAGGAAGCCTATGCAATCATATGGGCTTTAAACAAGTTGAAAGAAATTCTTATTGGTTCTAAAATCAATGTGTTTACAGACCATAATCCTTTAGTTTATTTGACTGAATCAATGTCGAAATCTGCTAAATTAGTCAGATGGTCTTTATCATTGCAAAATTTTGACATTCTATTGAACTATAAGAAAGGTAAATTGAATGTAGTAGCCGATTGTCTGTCTAGATTGTAGTGTAAGATATTTTATGATGTATTATGTTATGGACTATTTGCATTGTTTAGTTAAGATACGTTCGCTAATTTTTATAGATAATTAGCTCTCTTTAAAAGAAAGGAGGGAGGTAATGTGAGCTAATTTTGTATAGTGTATGTGGTCAGCTAAGGGGTGAGCGTACGAATAGACCAGCTCAAGGTCAGCTAATTGTTAAGCGTACGGACAGACAGACTTGCAGGTGGCAGACTGGCGGGAAAGTTGGCGCGGCTCGGCCGACCGTCGCCGGAGAGCGCGCGAGAGAGAAACAGACAGACAGACAGACAGACAGACGGAGAGAGGCAGAGAGAAGGACAGAGCGGCAGGGGGAAGAGTGTACACCCAGACAGTGAGATAAGTTGTTGAAGGAGTGCTAGTAGTGTAAGACGTTTTAGAGAACAGTGGAGTGTGTGTTAAAAACTTTAGAGAGCAGTAAGATATTAAGGTTGCGTTGCTGTCACAGAATTGAATCGCTTGTCGTCGTTGATGCATTGTTGTGTTATTTGCGAATATTAAAACGGAGAAGAAAATACAAGAAACAGATCTTGGTTGTAAGTGAACAAGTTAAGAACTTTAGAAACTTATACACTAGCCTTAGATACCGTCATACAGGGAATAGGTTAGGGCTAGGCTGCGCTACAGAACAATAAGAAGAGACTGGAGAAATCGTCAGTGATTGTGGAACCTGACACATACATACATACATACATGCATACATATATAGATACATACATACACACATACATACATACATACATTCATACATACATACATACATACATACATACATACATACATACATACATACATACATACATACATACATACATACATACATACATACATACATACATACATACATACATACATACATACATACATACATACATACATACATACATACATACATACATACATACATACATACATACATACATATATACATACATACAATAGAGTGGTCCAAAAAAATGAACATTGAAATATTTGAAAGGCATGTTGTTTTTTCTGTACATCTGGTACAGAAAACCCACAGTGCAAAATATTAAAGCACTGTGACTCTATCTTGCTTGTGTCTATCTTATCTCACACAAGCAAGATACTGCTTAAAATAATACATAGAAGGATGGAAATCACAATGGAGAGAGAGTTGCCAGTTAATCAGGCAGGTTTCAGAAAGGGGCGAGGGACACGAGATCACATTGCAAATCTTAGATGGATAATGGAAAGACAACGAGAATTCGGACAAGAGGTCCACCTTTGCTTCATTGATTACAGTAAGGCGTTCGACTGCATAAATCATTCTTTGTTGTGGAGAACACTGCAAGAGATGGGAATCCCAAGACATCTCATCATGCTGCTCAAGAGCCTGTATGAAAATCAAGAAGCTATGATCAGGACAGAATGTGGAGACACCAGTGGCGGAGACCTAGGGGGGGACAGCGGGGGACGGTCCCCTCCAAAGTTTGTGGTGGGGGGGACGGAGGTGCTTATATCCCCCCCAATATTTCAGAAATATCATTATAAATTTCTACAGTGTTTATACATGATGATCAATTTTGTTAGGATGACAGTCTAAAATGCTATCATTTCAGTTTACAAACTGAAAATATTTTAAATAATGGGAGGGGACATAAATTGAAGTCTTAAGCCATGTCACTGAGCACTGAAATCATGAATGATTTTCTAAGGATGACAGTTAGAAATGCTACGATAACAGTGTGGACATTCATACAATTAGAATGCGACAACCTTAAGAATTAAGCTATGACTATAGCAGCATTGGAAACTGATTAATTTTATTAAGATGACAGCTTAAACTACTACAATAATATGGAAATTCAAAAAATCCAAACAAGGTCGAGGTGACATTCATTAAAGTCTTAAGCCATGTCATTCAGCAATAAAATTATGAGAAATTTTGTTGCTATCGCATCCTAAAATGTTTCCATTAGGCTACAGTGCTGAAATTTAAGAAAATAAAACATTGAAGGGGAAACTTTGAAGTCTTAAATTGGGGCTATTAGCACTGAGATAATGAGCAAATTTGTTTGTTAAAATGACAGCCTAAAATGCTACAATTGCAGCATGGAAAATAAAAAACATTCGACATTTAGGAGGGTGGCGCAAACCCCTCTTCGCGCCTCGGCGATGGTTTTTCGGCCGCTCGTCCGTCCCCCCCAAAGTTCGGACCAGGTCTCCGCCTATGGGAGACACGGATAAAATCAGGATTGGAAAGGGGGTGAGACAAGGATGTATATTATCTCCGTTCTTGTTTAACCTGTATGCAGAAAGAATAATGCGAATGGCAGAGATGGATGATGCAGACGAAGGAATAAAGATAGCAGGAAAAATACTAAACAATCTACGATATGCAGATGATACTACACTATTGGCGGGGAGAAAAGATGATCTTGCGGAACTCATAAGAAGACTAAAGAGGGAAAGCGAAAAAGCAGGGTTATATTTCAACATCAAAAAGACTAAGATAATGACCACGGCGGAATGGGATACCTTCGAAATGGATGGAGAGGAGATAGAGGTTGTGACAAGTTTTTCGTTTTTGGGCTCAATGGTGGAGAAGGAAGGAAGATGCGATAAAGAGGTGAGGCGGAGAATTTCAATGGGCAAATCTGCAATGCAGGGGATGGATAAGATATGGAGGGACAGGCATGTGAGCTTACAGACAAAGACGAGGCTTGTCAAAGCAATGATTTTCCCCATAGTGCTATATGGAAGCGAGACGTGGACGAAGACGAAGGCGTTGGACGACAACATTGCTGCGTGTGAAATGTGGATGTGGAGAAGGCTGCTGGGAATATCGTGGAAAGAAAGGAGAACAAATGAATCTGTGCTCCAGGACATAGGTCAACTAAGAGGGGATATGTCGTTGCTGCAGATGATCATCAAACAGAAGCTGATGTTTTTCGGTCACGTAATGCGCACGGATGGACTGGAGAAGGCGATGATGCTGGCATGTGGAGAGGGTACAAGGAGAAGAGGACGGCCGAGGATCAGATGGATGGAGGATGTACACAGGAGGACAGGGATGAATCTTGGACAATTGAGGGATGTGACACAGAACAGAACGGAGTGGAGAAGGCTGGCCATGACAGTCGCTATAGAGTTCCTCGAACTGACGGCACAAGGTGACAAGGTGACTCTATCTTCAGGTCACTCACAGCTGTCAAAGTTTTAACATACTAACTACATTGTAAACACTGCAATATTACTGCAGGCCTCCAGTCAATGAGCACTGAGCCTTCCATTTTAGCTGTTAGCAATATTATTTAATTGCCAGCATGAAAAGCAGCTGCAATTAGTGTTTAATTGACTTCCAGTGTCTAATAAAACTATCTAAGAATGCGGTCAGCATGTCACAGTGTCGGTTCAGAAAGTCGAATTTGACCACGAAGATTACGATGAAGCTTCGCCACCTAGAGTAATGCTTAGTGTCTTCGCTCTTCGTCAGCGAGTCATTGAAGGTACTGATTGTTGCAGCTAATCTCAGAAATCTCTCTGCCACATCATTCACGACTTGGTCTGTAAACCTATTTAGGAGGAAGATCCAACAACGTTTCCTTGATACAAAGAGATTTCATAAACCTCCGGCTCTCTGTTATTTCCTCTCCTTTTTCCCTTAGGTACCCACCTCTTGCATTCTGTTCTTCTTCTTTACTTGTGTCTTGATTATTTCTTTTCTCATTCATTAACTGTTTCTTGGAGAAAAATAAGAACCCAGCAAGGTCAATTCCTAAATACCAGAAATGACGAATGAAATTAGTAAATGCCGCCTTAGTGATCTTCTCATTTGCAGCGTTGTGTTGGTCATCCAGGAGAGCTGCAGAACCCCTGTTAATAGACTTACAGAGGCACGAACTGTGCAAGTCTTCATGACCACGATGGCTGCATCTTGGCACTTTCTGCAGTCAGTTATTTTAGAGCCTGAAATGCATGGACTAGCGGACTGTTATGATGAAAGACCACTGTTGGTGATAAACATTTGAATAGCTGGATATCGGGTTCAGATGATGCAGCCATCACAACTATGAAGACTGTATCCAATATAGACTCTGTTGCGAGATGTCTGCACAAGCTAAATGCGACAGAAGCCAACAAAATACAGCACCGAACAGTTAGCAACATCCGTAATGGATCCCATGGCGTGTTGGAAGCAGTAGAGTCAAATAGCAGAGCTTCAGTAGGGTTTTCCCATGTCCATTCTTCAATTATCTTGACAGTGACATTGGTCATGGCAGCTCCAGTTCCCAATGGAAGCTTTGGCACAGCAATGAGCTCATCGAATTTGATATTTGGACTTGAAGCCAACAATTATTGACAAAAGGCCAACCCAGTGTGAGAATTGTGGAAAAATAACTGGGGGTTGAACCATGATCCACATTTAATTGGGGTGTGAAAAACAGACTTTACTATGGGGCTCTAAGTATGATTGGGGGCTGAAACGCCCAGTAATTCTCACCCTGGGTCAACCTATGCGCCCTCTTCTTTCTTCTGTAAGGTCTGCTGCAATTACTTTACTATTCCAGAGTGAAACTAAGAGAACATCTTCCTTCTTGACTTCGTGGATGAAGAAATCTCTCAGATTGACGCCATATTGGTTCCTCTGTCAACCCTGGCATGACAAAGTGAGCTTTGAGAAATAGACTTTGGCCATACAGTATTGGACTGCAAATAGGATGTGACTAGAAAGCCTGTTAAAAAAATGCTGTGGTCCAGCGTTGAAACCAGCTCAATTTATAGAACATCATGGGGGCACGTGCCCTAATGCTCCCTTCGAGTCTCCTAAGGGTAGGCCTGTTTAAGTGTAGGCCTATACTTATCAATGTTCTGAGAGAGACAATCAACAAATTTATGAAAATTGTTCTTGAAAACTTCACTTTCCAGCCACATTAAGGTTGTCAGCAGCCCGATATTCAATGAAAAAATGCACGAAAAACCATTATATTTTGAACCCCATTTTGGGGGAGACCCCATGGTCAGATTTTTTTGGATTTTGGATATTTTATTCGGCAGCGAATTCTGAGGAAGAAACCGTTTAGAAAGTTTGCGTTACAATTTTTTCCAAGTCAAACTGCAAATTGCCTGGACTATTAATATATAGCCCCAAAACCCCAACTTTGATGCTCGTGAGTGCCCTCTAAACATTACATTTTTGGCATAAAATTTCACACAGGTACTTTTTAGATCAAAATGAACAAATGTATCAACATGCCTCAAAAATCCAAAAGAAATTTTTTTTACCATGCAATTTTGGACCAGTCTAACATACAAACGCACATATATCGTGCGCTGTGTTACATAGATTGCACTCATTGCAAGGGGTGATTCATGGATTCGTCTTGTAGCTCTTTAACATAGTCAGCCTAATAGAACTAACCTTTCTTTTCGATGTTGATTGGCTGGCCTATCAATCTTTTAGGTCAGCCTAAAGGTGCACATTTCACACCCGCCTCCCAAACGGTCTTTCATCGGCGCCACATGAATTGAATAATATAATTATATTGATTCCTGTTGATTAAATGAAGGCAATAATATATGTTGATTCCTGTTGATTAAATGTTGATCTTTCATCTACAAACATTTCGCACATCGCAGAGTAAAATCCGTCATATTAAGCAACGCAGCGGCTGTCAACAGACAATCACATTGAATGCGTGTTACGCAAATTGATCGAATCATCATCGAGAAATCTTCGTTTCGTTACGCAAGAAGTATCCAGACTCTCATCATATCCAGCAACTCATCATATCCAGCAACTCATATCCAACTCCGACGTCGTAATATATAATCCGCGTTTTGCCCTCTGCCGACCTCCGCAAGTCAAAGCATCACTGGCGATGGATTGAGGAGCACTAGACGGTAACAGCCTCCCTGCTCCTTCTTCTTCCTCTTCTTTTTCTCCTTGCTGTCTATATGTATACGCGGTTATCGTGGAGGGGAGGCATGTTCAGGCCGCAATCTCTCTTCTCTCTCCGTGTTCAGCCGTGTCTTGAAATCAAAGATGAGCTGAACTCGCCGGACCAATAATAAACAGCTTCTTAACGGAACAGCCTATACCGTATCTATCTAGGCTCTCCCATGTTCAGCTGCCCGTCCCTCCAGAAACGTAGGCCTTTGCTTCTCATGAGAAGCCTATTGGCCGTGGAGAGAACGTGTCTTTTTGCTTCTTTCGTATGCATTTGCACTCTATAGTTATCCCTGTTATATGGGCCCGTTGCTGTGTGTATATAATAATAAGCACGAATAAATGTGTGAATGTAGGCTATATTTTATTCATGTAGAATGTAGATATAGACCTACATATATAGTATACATGAATTTTTACAATTCAAGTGTGCATGTATTTACGTATACATGAACGCATGTATGCACACATGTATGTGAACTGTTAAACCTGGCGTGGAATAACGAGAACGGCATCGAGCACCTACGGGCATTGGCCCCTCGGTTGTTGATGATGATGTGAACTGTGAATATGTTTCCATGTTAGTAGTTGAATCCGTGACATTTAATATTTTATGCAGTTGATTTTCGTTTAATTAAAAATCAATTGCGAAGTTATCTCTTTTCACAGGTTAGCT
>OX457053.1:32719399-32956899 GCA_949752735.1 Lumbricus terrestris
AGTTGCAAGTGAGGCGCGTGCATGGTGTAAAGTATCGTCCGGATTCTTTGAAGTCATCATTTTTACACATCCAATCGAGTAAGGACTGTGAACATACATGTGTTGGAATGCAGAGCTTTATTCACGATTAAAGGAGATAAAGATTGTCACATGTCATCTTAACTACTAGCACAAAACACGGAACGGAGAAGAAGGAAGTGTCGTATAACATAGACTAAATTACATAGAGTCATCTACAGTCATCTATGCTAGCGCCATCTAGAATGTGTATCATTATTCCAACACCCCCACTTTATACACACTCAGAAAATTAGGTTAGTGTTATTTTTCTAACCCCATCCCAGAAATGCATTTGTTATGCAAATCTTTACACAGTCCTTTCGTTAAACAGTCAGCAACCATGTTTGTTGTTTCAATCTGTTTAACCAGAATGTCTCCAATTGCAATTCTGTCTCGAATGAAGTGATGCTGCACAGCAATGTGCTTGGTCTTGGGTCGATATCCGGGATTTCTAGCAAGATCAATCGCCCCTTTATTATCACAGAAAATCTCCACGACATCTGAAGCTTGAGGAACAAGTTCTTTGTGAAGTCCCTTTAACCAGATAGCTTCTGTAGCAGCCATGCTTAAAGCCATGTACTCTGCTTCAGTTGTTTACTTTGCAACTGTTGGTTGCTTCTTTGAGTTCCAACTTATTGCGGCACCACTTAAAACAAAAGTGTATCCTGTGGTTGATTTCAGATCCCTTTTATCACCACCCCAGTCAGAATCACAAAACCCAATCAAATCTTCATTGGTTCTCTTGTAAACTAGTTTGGTACTTGCAGTCTGCCGAAGATATCTAAAGATTCTTTTCACTGCAACCCAATGAGTTTTTCCATAATTGTTATTGAATCTGCTCATGACCCCCACTGCAAATGCGATGTCTGGTCTTGTAGCCTGTGCTGCATACATAAGGCTACCCACAGCTTCTTGAAAAGGAATGTTTCTCATTTCTTCTTCTTGCTGTTGACTGTTAGGAAGAAATTCTTCTCCAAACAAATCTTGATTCGGATCAAGTGGAGTTGAAACCCCATTGCACTCAGTCATATTGAAGCGGTTGAGCACTTCTTCAATATATTTCTCTTGATCAAGTGATATCGTTCCTGTATCACGATCTCTTTGGATATGAATGCCCACACAATAGTGTGCCTCTCCAAGATCCTTCATCTTGAGACGTTTCATTAGATCTGCTTTCAAATTCTGTTTCTCCCCCTTGTTGTTCGAGAGAATTAAAAGATCATCAACATACACTGCAATGATTAAGATCTTTCCGTTTTCACATCTGTAGTAAATGCAAGTGTCAAAATTTGATTGCACAAATCCAAGTTCTTTCAACAACTTATCCAATTTCTTATTCCAGGCTCGGCTTGCTTGCTTCAGACCATAAATTGACTTCTTTAGCCGACAAGTTTTACCATTCAGCCGAAAACCACCTGGCAATTCCATGTAAATTTCTTCTTCGAGCTCAGGATGCAAAAATGCTGTTGTGACATCCATTTGATCAATGTCAAGGTCGTATTTTGCAGCCAATGCCATCAGAAGACGAATGGAAGTATAACGTACAACCGGCGAGTACGTTTCCTCATAATCAATGCCTGGTTTTTGTGAACATCCTTCAGCCACCAAACGAGCTTTGTAACGCTCAACTGTACCATCAGATTTCAGCTTTGTTTTGAAGACCCATTTGCACTTAATTGCTTTTCTCCCAGTAGGTACATCAGATAATGTCCATGTCTGGTTTTCAACATGTGCCTGAATTTCTTCTTCCATTGCACGTTTCCATTCTTCTGCATATTGAGAAGTAAGTGCTTCTTCAACAGTTGCTGGATCAGTACTTTTACACAATGTAGCTTGATGCACAACAAAATTCTCATTGAATATTTGCTTATTTGGAATACGAGTTCTTTTTGGCCTCTCAAATGTGTCTCGTATCACTTCTCCATCATCAGTTATGTCCTTATTGACCACTGAAATATTTGATCCATCAGAATCTTCTTCCACAGAGTTTATTTCCAAGCCAGTGTTCGAGCCATCAGTAAGATTAGTCTTTGATCCACCAAACTCCTTTGAACCATCAGACTCCCCCACTTCAACATGAGTTTGGGTATTCTGAAACTGCTGTTGATTATGAATGTCTGAAGTGACAATTTGCGATGAGTTGTCATCCGCAACATCTGGAAATGGATCATCTGAAGACGAATGTCGAACAGGAAACTGAGATTCAAAGAAAACAACATCTCTGGATCGAGTGAATTTCTTTGTAACAGGATGAAGCATTCTGTAACCTTTGCTTTCTTCACAGTAACCAACAAAGATGTACTCTTTTGACTTAGAGTCCCATTTCTTGCGGTTATTTTCAGGAATTTTCACCAAAGCTTTGCAACCAAAAACACGAAGATGGCTTAGGTCAGGTTTTTCTCCTGTCCATGCCTCTTGAGGTGTCATATTTGGTAAGACTTTTGTAGGTGACCGATTCTTCAGATAATTGGCTGTATTTACTGCTTCTGCCCAAAAATCTGTGCTTACTCCGGATTCTAGAATCATTGTTCGAGCTCTTTCTACCAAAGTTCTGTTCAGACGTTCAGCAACTCCGTTCTGTTGAGGAGTATACGGAATCGTGGTTTCGTGACGAATTCCACAACGTCGTAAGAAACTCAGAAAATTCTCATTGACATATTCAGTACCATTATCTGTTCGAAGAGTTTTGATACGTTTACCAGTCTGATTCTCAACAAGAGATTTGTACTCCTTGAACTTCTCCAGTACCTCAGTCTTTGATTTCAGAAAATAGACAACCGAGTGTCTCGTGAAATCATCAATCAATGTCAGAAAATACCGTGCTCCACCAACTGATGAAACATGCATTGGACCACAAATATCAGAATGAACAAGACCAAGAACGTGCTTCGCTCGTTTGGCTCCTGTTTTCTTGAACGGTTTGCGATGCTGTTTGCCTTTCACACAAACTTCACAAGGAATATCATTCTCATTGACATATTCCTCTGCCGTCCCTTCAGACTGAACACCAGTAGACATAGTGCTTCGAAGTAGGCGCATAGAGGGCCGATTAAGATGTCCAAGGCGACCATGCCATAAGTTTACAGAGTTCGTTGACAGCGCAGCAAACATACGAGATTGCTTACAGTTCAAACGATACAGTCCATTGACTTCTGTGGCAGTTCCAATGACACTTTTTGGATTGACCTTCACCTGCTGATTAACTATGCGACAGCCTTTCTTGTCAAACAAAACAGTTTTACCCTCCTGAGCAATTCTGTTAACTGCTAAGAGATTTATAGCCAAATCTGGTACATGAACAACATCTGAAATTTCCATTGTTTTCTTTGTTGACAACGGAATCGATAATGTTCCCATTCCAGTACTTTTTAACTTTGTTCCATTTGCAATTCCAACCTCTTGACTAGAATCTGAAGAAAAATTCTTAAGCAAGTCAAGTCGAGATGTTAGATGTACCGTGGCACCTGAATCAAGATACCAATCATCATTCATCGAGGTAGGCTGCACCGATGAAACTGAAAAATTCGTTTGGGCTGACACAGCACCAAAATTCGCGTTGGCTGAATTCTTATGTGGTTTAACCTTGACCTTCTCACATTGCGAACGAATATGACCAAAACGATTACATTCAAAACAACGTGGTCCTTTTGGCTTACTTTTCATCTGGGACATGCCCTTGTGGGACCTGCTCATTTGAGACCTGCCCATTGAAAATGCTGAATGAGTTGCAACCGAAGTCGTACTTGCTCCTAGCTCCTTAACACTGTCCTGAAGCAAAAGACTTTTTACAAACTCAACTGTTGTGTCTTGCTTTGATCCTTGGATGCCTAATATTAAAGGCCTATACTGATCTGGAAGACCTCCAAGAATTATGCCTCCAACAACATTGTCCTGAAAAGGTTGACCAATTGATTCCAATTGTTCTGCAATTGACAAAATGTGATCTACATAGGCTACTGCTGCATCGAAGGAAAGTTCTCAAAATTTGTCTTAAACAAACTGGAATACAGTCCAATCAGACGAACAAGAGCAGTGCTTTCATATTCACCTCTCAATGCGTCCCAAGCAGCTTTCGCAGTCTGGCATTTCTTCGTGACTCTGGTCGAACAGGGTTTTAGGCTGAGATTGATTTTGGCTAACGCACGTAAGTCCAAATCCGGATCAACAGTCTGGCCCTCTTTTGGCGAAACACAGCGCCATAAACCAGCGTCAATTAAGAAATTTTGCATCCAGAATTTCCAATCACCATAATTTTTGCCATCAAGATGCTTCGCTTCCGGTAAACCTCCGACGGAATTTGTAGTAACTGTTGTCGCTACATTGCCTGTTCCTGTGCTAATTTTCTCCTGAATTCTCACAACTTGCTGCTGTAGTTCTTCCAATGCCGCCATTTTGACGCGAGACCAAGAAGAAACTTCAGCTTCTATCGACTCGGATAATTAACGAGAAAACTCGAAAAATATTAGTCGACCAGTCGTCCTGGGAATTAACTAGTCGTCCTGCGTTCGACCTGGGCCCATAACCTGTTGGAATGCAGAGCTTTATTCACGATTAAAGGAGATAAAGATTGTCACATGTCATCTTAACTACTAGCACAAAACACGGAACGGAGAAGAAGGAAGTGACGTATAACATAGACTAAATTACATAGAGTCATCTACAGTCATCTATGCTAGCGCCATCTAGAATGTGTATCATTATTCCAACAACATGAATGTCCTTGGTGGTATATATTCGAGTTAGGGTCATTTCGAAATTCGTTGGGACATCTACAAAATTTGATTTGACGACAGTGTGTGCCTTCCTGCACTCGATGTAAAAAAGGTAGACTTAGACTAAAATGTTAGACTTTCCGTGGACTTATGTCACGCCGTAGGAAGGTCCAATATAAGACGAAGTTCTCCAAATGAACTTTTACCTGATGCAAGAGTCTTCTCTTCAAAAGGAGAATTTAGATTGCTTTTACCCATGAAGTTAGAGCGTTAAATTGGCAATTGGTGCCGGTTATGTGCAGTGTACACGCTATTATTGAATTGATTTCTTAGTATATATAATATTTTAAAATCTTCTTGAACGACTGATGAATTGGTTGATTCTATACTATAGTAGGATGCCAAAGAAATGCATGGCTAGTCTTTTAAATATGAGCGGAAAGTCTGAAGGTGGTCAACAATGCATCTGATTCATTCAATGGTGTCCTCAGTTACCATGAAAAACAAAAACAGTTTCTATTATAAGTGGTTGAGAGGCATCGCAAGATATTTCTAGTTACTAAGGAGTCTACTGTTGCTCACCAGTACTGCGGTGCTCAATTGCTCATCACTAACTTAGCAATAATGAATACCCTTCGCAGTAATGCATCTTACTCATTGAAACAGCTTGGAAATTAACATTGACCAATGCTAAAACCTTTAACCACGTTGAGCTATCAGTAAATATTTTTGATTGACACCAAACTTTGTCACCTTGCTATCAGTAACAAACGCAACAAATTCAGGGGTTGGGACATTGCAATATGCAAACTTCAATTTAGTTTTCAGTGGCAGCCTATAGTGTTTATATGCTTCAATGATTGAATCGCATATATATTTATATACACGTCCTGCATGTTCCTTTTGTTTGTATGATTAGAAAATAGGAGAGGAACACAACGTATAGCCTACGACGCTTTGACCAGTTCACTTATGCACAGGCATACATGTATGTAACACATGCAAGTGTACAGAGACCTCCTGAGAACGAGGTAGCGCGCTGCCTACTCCTCTTGCTTTTTTTGTGTATTCAACTAATGACCTGGATTTTAGGATTTGGCCATTGGTCTGTTACGCTTGGATCAGGGATGTTGCGCCAGCAGCAGTTGCCTCATCCTCAATTTAAGTCCGGATTTGTCCCTGAACCTGCACTTGTACAGTATTTAATTACATTTATCTGTTACTAAGCCTGCACATGTACAGTATTTAATAACATTTATCTGGAGGCATACGTTATTATAAGCCTTTTTTTATCTTGTTTCTAAATCTTCCCATCTGTGCATCTACACATTTTGTATCAACGTATGCATATAATTATGATTATACCTTTTATGTTGTATTCACATGCCAATTTATGCATGTCTCATGTCTTGTATTTGTATGCGAATGCATGCTTGAATGTATGTACATGTATGTCCTGCATATTTCTCACGTTTGTTCATCTATGTATGCATGCATGCATGTATGTATATATGTATGTATGTATGTATGTATGTATGTATGTATGTATGTATGTATGTATGTATGTATGTATGTATGTATGTGCGTACGTACGTACGTACGTACGTATGCATGTATGTATGTATGTATGTATGTATGTATGTATGTATGTATGTATGTATGTATGTATGTATGTATGTATGTATGTATGTATGTATGTATGTATGTATGTCTGCACGTATGTATGTATGTATGTATGTATGTATGTATGTATGTATGTATGTATGTATGTATGTATGTATGTATGTATGTATGTATGTATGTATGTATGTATGTATGTATGTATGTATGTATGTATGTATGTATGTATGTATGTATGTATGTATGCTTGTATGTATGTGTGTATGTATGTATGTATGTATGTATGTATGTATGTATGTATGTGTGTATGTATGTGTGTATGTATGTGTGTATGGATGTGTGTATGGACGTGTATATGTATGAATGTATGTGTATATGTATGCATACATATATATATATACTATGTATGAATGTTTGTATCTATGTGTCTATGTATGTGTATGTATGCGCTAGTATATATGTACATCTGCTGACGTCGAGGCAGGTAGTCATTGAAAGTACCTATGCGGACTTCGCTTTGCCAGTCAGCTATATAAATACTTTTTGCTCAGATGTTCTCTGGCACCACCAACCCACCAACCCACCCATCCAACGCCCATCCATCCACCCACCCATCCATACATCCATCCATCCACACAAACTCCTTTCCCCTCCTTGCCCGTCCGTCCGTCCGTCCTTCTCGTCGGAAGCGAAGTCGGCTAAGGGCATCTGTGTTTATTATGTCGGTGTTTATTATGTCGGTGTTTATTATGCCGGTGTTTATTATGTCGGCGTTTGTTATGTCGGTGTTTGTTATGTCGGTGTTTATTATGCCGGTGTTTGTTATGTCGGTGTTTGTTATGTCGGTGTTTGTTATGTCGGCGTTTGTTATGTCGGTGTTTGTTATATCGGTGTTTATTATGTCGGTGTTTGTTATGTCGGTGTTTATTATGTCGGTGTTTATTACGTCGGTGTTTGTTATGTCGGTGTTTATTATGTCGGTGTTTGTTATGTCGGTGTTTATTATGTCGGTGTTTATTATGTCGGTGTTTGTTATGTCGGTGTTTATTATGTCGGTGTTTATTATGTTGGTGTTTGTTATGTCGGTGTTTATTATGTCGGCGTTTGTTATGTCGGTGTTTGTTATGTCGGTGTTTATTATGTCGGTGTTTGTTATATCGGTGTTTATTATGCCGGTGTTTGTTATGTCGGTGTTTATTATGTCGGTGTTTATTACGTCGGTGTTTGTTATGTCGGTGTTTATTATGCCGGTGTTTGTTATATCGGTGTTTGTTATGTCGGTGTTTGTTATGTCGGTGTTTGTTATGTCGGTGTTTGTTATGTCGGTGTTTGTTATGTCGGTGTTTGTTATGTCGGTGTTTGTTATATCGGTGTTTATTATTATGTCGGTGTTTGTTATGTCGGTGTTTATTATGTCGGTCTTTTTTACGATGTACATCGACTCTTCTCAACAGAGGTCGACACAAGAGCCTTTTCCCAGAAACCTCTGCTTCATAGAAATCGTCGGTCTTCGCGCGCTCAAAGGCTTGTGTCGTCTGCCATGCGGATGTCTTCCGCCGTCGTCGCTCTAATGAAGATAAACTCTCCAATGATCTCTGCTCATATCAGTTGCCATGGCAGTCGATGTCTCCCTTACCCGACACACTTCTTTATGTAGCGCTGATTATTTTCAAGATTTCGTTTACAACATACGTATTGTCAGAGAGTATCCGGTCAAAACCGTGCGCACAAAACCGCGCATTTCAAAGCCGCGGGTGTTCATAATCGCGGCTTTGTTAGACTACTCGAAACAAACAATTAATTGCCCTCTTGGGGGCTATAATTTTTTTATTGGTTACATTTATTTTAATGCACTGCTCTATTCGTATAATTAAATAGTTGCATGTCTTTAAAACTTATGCCAATTCTCTCCAAGAGTTCAACATCTACTTTAAGGTTTTAATAATGTAATTGTCCTTCAAAGTTCAACATCAAATTTTAAAGGTATACACTATTATACAGGCCACTTCAAATTGTCGTTAAACTTTGCGACATCTAGGCCTTCTTTAAAAATATTAGTTTTTTAAAGAAGCTGACGAATGTTAGACGAGTTAAATTGTGCGTAGAGGGAGTGTTATTAACCCCTCGAACATGTGTTATACAGTATCGAACATCAACATATGCGAAAACATACAATGTACATTCTCGTCGATGCTGATATTGAAACGCTGAATCAGCTCATCATATATAATCGTTGGTAAAAGTCAGATAAGAGGACGTCACGATAGTAAGACACACAACTGATGTATACCGTACACCAATCAACACCAATTCTACCAGCATTAGGTGAATTATTAGGTAAATGTTACTTGATGAATGCAGCTGCTATTAGGTAAATGTTACTTGATGAATGCAGCTGTTCCGAATGACAACAGTTAATATTTTCAGTTCAAATGTCGATACCTGATCAAACATCACCTACGTGTAGCACAAGATAATTATATCCGTTGTTTGACGAGCACTGAACTGCTATAATATCCCTGCAGGTTAGTTACCCTTTAGCATGATTGATGCCAAGGCTAAACCCGCCTGCTTTTCAAATTCCACTTGTTTAGCTGTGACTGGGCTATGAGCGCTTCTGATTAGGTTTCCGAAAGAGGCGCTATCTAAATTCTCGGAATGAATGAATGAAGAAACACGTTCATAACAAATATGATTGGTGTCGCCCTTCTTTATCCAGGCTCGGGACTGGCACTACGCACATACGGGCAGTGACGCAGCCATAATTCCCTTGCAGCACATTCGGTTTATTCTTTAGAATTAACTCAATTCTTTAGAACAGGGTTTTTAACGTGCAGTTGTACACAAAATGTGCAGTTCTAAATGGATTTGTGCAGTTGTGGAAGCACTTCTGTACAGTTAAAACTAGTGAAAAAGGTCATTGTCTTCCGATTGAAAGTAATTTGGCATGGACGATGGGAAAGGAAAGAAGGGGTTGTGCAGTTCTAAAATTCCTTAAAACAGCCCTGCCTTAGAATTAGATCAATTTTATTCTTTAGAATTAGATCAATTTAGAATTAAATCAATTTATTCTTTGGAATTAGATCAATTTAGAATTAGATCAATTTTATTCTTTAGAATTAAATCAATTTAGAATTAGATCAAGTTTATTCTTTAGAATTAGATCAATTTAGAATTAAATCAATTTTTTTCTTTAGAATTAGATCAATATGGAGACTAGAAAATACGTTCAAGTTCCAGGAACGCCGCCGGTGAGCAAATTTCTTTTACACCAGTTTGCAGTTTATCGCAGAAGTTCTTAATTACGATTATAGCACGATGTTAACAACAGAGTGCAACTAAGAAACTGTGTTGCAGACTGCAGACGTGCACGTGAAGTGCTAAAGACTCTAAAGTATAAGGCAATGATGTTAACCGCAGCTACTGGCTTTCCTTGTATACACTGTCCGCTTTGCATGTTGCTGATGAAGATGCTATGCGCTGGTTTAGCACGAACTGCAAACGCAAAATAAATAATAACTGCAGTTCAAAACTATATTGTGATTGTGACTCATTTCCTGGAGTGAAGTAAATGCTGTGTAGCAAGCATTACCATTCCCTTGGGGAGGTGCCTAGATTATAGACTGCGGCATATTCAGCAGATGCACAACTGCATGCAATGTGTGGTCTGAAGAATGTCGAACTATACTCGACGTCTGAAACGGATTGAGAATTATTTCTTGTTTATCTGATCTAAATTTAAAAAATTTCTGATCTTCAAGAAGCCGTGTTGACTCTCTCGCACGTCGGCTTTTAGATGCTTCAAGAAGCTAAATAAAGCAGCAAAGAAGCATTGACCTATCGTATACACGCTTGCATATTGTATTTTTGCATGAATAGCCTATACATGTATACGTCATACATCAGCATGGAATACATGCACAGACCGAATCAACTACTCGTTCAATGCATGCGTGTGTGAGAGAGTGTACGTGCACGTGTGTGTGTGTGTGTGCGTGTGTGTGTGTGTGCGTGTGTGTGTGTGGGGGGGGAGGGGTGTGTGTGGGGGTGTGTGGGTGTGGGTGTGGGGGTGTGCGTGTGGGTAGATGCATCAGATCAGTGCTGTCCAACCTTTTTGGTACCGCAGGCCGCAGACGATATAATATTAAAGCCGAGGGCCGCAACAGTAAATTCAAAAGAACTAGTTAAAATTTAGGATAATAATTAAAGGTAGCCTATTCACTATTGACATCGATTATGGAATCATTCTAATGCAAACTGAATGATAATACACAATAGCATGTGTATATACATATTACATATGCCACGTTATCCATGCCTTACAAATGCTCAGCACAAAAAACACAGGGTGGCCCAGCCACAGTTTTGTTGGCTCAGCTCTACTCTATGGCTAAGCCGGATTTCCATCCTCCTACTCGTCAAAGATGTCGAAGCCAGAGTATTCGGTCTTTAGATCAGTCATAATCGTTGGTCGAGAAAGATCCCGACATCGACTTTCGTCGGCCCTGGGGTCCTTTAGGCCTATCGATTGTTTCCTTCCAGCCCTCAGGACTATAGCCTAACTGGACTAACTCTCGAAAGGCACGGTCAGACATGGTTGAATTGTGCAAGGAAGTGATCCTAGAAGTGAAACTAGAAACTATAAGTGAATGGTTTTTGATGGTCTGCGAAGTAAAGAGGAATAAAACCAGAAGTCGTGTTTCAGCCTCACGGAGACGTCGGAGAGACTTTCTACACCAGTGGTGTAGAAAGAGGACATTAGTTGTCGGTTAGACTTCCTGCCATGGAAGCTGTCCAAACTCCAACAGCCATTACAATATCATCATTAAGAATAAACTAGTAGTCGACCAGACTTTGTCCTTAACTTCATTTGGCACAAAGTTAATAAAATTTAGTGAGCTCGGCGGGCCACTTGAAATCACCCCGCGGGCCGCATGCGGCCCGCGGGCCGCATGCGGCCCGCGGGCCGCACGTTGGACAGCACTGCATCAGATTATCTGCCGTGTTTATGTCGGATTTGCCTAATGGCGAATTTTTTGGCCTTGAAGTACTGCTTTAAAAATAAGATTTTCATATGTAGGCCTATATGGATAAACAATCTGAACTTATATATACATGTATATGTATATACAGGCAGACAGACAGGCAGACAGACAGACAGACAGGCATTCGCACACGAACTGCAGCAATATACGACCATACAACTTAATATGCTATCATGCGTATGCATTGAACTGGAATAAAATTCCTTCTGATTATAATCAGAACATCACCTATAATCTCAACTAATATAACTGATATCTCAACTGTATAGCCTGTTTAGATAGAGGGCTAATCTGAGCACAAAGTAATGTTTTATTTATTGTCATTGTGAGCTTCAAGATTCGTTTTGTGTGTGTGTGTGTGTGTGTGTGTGTGTGTGTGTGTGTGTGTGTGTGTGTGTGTGTGTGTGTGTGTGTGTGTGTGTGTGTGTGTGTGTGCCAGGGAACAGGTCGGACCGGAACGCACCGGAACGCCGTTCCGGTTCCTTTTTTGACGACCGGAACGCCGTTCCGGTTCCTTTTTATAAAATAATTCTTGCATGTACGGCGTCGTTTTTTATTTCGTATAATTTTCTCTGCGCCCATGTTGAGCTCAGCCCTAGTCATGCAGAGTCCATGTATACACATAGGTAAACCCTCTGTCTCATTCTCCTTTTGGATGACTCCATTAATTTATAGCGCCAACTATATTTTTATTTCTAAGTTAAAATGACTCCATATGTTTTAGCAAGCCTATATATATAAATTCTAATCATATGACACCAAAATCATAACAATTGGTCAAGGGATGCAGAATTATGTGTATTTTAGCATTTTTATGTTGTCGATCGGGACTCGAGACATATAAAAAATTAATAACTCCGTTACCGCTTACATTTTTTACACATGATATTTTATTAGGGCCTATATTCTGAAATGAACGGACTTCGTACACAAAGTTGGAATATCTGCAAATAGTTGAAGAAATAAAAAGTTATTTAATGAGATGTAACTTTTAGGAAAAAAATAATGAATTTTAACAAACTAAACTGCCGGTAGAGGGCAGAAGATGCAATGCAAAATTATAATTTGTTTTAGCTTTATTTTTTACATTTCACTCCACCATAAAGTCGATACAGTTCCATTAATTTCTCTATTTAAACAGAGAACGAGGTTAATTTAAGTTTTACGACTAGTTTAAATACTAAGGCGATGAAGCGCTTGAGAGACGCCGATCTGCTGAATTACTTTTCAAAAAGACGCAACCCATTGACGACGGAAAGGTTTGAATATTGTTTACTGTCCATGGCATGCATGTTATTAATCAGAGAAGTTAAGGCTCAGTCGATGGCAAATGAAAAAGGTATCAGAAGAATAAGAAGCGGAATGACTGAAAACAATTATGAAAATGTTGACTTCAAAATAAGAAAGTAATAAAGAGAAAGGTTATAAATCAATAGACCTACGTTAATCAATAACACCTTTAGGCCTATTGTTCACCGAAAAGTGTACATCTATAATCACGGTAGTAATCATAATTATTATTGTGTAACTAGAGCTATAGGCGGCTTATGCAGACTGCAGAGGACAATGTCAATGGGAAACCTCAAGTATACCTATCGTATCTCAAAACTTCTATAGCGCCCACGAGAGCGGAGTCGTGAGAACCAGCTTATTCACAGGCGCCTAGTGGTACCGTAGACCTATACATTGCGGTTGGTAGGTTAATTTTTGTAGGCCTATTATATAGACAACGAGAAGCCATAGCCTATTTCTTCTGCCTTTCCAGGAAGCCGAACGCGACTGGTTATGCCATTAATGACTGTATACCTAAAGATGAAGAAGAGTTCCATGTGATCCGCATACACGGAGATGGCAAATGTCTATTTCGAAGTGTCGCCGTTGCATCAAGCGTAGAGTTAAGAACAGCAAGGCGAACAGTTTTCAGCTGTCCAACAGACAAGAAACTGATAATGCTTGAAGAAGGTCTAGCTGATCAACTCCAGCAGGACGTCCTTTCTGTTCTTCGAAGTAACATAGCAGCTCTGAAGGAGGTAACATGCAATATGGGATTTCTGTTGGATAATAAAGTGGGAGAAAGCTTTCCGACGGTTGAAGATCGGATAGAAAGTGTGGAAACCACAGGCTACGCAGGCTATTTGGAAATTTTGGTTTTAGCGTACATACTGAACACACAGTTTAGAATTTACACGAGGCAGCAACCCACTGACAAATCTTACACACTGTTCTGCAATCTACCACCTGATTCTGGTGTGAAATACTCAGATTCAATCTGTCTGCTGTACTTAAGGGATACAACGTCACATGCAGGCCATTATGATTTGATGGTTCCAAAGTGGAAAATAACTCAACCAACTGCGATAAAGGAGCGTGTGCGAACAAGAGATAAACCTTTCATGCAGTTTTTAAACCTCACCCTTTCTTCATTAACATCAGACTCAATAACAACAGGTACTTCAGACGTCAATCGCCTACCGCCACAAGAAGAGTCTAAACAAGCAAGTGATGAAGAGATTTCAGGTATGAAGATTGATGACTATGGGAGCGACCAGACTGACGATAGTGTAACCAACAGTTCAGAGCTGCAAACAGACAAAGCACCGTATCCTGCCATTTGGACTGCAAAGCAAGCAGAGGACTTTAGCGTCCACAATCCATGGCTGAAATTTTCAAATGGATGTCTAGGTTGCAAAATTTGCCAACAAATAACAAACTATGGTGCTTTCAAGAAAAACGGCTTAAAAATTTCAGCACCGTGGTCCACTTGTTCAGTCACATACAATGGCAAGCATAGACAGAGCCAGCTAAGCTCACTAAGGAAGAAGATTCATGAACATGCCAATGGTCAGCAGCATACATTGGCTGAAGAAATCGTCCAAAAGGCCAGTGCGAATGTCATGGAGACAGTTGTAGCTGAGCAGCAAAAACATCTCTACGATAGCACAACCAGAGTTTTCCGGTCTGTTTATTCTCTAATGAAGAACAACCGGCCTTTCACTGACTTGCCATCATTGATTAACTTGCAGGCTAAAAATGGACTGGACATGGGCATCATTTTACATTCCGAAACAACAGCAGCTGACATTTCAGGACTGATTGGATCAGAAATGAGAGCAAAACTGTGTGCTGAAGTAATTAGTTCTGGTTCCAAAATTGCGCTTATCATGGATGAATCGACTACCATAGCCTCAAAGTCTGTTTTGATTTTATACATTCGTGCGGCTGTCCGTAACACAGTTACTTCATTCTTTCTGGATCTCGTGGAGATGAACGGATGTGGAGCTGATGATATTGTTCGTGCTGTCATAAAGACTCTTTTGTTGCACGGGTTCAAAGATGAATACTTAGCAAGCCATCTGATTGCCGTATGCAGTGATGGTGCCAGTGTAATGGTTGGCCATAACAGCGGCGTGCTGAAAACACTTGAAGACAAATTTCCAGGCATTATTCGATGGCACTGTCTGTGTCACAGAATCGAGCTTAGTGTTGGAGACACTTTGGTAGAAGTAAGTGGTGTAAATCATTTCAAACACTTCATGGACAAATTATATAGTGTATACAGCCAATCACCAAAAAACCAGCGAGAGTTAGCTGCTTGTGCAGCAGCACTAGACATACAGCTGCAGAAGGTCGGAAAGATATTTACAGTTCGCTGGGTTGCGTCAAGCTACAGAGCCGTGCTGGCTGTCCACAGAAACTACAATGCTCTTTACAATCACTTTAAATCTGCCGCTGGCGATGCGCGTAGAGACAATACGCAGCGGCAGCAGTACCGCGGACTTGCAGATGCTTTGGCATCTGAGGCATTCGTGCTTAACCTGGGATTGATGATAGACGCTTTGCAAGAACTCAATAATATTTCACAAGAGCTGCAGAGAGACGATATCACACTTTCACGTGCGTATCAAGTGATGAATCGCACAATACGTGCACTGGAGAAAATGAAAGAAGAGCATCCACTGCACATTACGGAATCAGTCGATGGTGTTGCTGAACAGAAATATCGCAATGTCCAAATAATTTCACACAGGATTGGAAGTCGCAAACAGGTTGCGATTGAACGCAATCAGTTTCTTCAGAGTCTGGCCGATAACTTGCGTAGTCGCCTTTATACGGTTATTGCTTCCAACGTTTCTGCTGAGAACACAGCTCAGTCATCCCGGAATAAATCAGAATTTGAAGAACTAATTTCACAGGTAACGACTAAACTTACATATAATTAGGCCTATGCCTATAATTATGATAGGTCCTACTGCATTTCATGAACTTTCAGCCCCTCTGAGTAAGGATCTTGAAGGAATGCTATAGGGCCTAATTATATAATTGTTGTCGATTGATTGATTATTGATATGGCAATTAGGTCTAGGCCTATGTGTTTCTTTTTGCTTCTTAATTATGATAGGTCCTACTGCATTTCATGAACTTTCAGCCCCTCTGAGTAAGGATCTTGAAGGAATGCTACAGGGCCTAATTATATAATTGTTGTCGATTGATTGATTATTGATATGGCAATTAGGTCTAGGCCTATGTGTTTCTTTTTGCTTCTTAGTTCATTAGAGATAATAAAACCAATATCCATTATTGTGTCATCAGTTGCAGGTGCTGAACAAACACTCGTGGCCAGCGGACGTGACAACACCCTGGAACGACGGTGAACAGCGACTTGCCAAACTTTGCATGAGACTGCGTGTCGACGTTGATAAGACCCGTAGAGGCTTCCGAGATTTCATTGATAATGGGGGTTCCAGTATACCTGATGACATGACGGATATCAATTTCGCTGTCAGCACAATCCCTGTAACATCAGCGGATGCCGAACGTGGCTTCAGTACAATGAACATAATATGTACGCCTCTTCGGAATAGGCTAGGTGTTGACCGTTTATCCAAATTAATTTTTGTGAAACTTGTTGGGCCGTCCTTGCAGGACTTCAACCCGCTTCCGTATGTGAAGAAATGGTTGGCTGTCGGTCACCGTGGCGCATTTGAAAATCAGTCCAGGAAATGCGAGGACCGAGAAGAGCCACGTTACTATCACATGCGGAAAATATTTGGCTGAATTTAATGGCTTTTGCTATTGTCTATGCAACTACTAACAATTTTATTTCATTGTGTTATTTCTTAACTGGAATATTTCGTTTCATTATTTTCGTATTGCATCTTTGCATAGTGCTAGTGTAGTAGTGTCAGATGTGCACAGACTATAAAGTTGAGAGAACTAATCCGTGTCAATAATCGCCTATAGAAGCCAGACACATTGCATAATAACAGTAGTCCATAGCCAACAACTATTATTATTTTCATGCATTGCTTTTGACTCCATGTTTAGCTAAAAATAATAAGCAGTCTTATTATTTCATGGCAGGCCCTAATAATATGGAAGTAGGCCTACCAGTATCCTACACAGTAATTTTTATCGGTAACCTAAGTAGCTCAAAGTGCAATGAAGAATCCGGGTGAAACGAGTTGGCTCTAAGGAATTCCGCATAAATAAATAGTGGATGAGAAAGAGATTACTTATCACAGAACGTCTAAGAATCCAGTGGTAAAAATAGCAAAATTAGTAAAATGAAGTGGCTAAAACGGGCTCTATTCAGCAGCAATTGCCCTAAAATCCGTTGTCGGCTGGGGCTTCGCCCCAGACCCCACTGGGGGAGCTCACGACGCTCCCCCAGACCCCCTAGTCGTGAGTGTCCGGCGTTCCGGTTCCTTTTTCTTTAGGACGGGATCCCTGGTGTGTGCTCTCTAAAGGTATCTATCTATCTATCTATCTATCTGTCTGTCTGTCTGTCTGTCTGTCTGTCTGTCGGTCGGTCCGTCCGTCCGTCCGTCCGTCCGTCCATCCATCCATCTATCTATCTATCTATCTATCTATTTATCTCTATCGCTCTCTCTATCTCTCCGGTTTTCTAATTAGTTGAGATTATTTCGTTTAGTTTTAAAGTTGCAGCTGGACTAATATTGTAGCATAGACAAATATTATTGTCGAACAGTACCGGAGTCAAAGGTTTCGTGCAGACATGGGCGGAGTTTATCAGGGGCTAGGGGGCTAAGCCTCCAAGAAGACCCAGAATCATTTTTTTTACCGTGTAAGTGGTATCTTTTCTCGGGCCTAGCCCCCCCCCCCCACGCGAAACTTACGAATGACTAAAAAAGTCAACTTTTGGGCAGGGAAAATTGTTAGATTTCGCCAAGATTTGAGCCCAAGGATTAAAAAAGGTCATCGATTTTTTTTTAAATTGGTCTCGTTTTCTGGACCGAGTCTCAGCCCCCCCTCCCAAATTTAGCCCCTCCAAGAACGGAACCAAACTCCGCCCATGCCTGCAGACAGCTACTAATTTTGCAGTGCAATTATTTTTTATGTATTCCTATCTGTTCTGTTCTCAGCCATCCTCGTTTCGAGGTTCGGCGGCATCATGAACAATATTCCTCCAGCGTCTCCTGTCTTCCGCCAGTCTTATCATTTTATCCATTTCCAATCCCGTCCAGTCCTTTATGTTCCCCAACCAGTTTGTTCTCGGTCTTCCTCTTCTATTCCTATCTAACGGGATCTAAAAAAGCCGCTTATTCCCTACTACTATAATCACGCAGAGGCATGCAGCTTTGTTGCTTTCATTTTCGTAAGAAATAATTACTTTCTTTAATCTGGGGTTTTTGGTTGGTTGTAAGACAAACAGTTGATTTACAGACTTATACATGCATACGATGTGAACGAAGGGATTAGGCTTCATGCATGCTGTGAACGACCGTTTGTAACGCAATATTCCAACGATGCAGCATGGCTAAGTCTTCGGGTAATTGACTTCATTGAGCATGCATGTGCATTGTAGGCTACAATTGTACAGTCGTACATGTATGGACATTGGACAATAGACATGCCTTCATATGCTGCATGTGAATTGTGTATGTATACAAAGGTCCGCACGTGCATTGTGCTTGAAAATTTGCAGAGTGTCTCCTACAGAAGAACTCTCACCGATGGAGCCAGAGGGAATAAAGTGACCTTATTTTGGACTATACTCCTACGGACAGCCGTTTTGACTCAACGCAGCGCTCGTGAGTAAGTTGGTGCCCTGCGCTTGGCTTTCGTGTGTCGCTTTAGAAGTCTGGAGATTACGATCATGATTAGGATGAATGGAGTCAACGTCTTAACATTGATTGAAGGACGAGGTCATTCCATGAAGCAGGACAAGCAATGGAGAATGCACGATGTTGAGCCACAGCGGTCTTTGAAATATAATTTTAATTAAGGAGACGAGGTGATCAGACAAATCAGCGGAGTGAAGTGATACGACGTTGAGCATAAGATCAATGAGCTAGGCTACTTACGAGCCCAAGATGCATGGACGGAGTCTTAGGGGGACATCGGGAACGGTTTCCACCCCCAAGTTTGTGGTGGAGGGGACGGAGATTACATCCCACCAATATTTAAGAAATATTTAATTAATATTATTATAATTTCTGCAGTGACATCCACTGTTTATCCATAATGAGCAATTTTGTTAAGATGACAGCTTAAAACGCTACCATTACACAGAGTGCACATTAAAACAAATTTAAACAATGGGAGGGGACATTTTATGAAGTCTTAAGTCTCTGAGCACTAAAATCATGACTAATTTTGTTAAGACTACAGCTTAGAAGCTAAAGTATGCGAATCCCAAAAAGTTAAGCAATTTGAAGGTGACACTCTGAAATCTTAACCATGACTATCAAAAACAGCTATTTTGTTCAGATGATAGTTTAAAATGCCATCATTGCAGTGTGTAATTGAAATTGTGAACATTTGGGAGAAAGCATTTATTCAAGTTTTAAACCACGTCCTTCGGCAATAACATTATGAGAAATTTTGTTGAGATGACAGCTTAAAATGTTACTACAACAATATGCAAATTAAAAGATATAGCCGATGGGAATGGACTTTATTGAAGTCTTAAAGCACTGAAATAATGATCACGTTTGCTAAGACGAGAGCCTAAAAAGCTACGTTTTCAATGCGCGAATCCCAAAATTTGTAAGCAATTGGAAAGCGAGTCAGGCGGCACTCTGCATTCTTAAGGGAGATGGTGTCTCCTTAAAAACACCGGGAGAAAGGCAACGGGAAACCACCTCCCTACAATTCCCAGGTTAAATGTATGACGAATCCAAATATAGAAGCTAACAGCGCGAACGATTCAAACCAGTTATTGGAGAGTCGCGCTTGGCAGGGGAGGGGCCAAGTCCTCCTTGGTCGTAGGCAAGGTAAAACCTGGCAAAAAGGAAGAAGTGTAGCCTACAGTTATGCAATTGAAACAACTCACAAATCACAAATCACAAATCACAAGTCTTAACTACTAACAGAAGTTACAGCACAGACGACCTCTTCAATACACAGAGATACACAAGATGTTTAATACTCTTGGAGGTTTCGTTGGACCTTAAACGCGGTGTTAAAAAGTTCATCACTGCAGATGAGAGAGATTTAGTGCAGTTTATGTCGTTGAAGTTGGACAACTATAAAGAAGTTTATTGACAGTAATTTAGTCTTTTAACGCGACCATTATTTTTAACCACTGCTGCTGTGACACTTGACCGAAAATGGCGCATAAAAATTTGCTGAAACTCGGTTGGTGTGAAAATTCATCAAAATCTCGAAGCATTCGATATTGCACGAAGGAGGCGTACGTCGAAAATGATGTCATATCAATTTATATCACATTGATGGTGGTAATGATGATGATGATGATGATGATGATGATGAAGAAGAAGAAGAAGAAGATGACGATGACGAAGACGGTGGTGGTGGTGGTGTGAGTGGTGGTGGTGGTGGTGGTGGTGGTGGTGAGTGGTGGTGGTGATAGGTGGTGGTGGTGGGTGGTGGTGGTGGGAGTGGTGGTTGGTGGTCATGATAATGATGATGATGACGACGACGACGACGACTACGACTACGACGACGATAACCATTACGATGACGATGACGACGACAACGACGACGACAATGATGATGAAGACGACGACGACGACGACGACGACGACCACGACGACGACGACGACGACGACCACGACGACGACGACGACGATGACGATGATGATGATGATGATGATGATGATGATGATGATAATGATGATGATGATGATGATGATGATGATGATGATGATGATGATGATGATGATGATGATGATGATGATGATGATGATGATGATGATGATGATGATGATGATGATGATGATGATGATGATGATGATGAGCACTGTGGACCAAAATAGCAGCGAAGATGTTGAATTCGGTGCGGTTAAGCGGTGGGCAAAAGTCATTAAGATTTTTTAGCAATCGATGTTATACAAAACACCGAGAGTGTGCATTGCATATAGCTATTTATTTGATGTATGGAAATATAGAATAGCACGCTGCGTTGCAAAGTTAATCAAGAAATCATTGCATTCCAGTTTGAACGTGCACCAAGGAACTCCTCATGGGGTATCTTACAAGGTGTACCAGAATTTCATCAAGGCAGTTTTCTTAGTACATGTATGTTCAACACTAATATTTTTCTCATTGATAATTGAATAGCCGTCGCATATGTTACAGAGAATGGCTTGTCTACTTGAGAGAATGATCGCCTAATTGGTCGAAACTCCTTGGGTCAAAGAAAACCATCACTTCCGCCGGGAGGAGCGATAGTTAGGCTTCTGGTCATCGGATCCTTGCCGCGCCGCTTCTCTTCAAAGAATCAACTCTATTGTGTTGCGTGCTAAGCAAGCGCTTAGACAACGTCGACATAATTATAGCGTTTAAACACTGCTGAGTTTTCATCGTTAAGTACCCCCCTCTCTCTCTCTCTCTCTCTCTCTCTCTCTCTCTCTCTCTCTCTCTCTCTCTCACTCTCTCTCTCTCTCACTCTCTCTCTCTCTCACTCTCTCTCCCTCCCTCTCTCTCTCCTCTCTCTCTCTCTCCTCTCTCTCTCTCTCTCTCTCTCTCTCTCTCTCTCTCTCTCTCTCTCTCTCTCTCTCTCTCTCTCACTCTCTCCTCTCTCTCTCTCTCTCTCTCTCTCTCTCTCTCTCTCTCTCTCTCTCTCTCTCTCTCTCTCTCTCTCTCTCTCTCTCTCTCTCTCTCTCTCTGTCTCTCTGTCTGTCTGTCTCTGTCTCTGTCTCTGTCTCTGTGTCTCTGTGTCTCTTTCTCTGGCTGTCTGTCCGCCTGTCTTACTCTCTCTTCTCTGGTCGATCGTCTGCGGGTTAGTATATATAATATATATTTTATATATATACATGCATATTGCATAGCAATTCACTGACCACGACAGACGTACGGTCAGTGAACTACAGCAGCAGGAGACATACATGTACAATTTATACATGTAGGTCGAACGTGTCTTGCAAACGACTAGTCATTAAAGATGGGTGGACGGAGCATGCGCAGAAGCTGATCGCGACTCGGACGCATGCGCAGAAGCTGATCGCGACTCTGACGCATGCGCATTGTGAACAGATTCGACGACTTGTAGCATCAGATTCTGGTCGTTGATGATATACGGTTGTCAGCCTGTATATCTCAGTACGTTGCGAGGGTAAGCTTATATAATGGGTCTTCTTCTTTGGTGGATTATCGCTGAGCTATATGAATTATAAGTGAGAAGCGTATCTTTCTGTGAAAGAAGCAATCTGATTTTTGCTAGAGTTCCATGTTTTGTGCTTTATGAATTAAACGTATATAGTCTACATTTGTAATTGTAATTGTATATAATTGAACATTTATACAGCGCCGCTCACAGATTCAGTAGCGCTCTCGACCCAAGTTAGTGCTCCCGCCAACAAATAGTATAGTCTTCAAGCGTATGTGGATAGTCTCGCATTATGATTAGGTCATTTCGTAAAGTGATTTTAAAACTAGTTTTTTTTCTCAGCAGCGCGTAATAGGCCTATTTACCAAGAAGGTTTTTCCGTGATGCGTTTCAAACATGTTGCGAATTTCTAAAATTGACAGTTCATGATTTATTTTGCCTTTCTTTAGTCTTTACGAACGGTGCTCGTGGCAAGTTTCCTTTCGAAATAGGTAAAGAAACTCAGGAAGAATAGCCTATGGCTCGGGGAGAGAACTTTTCTCTCGGCCAATTTCGACGCGGTTTGATTTAGGCCTATACAATAACTACGGTAATAGAAAAGCACTCACGCGATATATATAAAGCAACTGTGATGCAGAGAAAAGAATGTGTAATATGTATGGCGTTGGCGTCAATATCAAAGCCGATATTCAAGACGACCTTACTACATCAGTAACATCATAACATGACATCGCGAAATTGCGTTCGCTGCAAGACAGCAACTGAATTCTTTATCCTTTTTATTCTTTTTTGTTTATCCGTGGACTTACATATGTAGCCTAAACTTTAGGCTATACAGGCTTCGAGGTTTTAACAGTAGGCCTATTTCCTGTTGCTAACTTCTTAGATTGGCGTGCTTTATATAATATTAGGCCTATTTAGCGTCGAAAGCATCTTGATAGCAGTGTGGTTAGAGGGGCGATAGGTGTGTAACGTGGAGAGATCGGGTTTCGGTCTCTCTCCCTCCATGACACGGTTTATATTATACTCTGTTGGCGTAGCCAGGATAAAATTTCTGGGTTCCGTTTCGGAAGTTTCTAATGGAGCTGGTCGCAAAATACATAAAATCAACTTAAAAATTGGAAATTGTTTATTTCTGCGAGTGGAATTGAACCCATAATTATATCCTAAATATGTCAATGTGCGTTGGGATCGAGAGCAAGTCACTCACTCACAATTACCTTTGCGTCAGTTACTGGTCGTTTTCTTCATTCTTTCTGAGAATTTATTCAGCCACTCTTCAAAAGTCCTGCCTTGAGGCGCTCCCAGCCCAGCCAAAGCTAAAAAGTCGGATTTGAGAGGCAAATAAAAAGCAGGGCGCTTGGCTTATAAGCGTCAGTCGCAAGTCTATAATGGGAGGCACTTCGAGTATAGGCGGGACCCACAATTATCCAGCAGCACCTTAAAAATAATTTTGATAGCAATTTTTTTAATAAGCTGCAAACACTGGAAACACATCTCTGAGGAGCTATCTTCACCAATCTTCACTTCCCAATGCTTCCGATGAGTTTCCATAGAAACGTGTAAACCAGTGTTTACTACTACTACTACTACTACTGCTGCTGCTGCTGCTACTAGCCTACTACTATACTACAGTTACCGTTACATATATAGTCTTGACATTTGATTTCGTCGTTATGCGGAGCCACGGACGTGAAGCGGGCCAAACCAACGCAGGATCGGCACACGCCTAATCGCATCTATTTTTTCTTTTGAAGGCGCTAATAACAAATTCCTGGCACATTCAGCTGCAGTATAACAGGAAAGAGAAGCGGACGGTGTTCAATTTTCTAGCGCTTCTAATTTAATCAATCTAGCACCGGATGAAGGAATATTTCCTCCTCTATTCTTTCAAGAGAAGAAATGCCGACAAAAAGCGCATGCAATGCTGAAATTGAATTTTCAGGTTGAACTGTGATTCACTGGAATTTGGGGAAATGCATGTGGTTAATTATGGAGGAAGATGGAGAGGATTAGTTGGACTGAACATGTATCAAACGAGGAGGTGCTACAGCGAGTAGAAGAGGAAAGAGCAATGTTGGATACAATAAAGATGAGACAAAAGAAATGGATAGGACACATCCTGAGAGGAGAATCCCTTCTGAAAGTGATAATTGAAGGAAGAACTGAGGGGAAAAGAAAAAGAGGAAGACAAAGACAGAAACTACTGGACTGGATGCTGGTTGAAGGTTATGGGAAACTGAAAGAAGAGGCTCAACACCGGGAAGAGTGGCGCCGTCGGAGGTTCGAACCTGCCGTGGGGCAGAGAACATGAAGAGAAGAGATGTAGACCAGCGCTGCTGTAAGTGCAGCTACTCTGACGAGGCTTTTGTGCGGTGCTATATAGGATACATCAGAGATTCATATTGGCGTAATTAGTTGGGAATTTCTCTGTGCGTTGTTGGAAACTGTTGTGGCGAATTGAAGAGCTTAAAAGAATATATTATATTGAATATTGGTAGAGGGCGCAATAATCATGCTTTGCAACGCGGAGGCGTCTGTCCTACCCGAATTCACTTCTCTTATGACCATTCACCCAATAACTACTTGCATTCGTAACGCCATCGATGCTTTGCGCTTTAGACACTGACGTGATTGAAATCACAGATTGTCAATTAATTAAAATGATTAATTAACAGGGCTGTTTTATGGAATTTTTAGAACTGCACAAGTCCTTCTTTCCTTTCCCATCTTCCATGGTAAATTACTTCCAATCGGAGGACAATGATCTTTTCTGCTAGTTTTAACTGTACAGAAGTGCTTCTACAAGTTCACAATTTGTGTACAACTGCATGTTAAAAAAGCCCTGTTAATTAAAATGTTTAAATTAAATAATTGACCAAAATAATTCCGGTTACAATAATGCAACGACTACTAATGCATGCTTCCACCACCATCACCACCACCACCACCACCACCACCACCACCACCACCACTACCCCTACCACTACCATTATCACTGCCACTACCCCTACCACTACTACTACTACTTCTACTACTACTACTACTACTACTACTACTACTACTACTACTACTACTACTACTACTACTACTACTATTTCTACTACTACTACTACTACTTCTACTACTACTACTACTACTACTACTACTACTACTACTACTACTACTACTACTACTATTTCTACTACTACTACTACTACTAGAGCAACCATTATCATTACTGCCTTTTGTGGCGGTTCATATGACCTTGCTTGCAATAAATAAATATATTTCTGGAACAGATACATGTACATCTGCGATTTTCTAGATTCAATCATTTTATGATCTATCTTGTGAATTGCAAATGTGATTGTCGTTCAATGATTATAGTCAGAACTATAGTTAACTGTATTCAGATCGGCGCTACTTGACTTACTTGACTTATGGCCCCGGCGAAGCTTCCGCCCGCATCAGCCGCTCCTTTATGGATAGCCTCCAGTCGTCCCTGTCCTGTGCTCTCCGCGTCGCCTCTCCCACGGTTAGTCCCATCCTCAGGCAGTCCTCTTCTGCCACATCCATCCATCGCTTCCTGGGTCTGCCTCTTCTCCTCTTTCCATGCACATATCCCTGTAATGCCACCTTTGGATATCTTCCACTTTGCATTCTGACGACATGTCCAAAGTACCGCATTCTTCTGATCTGAATCCTGTCCACAATGTCTCGTTGTATCTTCAGTCTGCTGTGTATTTCCGTGTTTCGTATCCTTTCCCTCCTTGTGACCCCTTCTATCCTTCTACAGTTGATTATTGTTATCCGTATAAATAATGAGGAATGAGAGCCAATTCTAGGTTATACATGTATGACGGCCAGAATTTACTTGGTTTCACGCTTTAAGTCCCAATAATTTGAAACCAATCGTTTGCTGAACAGGAAGCCAGTGTAAAGACTTACGTATACAGACAACGTGATGTTAATTCAAGATCAGCTTGAGACGATGACTAACGAAGAAGACGCGACGAAGGACGAGCTGACCTTGGAAGAAGAAGAAGACATCCATGACGACCAATTCCTCCTCACGGAAGACTACATCTACAACCTGACCAGTCTCTCCGTTCACCGGAAGTACCCCGGACTGGTCGTCCTCTACGCGACGACTACTCTCCTCGCCGTCCTCGGTAACTCCGTCGTCATCGTCGTCCTCGCTGTGGGCAAGCGATCTCAGACGGACCTGACGGGGTTCCTGATGAGCCTGGCCGCTGCCGACCTCATCATGGCCGCCTTCTGCATGCCCTTCACCTTCACCTTGACGATGCTCAACAACTGGATCTTTGGTGAGACGATGTGTACCTTCGTTCTCTACATGCAGACGGTGTCAGTGACGGCCAGCGTCACAACGAGTGTCGTGATCGCCATCGATAGATATCTCGCCGTCACGCTGCCCCTCCTCCTCACCCGTCGACTCAACACCCGTCCCCTGCTCGTCCTCCTCGCTGTCTGGACCACATCCGGCTGCCTCTCCCTCGTCCAGCTGGTCGTGGGTAGGGCCACTCCCGTCGTCACCGACTCTACTGGGAGACCTCTGGTGACGGACTGCGGTGAGCAGTGGCCTCTCCGGCCGTCGAGGGTCGTCTATACGGTCGTCATTCTCATCCTCACATATCTACTTCCGGTCTGCGTCATTTCCGGTGCGTACTGCGTCGTCTGTCGGAGATTGTGGCGCCGTCGAGCGCCCGGAAATGCCGATCACGTGCGCGATCTGAACCAAGTGAAGTCGACCCGAAAGGTGGAGCCACTTACCACTCAGCAATTGTCATACTAACCAAATTGCATTGCTTTTTTGTAACCAAGACACGCAGAGAAATAAGACAAGGATGGTTGCAATGGGTGAAGAGGCTCTCAGAGGCTTAGATGAAAAACGAACCGAAATTTGAAGATACGGATGATAAAGTCACTGGCACGGAATGTGGTGCTATCTGGACCATAAGAGAAGATGATATAAAAAGACTGGAGGGATTTGAAATGTGGACCTGGAGTAAACGACAGTGATGATGATGACAGCAATAATAAGTCGATTCCATATATATATATATATATATATAATTATATATATATAGACTATTACGCTATTATTGCAGTCTCTTGCGCTTTGATCCACCATCTTTGAAAGGTTGGTGAGTCAATGTATATGTGCAGAACGTTCTATTTCTTCCAACTCTGTTCAACCGACACATTTCTGCGTTTGCTTAGACTTCTCTCTTCATATCGCTTGCATAGCTGTTTGTTGCGCACTTCTTTAATTGGATCCTGTGTGTTGTTATCTTTAGTTAATTGAAAGTAAGTGCTCACCTGTCCGTGACTTTAAATTGGTCAAAGATTGGTGCCACGTACTTTAGACTGAATCTGCTTTTCAGTTCCTAAAATAAAAATGTGACTGCATGCAGGTTGTGAAGATGCTGATGATGATCGTCGTATTCTTCGCCATCTGCTGGCTTCCGTTGCACGTAGTGACCTTGATGAAGGACCTTGACCCTGACGAGTTCAACGGTGACCTTGGGACTGATGAGGACAGCGTCTGGGTGATGTCCTTCATGGCCGTACATTGGTTGGCGATGTCGAACAGCTGCGTCAACCCAATCATCTACTGCTTCTTCAACGATGCATTCTGGGTTCATCTCTTTTCTTACTCATTCACTCACTCACTCACATACCCATTTACTCACTCACGCACGCGCTCACTCACTCACTCAGTCACTCTATCACTCACTCGGTTACTCATTCATCCGCACAGTCACTTACCCGCGTACTCATTCATTCACTCACTCAATCATTCAATCATTCAATCATTCAATCATTCAATCACTCAATCATTCAATCATTCATTCAATCATTCAATCACTCAATCACTCAATCACTCAATCATTCAATCACTCAACCATTCACTCAATCACTCAATCACTCAATCACTCAATCATTCAATCACTCATTCGTACACAGGCGAATGATCTGCTGGCCAGGCGACTGATTGACTGGCTGGTTGTTTGACTGACTTACAGGCTGACTCACTCTACCTACCAATTTACCAGCTAGCTGCCCAATTTATTTACTTACTCTTTGACCCTTCTACCGACGAAATGGATGAAGGAATTGATATTTGATTGATCGATCGATCGACTGATTGATTGATTGATCGATCGATCGATCGATTGATCGATCGATCGATTGATTGATTGATTGATTGATCGGTCGATCGATTGATTGATCGATTGATTGATGGATCGATTGATTGATTGCTGTAGGCTGACCTGAAATCGATCACCCGCTCCTGTATCCATTCGACCTCTGCCAGGGTCAACGGGGTCAGCCACACCTTCCGTCTCAGCCTCAGTGGAAGACCGAGCATCCGCCGCCTCACAACGACCTTCACCCGCACGACCGCCTGCCCAAACGACGACGTCGGGGATGGAACATTAGCCGCTATTACCGCCATGCAACCTCCCAACATCTACAATCTCCCCAGCTCCAGCTGTCGACTGCCAAGGACGCCTGTCCTTCAAGAGGCATCCTCTTCCCTCTTACAGACGACCTTCATCAAGTCCAGGCAACGCAGAGGTGAGGTTGATGGAAAAGGACCTGGAGGAGGTAAGATGGAAAACCGATGGGCGATGGAAACGATGCTTGGAGAAGCGGATGTGGAATTGATGCAGGAATCTGACGATGTTCTCACACATCATTTAACTTCATCGGTCAAGTGTCTCGGCTGCACGGGTGTGCGTGGTCCAACACTGGCGACTCTTTTCTAGTCCTCTGTGGACTCTTTAGCGTATAGCCTACTGATGAAATTTCTAGTCTCAGCGACACTTGACATTATACTATAATTATATTATTGTTATTAGATGCGTTGCCCGATTTTCAGATCTGCACGGGAAGGACTAAGTAACTAAGTAAGTATTATATTATAGTGTTTTGATGCTGCAGCTCAGCATCCGTTGCTTGTCGCTGCGTAGATATTGCGGCGCTATAGAAGCGGAGGTATACGAGACATGTAGACAGTGGCGGCGCTACGCCAGGGCATGGCAGGGCAAATGCCCTGGTGAAAAAGCCTTTGCCCTGGCTGTTGCCCTGGTCGTTGCCCTGCCAGAAATTTTACCCTGGGAGAATTTGTTCTGGCATATTGCTTCTTACTGTTCACGTCCATCCGTTCTCTGGCAGGGCAAAATTCTGGCAGGGCAGAAGTTCATGAAGAGAACAAAATCTGGCAGGGCAATTTTCTGGCAGGGCAAAAGTTCTGGCAGGGCAAAAGTTCTGGCAGGGCAAAATTCTGGCAGGGCAGAAGTTCATGAAGAGAACAAAATCTGGCAGGACAATTTTCTGACAGGGCAAAAGTTCTGGCAAGGCAAAAGTTCCGGCAGGGTAAAGACCGCAAAATTTTGGCATGCAAACGTTCTGAAAGGGAAAATTCTTGCAGGCAAAAATTCTGGTGGGGCAAAAGTTCTTGCAGGGAAAAATTCTGTTGCTGTATATATATATTATATATCCACATTACCGTATAAAACTAACAGCGTATGTCCAGCTGTCGGTTTATTGTTTTTCAAATGAAGCGTAAGTATTATTTTGCGTAGACAATAGACCTAGCCTACTGTAGCCTATATACCTGACTCCGTTAGGACCGTTACTTTATTTGCTGAACGCTTTGCTTTCGAAATGCTATTCGAAAGAGGATTTGCAATGCTTCACTAAGTCACAGAGATTGGTCTACAGGTTGGGCCATAAAATGACCATAAAGTTTTTTTCCCATAATCTTGGCCAGAGGTAGTAAGTTTAAATGAAATTTTACAGGCTTAAAGACAATTCATTTTTATGCATGATGGCCAGATTTCATTAAAATATTCAGACAGAACAAAAGTTAGGCCTATATCACTTTTAGTGAGACCACTCGCAGTTATAATTATGACGATTCAAAAACATGGCGCAGCGAAAAAGTAGCAAAAAACGAATTTATTAAGTAACATCTCAAATAATTGGTGTCAAATGAACCTGTTATTGACAGAAAATCGTTATTATTATTTAGAAGAAAAAAAACAGGTACCAGCATAGCTGCAAGTCGCTGTGACATCATTTAGCAAGATGACTGTTAAGTTGAAAAATAAAGAATTTTTCTGATTAGTATCTTTGTTTTTAAAATAACAAAATCGAAATTTTTATCAAATTAAAATTTCCAAGGTGTCGATGGCACGCAAAATTTGTATCCATACACTTCATGAGCTAGGCCTTGGATATAAAGCTATCATCGGCGCTTAATCTGATAAACAGTGATTGCAGAGGAATGAAGAGCTAAATTAAAATAGAGAGTTAAGAAATGTGCCGCTTATGAAAGAAGATAGTGTAGAGTTCAACGTCAATATTACTGTACTGGTTTCATTGAAAAGAACCAATGGTTCAAAATACCCGAATTTGAACCCGATGATTTTATCAACTGTGGAGAGCTATTGCTCGAGAAATACCGCAATCTGCAGCCAAAACCAAGAACGATGAGCGACTGAAAATTGATGATCGCATTGGAGATGATTGGAAAGATTTATCTATGGAACACATCACCAAGTAAAAAAAAACTGTGCAAAAGACTCAAAACAAGTGTGGGCATTGGTGAACACAGGATGTGATGTACTATCACGTTAATTTGATAACAACATTATTATTTGAGATGAGACATAAAAAATCGCTTTGTTGCTACTTTTTGTTGCATTGTGTTCAATCTGGCCACTCTGCGTAAATATGAATTGTCTTTAAGCGGCAGAATTTTATTAATTTTTTACTTCTGGCCAAGATATTGGTAAAGCACTTTAGGGGGTCTTTTTTATGGCCCACCCTGTATAAGGTTCTAAGATTTGCTTTTTAAATGTAAAAGTGTTCGGTTTTATGGCTTCGCCCATTTGATCCTCTGACCAGCCAACCATAATAGTGTAGAGTAGTGATCTCTGGCATGCACGGTAGCGCAAAATTACAGACCTATGCAGTGGCGGCGCTAGGGGGCTAAGCCCCCTAAAAAGGCCATCCATTTTTTCCCATGTAAAAATGAAATATTTGCACGAAAAAAAACCTTTAGCCCCCCCAAACAGAAATCCTGGCGCCGCCACTGGCCTATGTATTAGGTAAGCCCGTACGTGCTACCGAGCACTCGGCTCGCTCTCTGCCCTGGCTACTTGTGTGACTGCCCTGGCTATGCCCTAGCTACAAAAAGTGTCTGGCGCCGCCACTGCATGTAGAGAATGTAGAATATTCTTCAATTCAGCAGGTGGCTATAGATAATGAATTCGCCATAATTTGCTAAGTAAGATTTTGGTTTGCAAAGTATACAGTAACCCAATTTCGATGCATTTGCTTTTTTCGATGCAGAATTGATTGTAGCCCTTTATTGCACAGCACAATTGCAGAATAATTATAAAGAAATAGTTACTCATGACTTTGATGCTAGGAATGTTATTCCGAAACCTTTTTTACTAAATTTTTTCACTCGTTAGGCCTACTAATGGAAGGATAAAACTAGTATAATTTTAGTTATAAAAAGATGCCTTTCTCGTGCAAAAAGATGTTTTAAGCATATTGATAGCAATGGAAATTTCTATTGCGCCCTACATGATATTGAAGAATACGAATGAATAAAAAAGGCCAGACATACATGTAGGCCTATGTGATGTGTTTTTAACCCTCGAGTCTCAATTGTGTACAATAGAGCAGAGGTATAGATTCTGATTAGTGTTTTGTTGTTGTTAGTTGCGACATTCTTTCTCTCGTGAACTGTCTCTTTGTGCAAGTGTCGCTTCGGTAAATGGTTACCTATTAGCTATAGCGTCTGATTGGCTAGCGTGCTGGACTATCAAGTCAAGAGATCTGGGTTCAAATCCCAAGCATAATAGATTAGGCATCTTTCAAACGCTTCCTTATATATGCTAAACTATAGGTATTATTATAACAGATGTTGAATGTAATTAGAGCTATCGGTAACCTTTAAAGATGGAATAAAAGCATTCCCTTATTTTAGGATAATTATATGTGAATGCAATTTTGTCATCTATTTCCATTTTCAAAGGCTAATAGGCTATCCTGTGGTTCGATTTTGTAAAATTTAGATATATACTTGCCAAATACTGAACAAAACCCACGACACATTCACTCGATATATTTTTTTCATGCGGCTCATCTGCATCTACATAGCATCTCAAAGTTCCTCATCAATATTTCCATGCTTTAATCATGCTCCTACATGTGGTCCACTTTTTTTATCCAACTATCAAATTGCATGTTCGTCTGCCATAACGAAAGCACCCATGACACATTTTCTTGCAATCCTTCTGGGACCTTGTATATATATATATATATATATATATATATATATACACAATTACACATTATGTATAATTGTATGTATATATATATGACGTTGATGATGTCATTCATTGTCCTTCGATGATGCAACATCCGATCCTTCTGCCAGCGTGTCCGGTCGTCTTACTGTCGGGAAATCCACCGAGACCCAAGTCATCGACAAACTCATGGAACTATCGCAGACAATGATAACAGACAATGACAACAGACAATGACAACAGACAGGTGTGTGTGTGTGTGTGTGTCTAGGCGTATACGTATCGCATAAGTATTGCGTGCGCACACATGCTAACACACACACACATACACACACGCATGCACAGCACACATGGGTACACGTATTGAGTGTGTGCATGTGCGTGCATGCATGGGGTGGGGGCGCATTGGGTAATAGGCCTACATTGGCATGGAGCTCAGCAGACTCGAGTTCGATTCCCGGAGGCTCTCCATAGGATAGACGTGCTCGTGCTATTAGCGATCTTGTATTGCAGGCCGTCTGTTCTGTTAGCAGTTAGGATTGATGTCCAGTTTAAGATAACTGCATTAAACTGTATAACTGTACACTGCAACCGGTTGCGGTCTATCAACCGGATTGTTGAATCAACGAAAATTATTAAGTCTGCATGTATGGATGTATGTAGTATATAAGTATGTGTATGTATACACACGCATTATGTACTCACCTTGCATATATTTATCTATTCATATAGTCATATTTGCGACACTGAGTAGGTTCTTGGACTTGAAGATGTGCTATACAAAATGTTTAGATGAATGAATAATGAATTCGTACAAGTATGAATGCATGTATGTGCGTATACATGTATGCTAGTAAGTAGGCAAGTACATTCCTTTCTTGAAACGATCTACTATCTGCATACTCACTTTGGCCTACATTCCGAAATGGCAAGCTGAGAGTATATTATCCTATTATCCTGTGTGTGTGTGTGTGTGTTTGTGTGTGTGTCTGTACATGTGTGTGTGTGCATGTGTGTACATGTGTGTGCGTGTGTGTGTGTGTGTGTGTGTGTGTCTGTGTGTGCCCCTGCATGAGATAATCATAGATGCACGATGTCAATTCATGTTTTACCCTTAAACCCTATAATAAATACGTACGACAACTGATTTTCCTATGATGCTGATAGGTCCAGATAATTCCAACAGATCGTCGCTTATGTCAGCAATCACTCGACCCCTCGCGTCAACCACAACGTTTCCCAAGTCACCAACATGCCTGCATTTGAGACATACACAGTTACACACATTGTCTTTGCAATTCGATATTAAATCATTCATATATCGATACACATACAGCAACACTAATCATGGGCGGAGTTTGGTTTCCGTTCTTGGAGGGGCTTAGCCCCCACCCCCCTCTAACCCATGATATACTCCGCCCATGACACTAATCAGTGCATATATATTAGGCCTATATATACACATATGCATATTGTATATCATAATTATGTAATATCCTTTCTTCTTTTCGTTGTATGCTGTCTCTCTTCTATTCTTTTTCTTTTTTCTCCTCCGTCCGATGTGTGTGCTCATGTCGACGATGAGGTTTCACAAGATTCATTTCTGTGTTTTTTTTAATGTCCAGCGTCGTTCTCTCATGTTCAATGTTCATGTCTTTCTATGCAATTAGATTGTGTCCTACGCTTTCCATCCATGTCCTTTATTGTCTTCCTCGAATAAGTCCATCCACACCGCACCCCCCACCTCTACCCACCTCCTCCCATACACACGCAGCGCCCCTTGCCAAAGCGGCTAATCATGAGTAGGCTACACTGACCGTCAACCATCGGTATAGGCAGACGAGATGACGAGACCTGCATGTCAACCGCAATCATAAGCTGATGCCGAGAAATTGAAGTCGCTAACACCTAAAAACTTTGTTGTAGCTCTCTCGTTGTTTCTCTTTCTGTGTGTCTGTCTGTCTGTCTGTATGTTTGTCTGCCTGTCTGTCTGTCTGACTGCCTGTCTGTTTGTCTGTCTGTCTGACTGCCTGTCTGTTTGTCTGTCTGTATGTCTGTCTGCCTGCCTGTATGTCTGCCTGTCTGTCTGCCTGTCTGTCTGTCTGCCTGTCTGCCTGCCTGTCTGTCTGCCTGCCTGTCTGTCTGTCTGTCTGCCTGCCTGTCTGTCTGACTGTCTGCTTGTATGTTTGTCTGTCTGCCTGTCTCTGTGTATTGCAACCTACCTTTCTTCGTCTTCGGGGGCTCCGTGTTCTTTCTCCATGGGATTGAAGTGAGGTCCAGCTTCGTTACAGTTGTCACCGAGTCGACCAAACTTATGAATGTGGAATGCGTGCTTAGTGTTGTTGGTCGTGAAACCACGGACGTCTATCTTCACCGTTGTTGGACCACCGGCCAACTGAACGAAAACTTAGACGTCATGATAGAAGCACAATATACGCTAGAGACGAAGGGTCATTTCTATGTAGGTCTATCTGTACACGACACTGTTTTGAGTAACTTATACTTAGTTGAAATAGGGACAGCATTGAGGCTGAACAGTCATAATACAGTCAGAAATGGAGACAGGTATACAGACAGACAAGGACAGCGACAGACAGATAGATAGACAGACAAAGACAGACAAAGACAGAGATATTCTGATATTCCGAGATTCTGATATTCTGATATTCTGATATTCTGATGTTCTGATATTCCGATATTCTGATATTCTGATGTTCTTATATTCTCTCGTCGTATCTCGACAATTTGTGCTACTTTCTACAACCAAGTTTATTAGATACTCAGTTGTTTTCTCTTCATTATCACGTATACAACGATATAAGTAATTGTAGTCATAGGCGTACGAGGCCAAATTTCGGGCAAAAACTGTTTTTCGGGCAAGCAGGTCCGAAAAATGACTACAAAAACGGTCGTCAACTTTTCGGGCAAGTCTGTTTTTCGGGCAAGCAGACCGGGAAATGACTAAAAAAAGGTCGTCAACTTTTTTCTGGCAGATTTTCATGATTTATTTTTCGGGCAGAAGTTAAATCTTTGGCCCCCCACTGCTGAAATCTCCCATACGCCTATGATTGTAGTACCAACAATAGCAGCAGCAGAAGTAGTAGTAGTAGTTAAAGTAGCAGCTGCAGCAGCAGTTGCAGCTGCCACCTTTACTACTACTACTACTTCTGCTGCTGCTGCTCCTACTACTACTACTACTACTACTACTACTACTACTACTACTACTACTACTACTACTACTACTACTACTACTACTACTACTACTACTACTACTACTACTACTACTACTACTACTACTACTACTACTACTACTACTACTACAACTACCACCACCACCACCACCACCACCACCACCACCACCACCACCACCACCACCACCACCACCACCACTACTACTACTACTACTACTACTACTACTACTACTACTACTACTACTAATACTAATACTAATACTAATACTACTAATACTACTGCTGCTGCTGCTGCTGCTGCTACTACTGCTGATACTGCTGCTGCTGATACAACAAGTATGTGAACAAAAAGCGTCACCTTGCGGCTGAAATGGACAACGCCCTCTATGGGATGCGTTGCCAGTCCGGATGTGCTAAGTATGCGACATTTGGCAGATAGCGTTGCAGTCAGCAGAGCTCGCATCACCGCCTTTCCCAAGTACGCGAGGCATCGACGCCAGCTCCCCGGATTTCTGTCATCTAGAATCTTCGTCAAGATTCTAGACAAGAAATTTCATAAATTGCTTTAAGGAAATGATGCGAAATTTTGCACAGGCCGTATACCGTGCACGTGCAAACATACTTGTTGATATATCTAATACATGCACTACAGTCTACAGTCCCAATCATAATTATAAGCCTACGTTTCGATAAATAAGGCAGAGGTCTTTAGACTAGCTAATCTCAAACTATAGGTCCATATTATTTGTTAAGAAACGCGATTGATAATATTCAATCAGTTAATCATTCATGGATTTCTTTAGCGCCTGTACAAGGGTACAAGAAGCAGTTTTTGAGTCGATTGGAAAAATTATGTAGCTGTTTGAACCATGCATGGTAACCAAACACGCATGAACGAACGCACGCACGCAATCACACAAAGCAAGCACGTGCCCACAAACACCCAGCTAGTCCACATGCTTATGCCCGTGTGTGGTATATTGTTGTGCAAACCCCACACGCACCTTGCACCCAATAATAATAATGTATGTATTGCATACTCCGTCCCCATGTGTCCGAAGTCCGCGCGCACCATGTATTTAGTGCAGTAATAAGTAGCCTAGGTGCACATCCGCCGGTCACTGCTGGGGCAACATATTATAATATGTTACTTACTTATCGATGGCTCGACCGGTCAGTGGGATGATGGTCAGGGCCTTCCTTGCCCAGTCCGGAGATCTCTGAATGTCGTAGTTGAGTTGTTCGGTCAGTATCTTTGGCTTCATCAGGAAGGATAGATACAGGTCGACCTTCGACATCAATCGGTAACCGGAAACCGACTTCAGGATGGATCGCAGCTCGTTTGCCAGGTCTTCGTTCTGACCTTCGAGGTCCTCAAGGACGGCCTGGAAGATCGCCCGATGGCCCTGTGGACTCATGGCGTTCTTCACTCTCCTCCACTCTCTCTGGAAGTCAAGCGCTTCCCGATGGGAGCAGGCCACACATCGGGTTTCATCAGCTGGAAAGAACAATTAAAAAACTGAACTCTTCTTCCAACTCATGATAGGGTATTGTAAGAGGTTGGTGAGGAATGAATGACAATTAAGCAATCGCTCGCTAGTAGTGACCTATGACCTTGATGACTCATGGGTCAATGAGTACAAATGTGGACTAGTTCCTTCCCTTGTTTTACTACTCTTGCTCTTATCGCCTACGATACAGTGTACGTGAAGGTGTATGAATGTCTATGTACAGGCATATAAGTAGATCTGTTGCGAAGAACTTTCTCAAGCAATGTTTGGTCTAGTGACTCTAATCCCTTGCTTTGCGGGGATCAATGTTTCGGGGGGGGGGGGCAAACGTTCATTCGGCGGCAGACTGTTTTCCCGTTTCTCGTAACACCTTTTGGGTTTAGCTGGTCTGTTCCCTGTTGTCATGATTCTTTTATGATGATCTCTATTCGTCTTTCATCCTTTAATGCAGGGGTGTCAAAGAGCTGGCCCGCGGGCCATTTCTGGCCCGCCAACGATTTTTTCCTGGACCGCGGAGCCTTCCCTAAAGATTACAAAATTAGAGGGAAAATGTTCAAATTTTTATATTTTACAGTCAGCGCCAAATACAGGGTGGTCCAGCATAAATGTCCCGACTTTGCACGCGTATAACTTCGCCAATTTGTAATATTTATTTATGCTTAATGTATCAAATTAAAGGTATTTCCATCTAGTATTTCCACTGAAAATATTGAACTGATACTAGTTTAAGTTTTAATTTTATATTCGAAACAGCGCTAGCTACCATATTTTGCTGTCATTTGTGACGCAATCTGGCGTCGTTGACAGGTTCAAGGCCATAAGACAGCCGCTATATAAAAATCTGATTACATTTACACTGGCCTGCCACTTGTTGGAAGATGTTCACACTGGCCCGCCCCTAAAAAAGGTTTGACAACCCTGCTTTAATGCATTTCGCTTGTGGCCTTTCGTTTATAGTGCACTCTCTGTTTCTCATATTTCATGGCCTTTTTAGTGCGTCGTGTAGGCCTGTTTCTTGACATTATGAGATTGGGAAAAAATTAATAATTCTTCTAATGTAACGCACTATTATAACCGTTCATGTAATGCAATATAGATATATACATGGTAAAAAGTTGTCAACTTTTTCTGGGGTGGAATATCATTGATGTCAGTCCTGGGGGGGACTTCTTCTCCTAGAAACCTAGATTGAACACTGTTGCTCATTGTCAGGGCTAAAAGACTTAAAGTGTGACTGGACACACTTATTTTCGAATCTGAAGACCGTCCATGCTACGGTACTTAGGCTATTAGGCCAGCAGCCCAGCACAACCTGGAAAGGTAATTGAGATCGAGGAGTTCAGACACCTCTAATTAATTTTAGTTTTTTAAGCAATGCTCAAGGCCCAATCATGTACCGGTACAGTGGCTGTTTTAGGAGACCGAATCTGTGTCCTCCGTTACAGGACTAGCGTTCTAACCAATAAGCTTTAGGCCTACTTTGTTGAAAAGTCCGTGCTTCTAAACTTTCTATAGCGCCATTCAAATAAGGAACCTCGGTCCATCTACCTTTCGACGGCCGACTGCTGATCATTAGTAAATCAATTCGTTAATTAATTAATTGATTAATTAATTAATTAATTAATTAATTAAATTGTCATTTTGATCATTCAGTGAACAGTCATTGATTCATTCACTTCTCCATTCTTTCCTCTCTTCTTTTGTTCGTTTTATTCGCTTGTCTATTTGAACGTTTGTCTGTCCGTCTATATACACGGTGAACGGGAAAAAACCGAACCTCTTCAATAAATAAAGAAATTAACACCAAACATGTAAAAATATTATTGAGAATAAAACTATTTTATTCCCAAGTATAAACTCGACTAGTTTTTATTATTGTATACGCTATTCCAGTTAAAATTTGAGGTCATTTAAAATGTATAGAGCGACTGAACTAACGGAGGTTAACAAGCAGCACCGGGTTGAACGATCAAGGCAGTTGTTGACGCTCTATCCTGCAAACTTGATGCATTTCAAATAGCCTAGACCTTAAGCTCGTGGACTATAAAGTCTGGTCTCTGATGAAAGAAAAAATTTACAAGAAAAGGAACCCTATGTCGACAGTGCCGGCGCTATGGTACCTGAGGCCCCCCCCAAAAAAAAACTTGGGGCCCCCCATACCTTGAGCTGTCATCTCAGCAAAGATTTTCATAATATAAGTGCTGAAAGACATGGTGTAAGACTTCAATAAATGTATCCCAATTGTGAAATTTTAGGGAATTTCCATGCTGTAATGGTAGAATTTTAACCTGTCATCTTTAAAAAAATTGCTTATTTTTCATTGCTGTTAGTCGTGGTATAGGACTTCAGAGTGTCCCCTCTCCATTGTTTAAATTTGTCCGATTTACCAACTGTAATGGTAGCATTTAAAGGTTGTCATCTTAACAAAATTGATCATTATTGATGGGCAGTGGATGATACTTATGAAATATTTCTGAAATATTGGAGATACAAGGATTCCGTCCCAACCATAAATTGTGGGGCTGTGCCCCTGTCCACACCCCCAAAGTCTCCTCGTTGGTTGAAGGACAATGCTCTATTAGTTTGCGTAATATTATTTTGTATGATTTGCGTTAAACATAATTCGGTGCGTGATTTCAGGAATGAACAGTCATGAGAGGTATAATTAATTACCAGCTGTATACATTTGAGGCCCCTTGCAAACTTGAGATCAGACACATACCAAGAACATCTGGGACCCAACACAGGCTAAGGCTTTAATGTTTGGGCCTCACGCATGTTTTATTTGGAGGCCTCATTCAATTAGCAATTAGAATCAGTTACAATTTATAAACATTGTGTTTGAGAAAGTGGACGAAATTGCCTGAGTTAGTTTAAATGGCTTTATACTTACGCCCATAATCGGTACGATATTTGTTTGCATTAGGTCTGCTATGGCAGTGCCGTATGGTTAGTTGGGGCATGCACCAGACCGGATCTGTTCAGTCACAAATAGGCATAATGACCAGCTAAATTTGGGGGCCACCTTCAAACTCGGGCCCCCCCCCGGCCGGGGGGTACGGGGGGTGCTAGCGCCGGCACTGTATGTCGAAGAACTGCGTCAGCGTATAATACAGTAGGCCTATAATGTGATCGATTCAGCATTTAGTCAGTGGCGAGCGCGTCTTTGAGCGTGTGTTGTGGCCGAAGGAGGAAATTTTGAACACACATTGTAACTTACAAATGATAGTTATGTGATTCTTGTTATTTAAACTGAAGTTTCTCCATATTTTATTACAATATACAAATTATTACACAAATTATCGTGGGGATTCGTGGCAATAGGGGAGGTTCGGTTTTTCCCCGTTCACCGTGTACATACTGTCTCCTATCTGTCCGTACGTCTCTGGCACCCCTTCCAATCACATTCATTTAAGCAGTGGCGGCGCCAGTATTTCAGTTTTGGGGAGGCTGAACTTCCGCGGAAAATTTCCATTTCCAGCCGCCAAAATGTTTGACGGCTTTTATTTCTGATGAAAATATTCCGTTTTCAGTCGCCAAAATTTCTGACGACCTTTTTTTAGTCACTCGGCCGAAATCTCCTGCATATGCTATTCAATTTTTAGGGGGGGGGGGGCTGAGCAAAGAAATTTTCATTTTTACATGGGGAAAAAGGATGGCCTGTTTTGGGGGGCTTAGCCCCCTAGCGCCGCTGCTGCATTTGAGGGGCCGATATTCTTAAAATGGACCTACAATGTAGGCCTAAGGCCGGTATACCCTATCAGCAAAATGTTAAAGGTTCGTCCGTCAGTCCGTCCGTCCGTCCGTCCGTCCGTTTGTCTGTCTGCTCCTACCTTTAATCTGGCTGTGCAGCGCTACGACCCACAGACAGAAGACAATCTGATTTACGTAAATTAGCTTCATCTCAAATCGAATCAACGAATAATTATTATGAGAACAAAACTGTTGATGCGCAATCAGTTCAAACTGTGACCGAACATGAATTCTGTCGAATGCCCTCTTCAGGATTGTAGCCCGATCTTGCAGACGCGCAGTCGCTTAAAGCTGCGTTTCAGTCTTTAGGCTAGACTTCTGTCTGCAGAATTTGTTTGTCAGTACGTTTATAGCGACAGAGAACTTTGTTCTTTTGGCCTCTGTTGTTTAGTCGAAATGCTGCCTCTGTTTTGCATCGCCCAAATTTGGCCCAGATTTGACCCGAATCAGTTAGCCTAATGAGACCGAGGAAAACCAGGCCTACTTAATATGCCATCCAATAATTGTGTGTTCATTTGGTTTGCATGGACAGTGAACAGAGATTGAGTTTTAAAGTTCACGGCTTCCTCACAATCTCTTCGGCCTAGTTTTAAAGTCGAAACTGCTTGCCAGGCTGTTATAAAATTTATAAGCAAAATTATTAACGGAATCTGACGTTCGTTTGTGTTCACCCTTTGACACCAATAGCGCCTATACATGTGTGACCATTTGAAATAATTATATTTGCTTGTGCTATGCTAAGTGCATACGGTGATCAATAAAGTATAGGCTTATTGATTGATATAACTGACTGAAAAAATGCAATCACACAAAAATGCTTTTAAATGATCCAGCCTATCTAGCCTACAGATGGCGCTTAATTCCTTTCCGCGTATGATACGTCATCGTTGTTGTTACGGAGACTTGGAGAGACGCAAGACAATTGTTTCGCAACGGAATTCCAGTCCGAATCTTAACACGATCTGTTGAAATAATTAAGTGTCGCAGAGTTCCAGCAATTATGCCTCGTCGCAAAAAAACTAGGTGGGTAATTAGGTATTTTGGGTCTCTTTATACATATTACGAGGATGCCTTCGTTTTGTCAGTGGCATGTTCAGACGCTTAATTCCTTTTCCGTACCGTATTGCCTACTTGTTTACCTTTTGAAGGCGCGTGGAATTTGGACATGTCACTCTTTCATTACACTGACCAGTGGCGTAGACAAAGGGGGTTTCGGGTGTTAATCCCCCCATTGGCCTAGGAGAAAGTTTGTTTAAAGGTTATTTTTCCACTTAAATAAGAAAAAACAAAACAGTTGCTTGTAGTAACAATTGTTTTTCTTACTTTTTTCCCTTTATTACTTTATTCCCTTTTTATTTACTGTAATACTGTTGGGTGTTGGGTTGGTGTCAGAAAGGACATCCGGCCAGGCAAAACACCCCCCCATCATAAATTCCTGGCTACGCCACTGACACTGACTGATGTCGGTTGGCAAAGAATATAATAGCAATTTTTTAGATCACAAACTAGGCCTACTATATCATAACCAGCCGACCTATCTAAATAATAACGCCTTTCTGATGCATTGATAAACCTCGTACACAATACTGAACACTTTGCTTGTGTTCATTTCCGGTGTTCATGTTAAAAAACGGATAATTTAGAAAATCTATATTTAACCGTTGTGTAGATGTCATATGTTTAAATGTTTTCAGCAAACGCCCAAGAGCAGATCTCGAGGATGCCAATGAAGACACGAACGAACCAATGGCGAAACGATTGGACCAACTGAACTTAGAGTAAGCGGGTTTATTTTAAAAGGGTTGTTTTAAAAAGTTGAGTAAAGACGTCACTTTATCCGTGAACCGTGCCAGACGGCAGCATAGGCTATTCTGGAATCAGGATCCAGTGAGGTCAAGAGCCAAGACTATTACTCGTCAGATTTATGTAGGACTAGTTAGATGTTTTAGGTGTGCTCCTCCCCCACCCTATGACTCTTGACCCCTGTCTTTGAATAGCATTTTCTAACTAGATGACCTCTTTAGCACTTTTATGGTAAGGCATGAGCCTTCAATCAATGGTTACACTTTAATTCAAAGCCATCTATGGTTCTTTGGAAAAGCCAATGTGAATTCCAGTCAGTCTCATAACCGGGGTCCGGTTATGGATATTAAGGAAGCTGAAACAATTGAGTTCTAAGTTTAGTACTGACATGACATAAATTCAGCAGCACCTTTGGACTCGCCGCTGAGAATGCTTATGAGCGCAACAATGAGTCAGAGTTAACAGTTAATATATTATCTCTAAATATGTTCAGCTTTGTACTAAATACATCAAACTGGTGGACATTGGATGTTGTGCCTTTGATGTTGACTATCCTACATACACATTATCAATTTTCATCCCTGATCTTGCTACCCCACTAACCAAAAGTCACTATGCTACTGGTTTTAAATTCTTTTAACCAATAATAGTGCATTGTTCGGGCATGCCATATCAAGAGGATCAGATGTGTGACTTGATAGAGTTATTAAACATATCTGCAGACATGACTTCAGGCAATTGTTGCATTAGATTGTGGAATTGTTTTGTTCGTATACAGTGCATCAGTAGTGGATCATGACATGCAACAGAGAACCGGTCTGTCAACTCTGCAAGAGCAACCGACATCACAGGATGATGTATGTTTTTAATTATAGAAACTTATGAATCTGCATTGAAGGAATAATTATAGATGTTTATCATTATTTTGATTAGCTTGTTGCTTTTTAAATTATTTATACTTAAAACATACTAACAGCCAACAATAGACAGACTGATGAAATTGCCTGTTTTTTAAATATAATTATTGTTTTTTTTATTATCATTATAATGTTTTTACACGAGGTATTTATGATCCCTTGGATGTTCCAAACTATAGCTGGAGATGGGAATGGTCTGGAATGGCTTCTCCCTCATCAAGATTCAGTTGGGTCATTATATTGTTATCATTGCTGTTATTCTTTTTTTTGCTCCAGAGTGCATTATGATCCCTCAGGAATTCATAGGATTTTCAAGGAATAAAAACGTACTGGAGCTCCTCATGATCCAGTGGATTTGATGAGTTTTGGTATTATTTTTAATATTATTTATTTATTACTTTATTATTTATTATTGCTCAGGTATACTTATATGATGCTTATTTCTTAATTCAGTTCAGAAGCGTGGTAGCTTGAAAAGATAAGTCTTTAATTGTTTGCAACATGCAGTGTAAAAATAACGAAGGAGAATAAATGATGAAAGTAGCGAATTCTGTGCTAACATTGCAAAAAAATTATTTATAGTATTCTATGTACAAATATTGCTTAAATCAGGGCTGTTTTTAAGGAATTTTTAGAACTGCACAACTCCTTTCCTTTCCAATCTTCCATGGTAAATTATTTCCAATCGGAGGACAATGACCTTTTTGCTAGTTTTAACTGTACAGAAGTGCTTCTACAACTGCACAAATCCATTTAGAACTGCACATTTTGTGTACAACTGCACGTTAAAAAGCCCTGGCTTAAATTGTGGAGTTTATTTACATAGATAAATAGCAATCTTTTTTTCAAATCGATCTGACATCTACATGATATAATATTCTGACATTGCAGGAATCTTCCAACCGTCCGGCTGAGGAGTGGCAGCTAGCAGGCCTTGATCCGCAGCTGGCCTTGTCTCTGCCTACTGGGGCCTACGATCCGGAGATACCTGCCGCCGACAATCCGCACTACTACCAGGTGAACAAGGTCCTCTTTGCAGCCAACCTGGAGAGGATCAAGCGCCAGCAGTCAAGGCACATCGATCTGTGACCGTCGTCTGTCCTTGAACCACCATCTCCAAATTAATGGACTAACTGACCGATGTGTATTGTCACGATTTCACAGAACTATTGGTCGCTAGAGGTTGTGGGGGTTTCCTTCTTCTACCATTATTATGATCAGTGTCATTGAAAAACTGCCCTTTATTTCAACATATATTTCATGCATAACTATTTTTGGCAGGAACATTGGTTGCTGAGAGTTGTTGGCTTTGCTTGTTCTATCATTATTATTAATATCACTTATTTCAAATTATAAATTTGACTCTCTATTTCTAAATACTTTATGCTTAAATATGTTATGATATAGGCCTATTGATTCCTAAGAGCAATGAGTTTCTTTATTCTTTCGTAATAGTGATCAATGTACACTGCATTTATATATCTTTTTTGCATAAGCATGAAGACATTTCTAGAAGCTTTCAAGACCATTGCTCATCATGAATCATATTACAACAATGTCATAGAAATGCATGTATTCCTAATTAAATATGTCAAATATTTTCTGTGTTCAATTTTGTAAATGTACCAACAAGGTGCATGCCAGCCAACATATTGTTTTTCATGGCAGATGATTCAGGACAATTTAGAAGGCTATCAACATGCGTTCATATTAATGATAATTACTTAAATTTGTTTTATGCCTAAATTAATTATTTTCTAGTCTGTGCATTATTTATTTGCTGGTATGTGTGCCCACAAATAATTGTTACGTCTATATATAGTGAGTTTTTATTTTTATTTGTGGTGATATTTAAATCCTGTGTACTTTTGCCTGATGAATTACTTGTACTCGTTGCTTGTCTTTCTTTTTATGATAATTATTTGACATGAAGAATACCGATGTTATTAATATCTTGCTTTGCATTTTAAAGCTCTTGCTAGAAATTTAACCATAACCATGTTTTGCCCCTCTGCAAAAATATCTTCGAGCCGGACCACCGGACCCCTATGAGCTGGTGCCATGCTTAGCTTAACACTTGAGAAATTCAGGAGATAATGATTAGCAATTGTATTCATGAACTTCAAAGTTCTGAAATGCAAACCAGAGGCCTTATGTTCACAAACACAACAACAGGTCAGAGTTGTTATCCATTGATTCCAGTGGAAATTAATTGGCATCTAGCTGCCAGCTAGAGCCGGAAAGAGAAGATCGAGGCTGCAGAGTTGCTGTTTAAGGCAGATGTCGTTTTTGGATGAGACAAATCATGAATAAATTCACTTCTCTAGACTATTGTAGGTGGCGTGATGGAAATTTTGCAGAAGGTCTTTGCAAAATCTCTGCTAACTGTAAATGCCAATGCACACGGTTTTCTACACCGATCATAATTTTTATCTGAACCATGCAAACTGACAATGAATTGAACGGTGATACTCTCAAACGGCCCCAAACCATCGCTACTCATATGGTTGTCACTGTTTCACATTGTGTCGACATCTAAGATCCCCGTGTGCGGACCGCGCTAGGCAAAGATGTGAGTAGGCCTATCACAACGATCGTTGAGCAGCTTATGAACACCGTGGTTAAGGTCTTAAGGATCGGGGTCTCACACTTCTAAAAAATGGATAAACCCCAACTGCTAAAAGTCGATTGAGTGAAATAGGCTCATCAACAATGAAAAACGATTTTAAATGTTCAAAATAAATTTTCGAAGTAGGCAATATAAACATAAATTTTATGTGAAAGATCGTCAAAATCTAGAAACCTGTCCCTGGGAATGAAAACAACTTGCGATATATAAACAACTCTTTTATAAACCGGAAATGCTGTGCTACGGCATAATTTGCCATTTTTATTTGCTTTGTAAAAGAGGTGTTTTAGAATTCGGCTAAATCGCGTAAAATAAAGTGAAACGAAGAAGCTAATGCTTAACAATGAGTCAAGGGCCATCTCAAGTGGTAAAAGTGTGATAGCGTTTATTTAAAAGCAGTTTTTAAAGACGGTTGTTGCACAAATGTAATGTCCTGTTGTGAACGCTTTGTTGTGATGCGTGTTGTCCTCAAACGTGGATTCATGTTAACAATTATTTATCTATTTATTTATTTATATAGCGACCCTTCAAGCTTACTACTCAGAGGCGCTCCCGTCTATAGCGAGGACACTGCATCGGAGTTTCACGCCGAAGCGCCTGAGCAATTGCGAGTGAAGGACTTGCTCAAGGTCCCTACGCGGCGGCTTAAGGTGGTGGTGTGATTATTTTAGCGCTGGTGTCGGCGGCTAATATTTTGAGCCTGGATACATTTTACAAAAATTGTCATGTCTATCGATTAGCGGATATTTACGGTTCTCTGAGGTTGTTTGTTTTTGTTGTTTGTGGATGTGAAACTCAATTTCAGGGTGGGTGATAAAAATTGTATTTAGGATCAGTACTGTAAGCCTATATTCATAGCCGTGAACAGGAAGCTCCCATGGTGCATGCGCAGTGCTAGAAAAACTTCGCATATGCGCCAAAGAACTTCTTGCATTAGCCACGGATGCGTAGAGAGTGTTTGCACCGGCAAATACTTATAAATGCAGTTTATTGCGTTCTGTATAATTATGCACTGATTGTTTTCCTGAAATGGTGCAAATACATGTAGGACATAAATAGAAGAAACATTTGTAAAAATACAACAGCAAAAACTATGCGATACAGTTATTAATTAATGGCAGCGATTTTTTAGGACTAACAAGACTAGAGTGATTGGGCGATAATAATGTTCTGAAGCTGTTTGTGGCATGAAGTGTTTTTCATGATTTAGTCGTAAATTGTTGGAATGAAAAACAGAGCTTAATCTAAAAGTAGATCTTAAACTATGTATTGACACCAGTCCAAAGTGGATGTTATAACGAAGCTAAAGGTGGATGTCATTATTGTTTAGGATGACTACTGATAGGTGGATGTCATTATTGTTTAGGATGACTATACTGATAGGTCAATGTCATTATTGTTTAGGATGACTATACTGATAGGAGGATGTCATTATTGTTTAGGATGACTATACTGATAGGTGGATGTCATTATTGTTTAGGATGACTATACTGATAGGTGGATGTCATTATTGTTTAGGATGACTATACTGATAGGTGGATGTCATTATTGTTTAGGATGACTATACTGATAGGTGAATGTCATTATTGTTTAGGATGACTATACTGATAGGTGGATGTCATTATTGTTTAGGATGACTATACTGATAGGTGGATGTCATTATTGTTTAGGATGACTATACTGATAGGTGAATGTCATTATTGTTTAGGATGACTATACTGATAGGTGGATGTCATTATTGTTTAGGATGACTATACTGATAGGTGAATGTCATTATTGTTTAGGATGACTATACTGATAGCTATGAAGTCAACGCTGATGACTTTGACGAACAACGAGTTGCTGCTGAAGCAAACGGTAGCGACGATTGTTGCATCGTTCTTTCGGATGAGGAAAGCCAGGGGATTGCTGTCATCGAACATGTCGTCGATAATGTCGTCGATAATGGTAACATCTGCAATGCAATGAAGTCTCTTCTTAAGAAGCTTTATTATGTAATACATATTCTGACATATTCATTCATTTTAACTAGTTATATAGCACCCTTTCAAGAAGTCCACTCAGAGGCACTCCCAGTCCAGCCACGGTGATACAAAAAAGTTTTAAGGAGCCTGTGACAGACGGACCTACAACTATATGCGATTATGTGTATGAATCGCAAGTTTAGTTTACATGTGAGAATGCCCTTGTTAGAATATGATGTTCCAAAATTAGATTTTTATATGAGTTCAAAAAGATGGTTTTACAATATTCTTGTTTAAGGAATTGTCTGTCGTGGAGGTGATCAGATTCAAACTAAGGCAAATGACCGTAAACTTGGCAATCTGCGAACACCTGACGTGTGTCCATTCAATGAGGCTTTTTTGTTCAGTGACAATCGTAGTGACAGACGTTTTTGTGATACAGGTGGTGTTACATGCGAAGAAGTAACTGAAACAGCTGCAAAGAATGACGATGAAGATGATAGTGAAGATGAAGTTGAAGATGGTATGTAATCCTGTGTTTAATTGCTTTCTTTATGGTATGTAATCCTCTGATTAATTGCTTTCTTTGTTATCAAAACTTTTGACAACATTTTGGCTCAGTATGAGAAGGTCTAAAGGAAATGTTCTTCCTTCGTGTAAATTAGAGCTTACTGCCGCACAATATGCATTCCAGTTTTGTAGACGACAACCTGGAGGACTCTGGCTGCTTGGACACATCGTGCGTTGCAATGGTGAGTATTGATTGCTGGCCCTCCCAGTGCATGGAAAGAGCCTGCTGTGCACTATTACCAGACGTGGACTAGAACATTATAGCCTGACCCTACTCAGCTCCTGCACCATCATATCGTTACTATATATATGACCTTTTATGCATTAAAGCACAAACATACACATACTGTCATACACTAAATAAATCTGTTGGAAGTAGGTTCAAATCAATAATCTTTCAGAGCATTCTGATTTTGAAAAGTCATCAAGAGTTGTTTTCCATTTCTAATTCCTGTTTTCTTGTTGTTGTTGTTGTCCAGAACAAGCCGAGTTGGAGAGAGCGAAAGTAGAGCCTGGATTTTTTGCCGATGAACTGGAATTGCTAGATTTAACGCTTCCACATCCAACTTTCATTAGAGACAGTAAGTTGAACAAATTATTATCATGCTTAATAAATTATTTGCTCACCTGAGCACAATGTGGTACGTTTGCTAAAAACCAGCTCTGCATTGTAATTCTCCTCAAACTTACTGATTACAATTTTGCACTAATCCTTGATTGTAGTTTGATAGCGGACTACCTAGACACTAAAGTCATGTATGGCACTTTTAGTCATTTTTTTTACAAAGTACACTCATGCCCCTTATATGTTTTCATGCAAGCAGACAAACTTGTATGCACTAACACGTTACATATTCGAATCCTTTATGAGTTTCTGTTCCCAACTTAATTCAATTCAGTTTTTCGTTAATTAAGACTTCATGCTGGCAGACTACAGCCTTTTACATACAATTAATTTTACAAAGGTTTTTAATGTGTAATATGCTTCTGTTTTGCCAAGCTATACCTTCTTAGACTCAGTGCTGGCCCTGCAGCAGAGCAGGGCCAGCACTGGTAAAAAAAACTTTTTGCCATGGTCATCTACTCATCTTTGTGGTTCAAGGATGTAAAATTTTTGCATTGCCAAGAATTTATTACATCCTGCAATGGTTACTTGTAGGATTGGCTTGGCTGTGCCCTAGTTATATTAAAGGTCTTGCATTGCGCCTGCTTGGACAGTCATTTTGTCTGATCAGACTGAGCTTTAAGTACACTGAATCGGTTCTGAATCCATTGGCATGTCATCAATCTCTCTGCAATACAGATGTCGTAAACCTGTATTTTACTGCATTGTTTGAGATAAGATTTTTCACTGCATGGTATGTGTTTAAGAACCTTGGGTCTTAATGCACATTTGCTAAGTACTGTCAATGTTCTGTATTATTGTCATTTTGACAAAAGTTTCTCAGCTCTAGTTTGCAAGGAGGACAATTAACATCACACGCAGTTGTACTGTATTAAGTTGTACGATATGTATAAGACATTTCTTACGCTGTTTTGTTTGTTCAATATTTTTAATGTGGTTCAGAGTATCAATGCTGTATTTGTGGAACTGAGTTGTTTTAAGTGGTGATGTACGCACGCACAATTGAATTGCGATATGTTATCTGTAACCAGAAGCCGTGAAGAAGTGGAATTCACGTAAGCTCATCGTTTATCCAGTTACTGAAGATGAACTTGAAACACCGCAAATGATTGGATTGCTGAAGGATCCTCATTGTACTCAAGTTACAATTCATCTTGATCGTGAGAAGCCAAGCGTTGAAAGCCGAATGAAGTAAATATTCAATTCCAACGAGATTGCAACTCATATCATTTACTTTTAAAATTCTTATTTAAGATCATTATTATGGGTTTCGAATATTGATTTTGTTTCGTGTCACCTTAAGATATTTTCTGGGGTTTTTTAATGAATGAATAATCTGAGATTTAGTGCCAGGCATCAGTATTTAATCAATTACCAGTTTTAATACTGTATTTGTGGAACTGAGTTCCATGAGTTAGTTATTATTATTATCATTGGTATTGTTTTATTTTTATTTTTTGAGGTTGCAGTATTCTTCATTCCCATTAGAAGGCCGGCCATCTTGTTCAAAGATGGACATGGTACTGATGAAGCTTTCGCTTGGAGTTCCTCCAGAATCCTTTTATACATTTCAATTTGCGAATACTGAGTTGCAAAGTGACTGTGTTTTGGGTGTTACAAATTGAGTGTAGGCCTATTTTCTGACTCAAATTTTGCTTTGTTTGAGTTTTATGTAGCTGACATTGGAAAAATCACATTTGTAATGTGAAACTCTTTAATGTAAACCTGTGGTGTCAGTATGAAATGGTAATGGTTGTGATTGGATGTTTTTAGTTTCTTGGATCTCGTGTTTGATTCGAAAGAAGAAACCTTGAAGGCAACAGAAGAGCTGAAGAGCATTAACAGCAGCTTTAACGTCCTAAACGCGACTGATGTTGGAGATTGGAATAAGGACTTTGATAGTTGGTACTTTCACTGCACTTTGTGTGATTGGGGTGTAGGGGTGGTGGTGATGATTGCTGCTGATGATGATTGATGGATGACTGATGATGATGATGATGGTGGTGGTGGCGGCGACGACGATGATGATGGGTGGTGTGTGGAGTGCGATGGTGTAAAAGTTACGGGTTCGAAACAAACTCAAGTCGGCGCGTATGTACCCTGAGCAAGTCCTTCACTCGCAATTGCTCTTGTGCTTCGGCGTGAAACTCCAATTCAGTGTCCGCGCTGTAGTCGGGAGAGCCTTTTAGTAGAGATCTTGAAGGGGCGCTATAACATGTGCTCATACAAACATATAATGTTGGCAATGTGTGCTCTCATTTTGGTAAGCACCAAGTGTGTCTTAATTTCTGTTGAATGTATTTCATGGGTTTTAGTATGATTCTGAGTAGCATGAATTTGCTTAAGTGTGTTGAAATCATCAATTTCGTAAAGAGATTGTTTCCTTTTTTAATTGCAGAATCCAGATCTGTGCACTTCTCTGACTATGAGACAAGTAAGTCACTCTGATGCTGTTTCAGTTAGTCTGCCTTGCAGCCCTTGTTGCACAGACTTGGATTTTCCCTTCGTGCACAGACAGGGATTTTCCCTTGTTGCACAAAGGGATTTTCCCATGTTTAGAGCATCGTTACGATGGATCTGACATTTTTCTAATTGTGTAATGTCCAAACAGCATATGTGTTCCAGAATAGTTGTATGTATACATAGTACGTATATATCATGCCCACTTTAATGTCATACATGCATAATTATTTTGTATACTACTTACTACTTGGCATACATTCGTGAATAATTTCACACTTCGGACATGCATGCACTTTCCTTGTAACATGTTGGGAACTCTCTTCATTCTGTGGTTCACTCAGCCAAGTCCGTAATCACCATTCATCATAGACACTGCAATTTGTGATTTCCTTGTCTAGAAATTGGTGCTTTAACATGTAGTTGCTCATACCTTCCGATCCTTGCTTTCCAAAGACGTTTCAGGATTAGATTGTGTTGCTGCTTAATTATCATTTGAGAAATCGGAACATTCTTAGCTGCTTGCTACATGCGGACACCACTTTGTCTGGGTACACTTTGCTGTTCAGTATTGTCGTGTGGCACAAGGGTCTTTTGTATAGCATGGCTGACTTTTCGTTGTGATGCTGGATGTATTTTACAACAAATGTCATTTTGAGCTTGATGGGCGAACATCATTTAACTGTACAAGTTGTTTTTAGAAACTTGTTTTGCACGTTGGATTTTGATTGGCTGACGTCAACCACATAATGAATGATTTCAAGATCTAAAAAGACAAACTCACATATGAATGTTTCTTAAAGAGATGTACTAGTTTTTTTTCTAAATCAGTTAGACTTTTTAATCCTCTGTAACTCGTAATCATAACTTCGGTGTTAGAAATCGTTGTAAATTGTTTCAAGTGGCACTATTCCCCATTTTTCAGAGTTAACTTTCAGTCATAAAAGAGAATGCATTTTGCCATTGGGTACTTTAGAATCTAGTAGAAATAGTTTCTGTTTTGGTTAAAGCTCTATGCCACAGTTTTTTTCCACAGGACCAACAGAGACACATTCTTCTGATGCAGAAAATAAAATCTTAGGTTGGGGATTAATTCCTCACAAGACATCAAACTGCAAAAGTGGACAATACCCTGTAAATAGAGTCTTCCTAATTGTTTGGCACTTCTGTTCATCAGATGTGTTTGGCAGCACTAATTTGGCAGCATGTCCCTTCCAGGAGAATTTCCTTCTGTTCATCAGTTGTGAAATCAACTTTATGTAATTTACATGTATTATAAGCAAAATGCGTGATTCTATGCCAGGGCGTTTTTCTCAGTGATCACAATATTTCTTAAATACCTGAGTAAGTGGTTAATGCAAAAATGGATATTTAATTTTTCTTTTCAGCCTGTTTTGTACTGCAGCTGCAGACTAGTTTGGCGCCACTAGTTTGGCAGCATGTCCCTTGCAGGAGAATTTCCTGTTGCTCCTGCTGGTTGCAATCTCATTCATGCCCCTTTCTCTCCAGTTCCACTCCCTCTCTCCAGGTGACCAATATAAAAAAAATCTTTTTTCTCAAAGTATTTGCAGGTTGTGCTAAAATTAAAATTCACCTGTTTGAAATGTAGTTAGCGAGCCACAAACGACCTATACATTTAAACCTTGTATTTTGATGGATGTTTAGAAGAAACCAGGTAGAGTGCCTACTGGTAAATACCATGAGAATAAGAAATGCTGAGAGAGACTGTTGCTATACTTACCCTTAAAGCAGTGGTTCCCAACCTTTTTTGATTTTAGGGCCACTTTTGCAAAGTTGAAGGACATAAGGGCCACTTTTTCTTAGTTGAAGTACATTAGAGGCCACAAGGCTAAAATTTAATTAACTAAAGGCATATAATATTGTCATAATTGAATCAAAATTGAACGTTTGCTGTCATTTATAGACGTCCAAATAAAATAATTTGAAATAGAAAATAATTTTGTCCTATCCTGTCCAAATTGTCAATTTTTTTATATTTTTTGTTAATTCTTTGAGAGATGAGGGCCATTTTTTAAAGCCTGGCGGGCCACTTCTGGCCCACGGGCCATGGGTTGGGAACCACTGCCTTAAAGCAAGCAATCTTGCTGAGCGCGAGAGAGGTCGACCGCATCGAAAGGTTCTTGGGACGCGTCAGACGAGCTGGATTCCTCCCCTTAGACTCCCCTAAAGCAGACATTATGGCTGAGACTGCTGATGCTGCCCTTTTCAAAGCTATAATTAAAGACAAAGATCATGTTCTACATAAATTTTTCTCTTATAGACGTCCTGACAAATACAATCTGCGTCCTAGGCCGCATCCATTCGAACTTACCAATAAAAACAACAACAATTTCATAGCACGGATGCTGTATAAAAACGTTTACTAGACTTTATTTGCTGCTCCTCTGTGCTTGTGCTTGTTAACTGTCGCGTTATGTCAACTGGTTTTTCTATAAAACGAATATTATTATTATCTCTATATAGAGGAGTGGTAATTAATAAACAAAATTATATCCGATTGCATCTTTACCAACTTCAGTTTTGTGTCTGATACCAAACATGACGATGTTTTAAATTTCTTCCAGGAATGTTTTACTGCTCAAATGTGATTGATTTTTCCTAAATAGGTGTAATTTGCTTGGTGCATTTTTTTTTAAACAAGACATTATATTTTTTGATCCGCTAGTGAGTCACCAACATAATTTGAGAACTAGTCACAGAATGTTAACTAGGTGACTTCAGGGTTTGGCCGATTTTGTCAATTTCTGATTCTGGATATTTGATCTGCTTCATTGCCTATTTTGGATGTGATCCGATTAATTGGCAATATTTATTTTTATTTGCTTCTAAAGCATTTTTTACAATTTTGTAAATTATTTTTTGTGCCCAATAGTTGGCAAGATTTATAATTAATTTTTGAATATTTTTTAAATTAACTTATACATGGCAGTAGGCACTCGCATGATGTAATTCAAATGAGAAATAAATGACTAGAAAGATTAATGCTACATTTGTTAACAATAAGATTTTCATTTTAAAAAGAGTGACTTTCTGCCAGTTTTTGATGCATCAATGCATAATTAAATTATTTTACATTTATTTTAATCGATAAAGATTATGGCAGGGGGTCGACAAACAGGTTATTATTTTTGTGTTGATGAAAAGGAAATTGTTTTTATCGAAATTATTGCTTTTCATATTTGTACTCGATAGTCCAGGGTTGCACCAATTCTTATTAAACGTCTAGTGTAAAAGCGAAAATTAATTTCTGGGTCAAGATTCAGCCAAGCCCTAGTTTCAAGTCCTGTTTAGAATCAATTGGTCGTTGCCCTCAAAAGTCGCAACTCGGCGATGATTGGTCATAGTTTTGGTTTTACATGCCTGAAACTTGATGACTCATTGATTTTATGCTGTTTTACAGAGAAGTGGCCTTCATGCTTGGTCTGCGTTAAATATCTCCCGCGCAACATTACCGAGGAAAAACTGCGGGAGATTTTTCCAGATGCATTCGAAGTATTGATTTACACGAACGACCGCCCAAATCTTACAGATGCCCAACGGTAAACACCCGGTCTGATGACGGCGTCGTAAATTTCTTTGCCAGCCTCGTGCGCCGTCGCCTGACAGATTTGTCTGGTGAAGCGTCTGGCTGTAGTGACCTGCCCAGTTGATAGGTCACACTCATTTTGATCTGTATATCTGACCACTGCTTATCACCAGTGATACAGAAAATGGGGTGTTCTTTATGAAATAAAGTGAAGTTGGCAGTTAATGCTGACAATTGTGGGTTATGCCACATCAGTTTGAAGTGGTTTTCTTTACCCGATGGAAAGCCGCTAAAACTATCTATTATTTATATATCAGCTGCTCCAACTTCACCTAGGCATTGGTAGTTGCATAATTTTAAAATGTTGACTGTTTTCATGAATAAAATAACCCCTATATGAAATCAGAAGGATTTCTTATCTGAAATAACCGTGCACCAAGTGTTAGGATTTGCTCTGAAGGTGAATTTTTAAAACTTATTTTAAAAATAAATACTCCTCTTTTGAGTTAGGTTTGAAATGTTTCATTGCAGGATAAAATAGCCAAAGTAATCATGTTTTCAGCCATTTTAAAGCCCTGATTTCTAAATATATATTAGTAGACCTGCTTTTTGCATACATTTTTTAGTATGAAATGTGAGACTGATTTTTGTTATATTACAGTGCCAATGTTAAAAATGGATTTTAATGGATTTCTGTGGAAGCTGTTGTCCATCAGATAACATTTGAAAAATATCGCCACATTTGTCTCTGCTGAGTCCTCAATCTTTGTTTAAACTGCCTGTATTTGACAGAATTGTCAAAGAACAATTCTTGGCACTAAATGAAAACCCGAGAGCAGTGTATTTTTCTATTAACCAAACAAGGGAAAAAATGAACCTTCACACTGCTACATTTCTCATTGCCAAAAAATTCGTACATATGACGTGGATTCTTTCAAATGTAGCCAAGACCGAAAATAAGTTGGTCTGAAAGTAAGAAACAGCTGAAACTGCTTCATATTTATGATCTGGCTGACATTGATCTCTGCATGGATAGCTTTTAATCTCCTTTCAGCTGCACTTCCTTCCTTTTCTATCGAACTCCCGAGGAAGCGAGGATGGTGGTTGAGACTAATAACGAGAAGAAAACATCGGTGGATGACGTTCATCTGGCGTTTTTGAAGTACGATCAGAGTACACGCCCTCAGCTGATCTCTCCGAGTAAGTACCCACCCCTCATCAAAGTACAAGTACTTTCGGATCTCCAGAGATGTTCGTGGCATCTGGATCATGTCACGATGTATTTTAAGGACCTCTTAAAGGTGCAGAAACGATTTCTAGTATGAACATTTTCCTCTGTTTGTGTAAAATCCTATCAAGAAATCCCACATCAACATCTTAGAGCACCAAATGATTATTTTTTTTATTCATAAAGATTGTGTACCCGACTAAGGTAGTGAATGGAAGGACATACAACTGAATTGAGTTTCCAAGTTTCTTGCTACTTTGTTGTATTTGATCGGGAGTTTGCGATGTGTATCCCGCTGTGGCTCAGAATCTCTGAAGAAAATAGCCCTATGCCTGTTATTGGGAAATGTAGGCTTTGCATTTTTTGTTTATTTTAAGAGACTTGATCTTCTAGATCTTCTAATGGAACATCTGACTCAGCCCTGTTCCTTTACCACAATTGGCCCTCTCTTTCGAACATGCTATCTCAATCCACTCGTTGTCAACTTTTGACTGGTAACCCCTTTTCTTCTTTACTTTCCTCTTCTTGGAAATTTCTTCTTCTCAGATGGCCTTGTACAGGGTGGGCCAGCATAAATGTCCCGACTTTGCACGCGTATAACTTCGCCAATTTTTAACATTTATTTATGCTTAATGCATCAAATTAAAGGTATTTCACTCTAGTATTAACTCTAAAAAAGTCGAACTGATACTAGTCTCGGTTTTAATTATATACTTGGATCAGCGCTAGCTACCGTTTTTTGTCATTACTGACGCATTATGACGCCGTTTCCCGGGAAAATTCTATCGTTTTTTGCTAAAACGCGCGTAGACACGATCATTTTGAGTGTTTGTAGGGTCCCTACCATGAGTATATTCTAATCGCAAAACCGCGTCCTTTCAATTTTGCCAACAGCCGTGCACTGCCATGCGCTGCTTCAGACGCTTGCACGCTGCCAGTCGTTTCTTTGCGTAAGAGCTGGAGAGTTCGTGGGACTTCTCGTCGACAAATTACTTTAACTTTAGGTCTATAATCTTTTCCAATACGCTATTCAGTGCTTCCAAGACGGCCTGTTTTGCGCTGAATTTCCATGCAGGGCCTGCCCTGGTCATTGTCTTGACTGCAAATGTACGCGGACACACGAGCAATGTTAGCGGATGTGAGCGCCGTGCGCTCCGATTCCCATGGTTTGCAAGTAGAAAGTCCTGTTTTATTAATTTTCCGTAGCAGATAATACAAGGTATTGTTTATTCCATCCTCTGTTAGAATATTCGTTAATCATTTCAAACGAATTAAATCCCTTACCAGTTCGTAAAATTAAGATCGAAACGCGATCATCGTCTGTCAACGGCGCCAGGTTGCGTCACAAATGACAGCAAAATATGGTAGCTAGCGCTGTTCCGGGCATATAATTAAAACCGAGACTAGTATCAGTTCGACTTTTTTAGAGTTAATACTAGAGTGAAATACCTTTAATTTGATGCATAAAGTATAAATAAATGTTAAAAATTGGCGAAGTTATACGCGTGCAAAGTCGGGACATTTATGCTGGCCCACCCTGTACATGTAGAGTGGGAGCACCTATGAATGGTTCAACCTTCATTGATGTTACTGAGGTATGGAGATGTTCGTGAGATGTGAAAGTGTTAATGTGATGTACAATCTTACGATGGCGTGACAGTCATCATAATAAGACATTGCTGTGTTTCTTGTAGGTCTTCTGGCAATGAGCGAGCGCTATCTCATTTTGAAGGAGAAGAGAATGGTTGAAAAACTCGAAAAGATAAGCGGAGGCAACTGCGCTGCTGTAAGAATTATATTTCTAGAAAGTGGACCAACCAAGATGAGTGTTTTCATCAGAAACACCCTTCTAGTGGGGTGGGGGGTGTCGATTACTTGAATCACTTATGTCAAATTTAGAACAAAGATAGATTTCTGGGGTTGAATTTAATTCTTTTGACTGAAATCATAAAGCTGCTGCATGTCTGACATTGACTGTGCAGATCCATACCTATTTATTAATAATATATTTATTTAATTTTTTATTTCTCCATTTATATAGCGCCCCTTCAAGTTCACTACTCGGAGGCGCTCGCGACTACAGCACGGACACTATCAGAGTTTCACGCTGAAGCGCCCGAGCAATTGCGAGTGAAAAACTTGCTCAACTTGCCCTCCAGCTGCAAGGCAATGAGCATACCCACTACACCACCGTGCCAACATATTTTTGTGTTGCTCATTTATTAAGTGCTAATTTGTTATTGCTTAGCTTCATTCGATTGTGCAGAGCAATTTTAGTTCTTGCTCAGAGTCTCTAATCAGTAACCATTGTTAGGGTAAGCTCAAACTCATGCTCTTCGTGAAAATAGTGAGTGCCCGAACCAGCTGGTCACCATGTCTTACTAGTCTGTAATTTGTGTTCTATAGTGCTATGCGTTCGACAAAAGTAATGTTGTGTAAAACATTTTGTATCATGGTAGATCAGTTTGTTTTGAAAGTGTGGTTGGATAATGTACTGCTCAGTAGCATTTTAGCGACAGACTGCATTGGTTTCCTGGTAAATTTGAGTATATATACACTCAACGTTAAAGTCCTTGGTATACAATTCTTTCGACAGTTTAAGGCGAGGTTGGATGAAAGTCACCATATGTAAACTGCAGTTCTTGAAGACACTGTGTCCTGGTTTCATTTTCTGACATGTAGCATGCATCTGTCAGTTGCTTAGTTTAGAAACTGGATACACTTTAAAAGTCATGTGTCTAAAATTGTGAGCAAGAGTATCTCTCTTTTCCAGTTATTTAGACTAAGTTGCGAATGATATAGCCTTTTCATTGCTTGGTTCAAAACTTTATGCCAGACAACGTTTGTACTAGCCATGTGGCTCATGTCTAAACCAGACAATTTCTTCACTGGCTCAAGTATCATTTGTCCCTTGCACACGGAATTGAACAGCAGCAGGTGCCAAGCGAAGATGCAATAATGAATATATCGTTGGTGTATTTTATGTAAGGCACTCGATGAATGGTGCGATGTTGAATATATCGATGGTGTATTTTATGTAAGGCACTCGATGAATGGTGCGATGTTGAATATATCGATGGTGTATTTTATGTAAGGCACTCGATGAATGATGCGATGTTGAATATATCGATGGTGTATTTTATGTAAGGCACTCGATGAATGGTGCGATGTTGAATATATTGATGGTGTATTTTATGTAAGGCACTCGATGAATGGTGCGATGTTGAATATATTGATGGTGTATTTTATGTAAGGCACTCGATGAATGGTGCAACGTTGAATATATCGATGGTGTATTTTATGTAAGGCACTCGATGAATGGTGCGATGTTGAATATATCGATGGTGTATTTTATGTAAGGCACTCGATGAATGGTGCGATGTTGAATATATCGATGGTGTATTTTATGTAAGGCACTCGATGAATGGTGCAACGTTGAATATATCGATGGTGTATTTTATGTAAGGCACTCGAAAAGTTCAACATTAAACTAAAAGAGGACGAAATGGTTCGAAAAACGTACAGCCTTCCAACTCCAACGGTTGAGGAGATGCGTGCGATGCCAAACCTCAAGATTCTCAAGGGCATCGAAGCGCTTAAGATTATAAAGCAGAAAGGGCTTCTTTGGCGCAACCAGGAGAAGCTTTTGTCTGCAGATTCATCCAGCCTCGAGACGCCAGTTCACCCGGAAAATAAGGGCCTGCATTCTGACGTCACCAACCCCAACAAGAGGAAACGCAAAAAGATAACGCTGGAAACGAAGACCGTACCGTTTGCTGCACCAAGACCAGCCGCTACCGGTCCACCTTCTCTCCTTCAAACTGCTGTGTAAGTATAATCACAGATCTATAGTTAATTTGATGAATGCACAGTTGCATGTATATTCAGATAGACAAGCTGATTGATTGATTGATAGATAGATAGATATACATATAGGTAGATATAGAAAGATAAGACAGACAGCTGATTACTAGTATGGGCGTAACTCATGCCAGTCCAGAATACATGATTTAAAAGCATGAGTGTTTTCTTCTTTTCGTCATACGTGCAATGCAGTGTGGTCTTCTCATTCTCGGCTTCTGCAAATTGCAAGTGAGCATGAAATGCGAATAGATGCTATCATCACATTCAGTTCCCAATGCCAGCCATTTGCAATGATGCGATGCTAGAATAAATGATCTCCATTCATCTGCAAAATTCTTTGTTAGTCTAAGTGCTCTATTGTTCACATTATTGTCATCTTGCTTTTGTTGAAATGTTGTTGCATATTTTTATACGCTGAGCTACATTTGTCTGAACGTGGCTGCGATTGCTTTTCACAGGGACCCAGCTGCACGGCCGCCTCAGCGTAAAGTAATGCGACTTGTTCAAGAAACCGATTTCACAACCTTCAACGAAGATGATGTGTTTGCAACCGCTGCAACAGAATATGGGATGATGTACCCTGCCCCACCACCACCACCAAGACGATTACGCCCCCACATGGAACGTCCCCCGATGATGCGTCCGCCGATGCCACGGGGAATGCCACCACGGGGCATGCCACCACGGCGGGGAATGGCACCACGAGGCATGCCGCCACGAGGCATGCCGCCAGGCATTTCGATGGCTCGGCTCATGGTTTCACGCCCTTCGTCGATGACGGCACGCCCTGCAGCTTTGGGGGCACAGCAAAGGCCCGCGGGAGGTTACCCACTGCAACCAAGAATAACCAACCAGCTTAGTAGCAGGTTTGTGAAGCAGGCTATTTTTATTTATTTTAGTATTGTCACCAGGTGGTTCTACTGAAAATATCTGTTAGTTCTGTCAGGAATTTTTAACCTCTTGACCCTTTAAGATATTATGGTTTTCGTTCTTGGGAAGTATTTCATAGGTCACATGCCTTTGGACGAGTTAAATGCAACGTGATGCATTCAAAAGTTGCACAGTTGCATATAATAATAATAACAATGACGATTTCTATGGCGCAGTAACACAGTTACAATGGCGCCGCACATACTAAAATGCATATAGTTGCATCAGACGCATTCATGTCTTGCTCATGTGTAGTTGTATACACATTGGTTTCTTCTTTTTAGGCTGATGAGACTGGCACATGGCGATCCTGTCAGCAGTGGCACCAGTGTTAGCACCGTCACGTGCAGCGCTCCTCCACCAAGACAACTGATGACACGCCCAAGCACCAGTCTAAGCAGCGCAGCACCAAGACAGCTGATGGCGCAGATGGCTCGTCCGCGTTCAGCTGGCTTCGGAGGCAGAGGTCCATTGGCTGTTCCCATGAGGAGACCCATGATGCCAGGCCAGCGCTTTCCTGGACCAGGAGGAATGCTGTAAGTAGCATCTGTTAATAGATGCAAAATATTTAATAGAAAATCTATTCACATTGCAAAGAAGCCGGAGCAGAGGGACTTCTTTCCAGTGTGTATTGATTTTTTTAGATTTTAATAATATTCATTTGGTTGCTTCCTTAAATATACTGTTTAGAAGTAGCTTTCTAAGACTTCAACAATGGCTAAAAGTGACTAATTCATTCATCTAATCTTTAGAGTGTTGAAAAAGTCAAATTTACATTTTTATTAGATAGTTTTTTTCCATTGAGCTTTTCCGAGTTAACTCTACATCCTTCAGCACTCTTGATAAATTAAATATGAAATTGAAAGTCTTCTTGAAGCGTTGTAGACACATGATGTGATCCATACGAATTGGCACATCGTAAAAAAATTGTGGTAGGTCAGAGATGGTTTTTTTATTTGGAACTAGTGTCCTGACCATGTTGTAAGAGGATTTCAGAATTTATGTGATAATGTACCATGCTTAAAAGCGGAGCAAGTACTTCCTTGACAGGTGGTACAAAATGATAGAAAGGTTGTGTCATAACTATGTACAGGGTCGGATTAAGGCTTGTTCAACTTCTTCGGCCGAACAGGGGCCCCACACTTTAGGGGGCCTCCACACATGTGTGGAACAAATTTTTGGGGAAATTTTTAAGATTTTAGCAAATTTCAACCAAACGACTAAAAAAGGTCATCAACTTTTTGGAGGGGAGTAATCGGTATATTCTACGAAATTTTTGACCAAATGAAACGACTAAAAAAAGGTCATCAGAATTTTAAGCCAAAGAAAATTCCCGAACAGGGTCCCAAATTTCTTAATCCGGCCCTGACCATGTATACTATAGTCTGCTGTAATTTGAGTAAGTGAACAGTGCAAAGAAGAAGGACAGGTCTAGTGGCAATTCACACCATGTGGATCTGATTTAAAGTTGAAGCAATTGTTTCAGTTTTTTCAAATTTTGCTGTTTCAGGATAAGAAGAGGAGGACCAAGGCCACCTGGCAGAGGTATGGTCATAGACAATTTATATTCACTTAACGTATTTTAATTCCTGTATGTTATTAATTGTGTTTTTTGGGGGGGTCTTTTATCTAGAATTCCCATTATTCAATATTTATTTATTTATCGCATTTGCTATAGCACCCCTTCTAGCTCTATTCAGAGGCACTCCCGACTACAGCGCGGACACTGCATCAGAGCTTCACGCCAAAGCAATTGCGAGCGACTTAAGGTCCCTACGTGGCGTTTTGAGGTGGATTCGAATCTGGAACCCTCCGTCTCCAAGGCATTGACTCCACCAATACTCCACCGTGCCCCACTATAGTGGGTTTTTGGTCTCTACTGCTGTGACACCACATTTTGACATGTCTGCAGAACAATAGCATGAAACTCTTGTGTCTTTTGCATCGAAGAGCTTTCAAATCCTATTTTTGTAGCATATTAAAGCAAATTTAACAGTGTGAACAGAAGAAGAGTTGTAGGCTCATGCTCATGTAATCTTTAGCATTTTTAAGAAATTTAACATTTTTATTTAATATTTAACATTGTAAGAATAAGTAGAGAAGTCCCTTAAGTTAACTCGAGGAATGATCAGCCATTTCGTATGAAATGGGAGCAACTTCATTTTTTGTAACCTTGTCAGGATGGTCGGTCCTTTCCTTTCGATGGTCGGTCCTTTCCTTTGGATGGTCGGTCCTTTCCTTTGGATGGTCAGTCCTTTCCTTTGGATGGTCAGTCCTTTCCTTTGGATGGTCAGTCCTTTCCTTTGGATGGTCAGTCCTTTCCTTTGGATGGTTGGTCCTTTTCTTTGGATGGTCGGTCCTTTCCTTTGGATGGTCGGTCCTTTCCTTTGGATGGTCAGTCCTTTCCTTTGGATGGTCGGCCCTTTCCTTTGGATGGTCAGTCCTTTCCTTTGGATGGTTGGTCCTTTCCTTTGGATGGTCGGCCCTTTCCTTTGGATGGTCAGTCCTTTCCTTTGGATGGTCAGCCCTTTCCTTTGGATGCTCAGTCCTTTCCTTTGGATGGTCGGTCCTTTCCTTTGGATGGTCGGTCCTTTCCTTTGGATGGTCGGTCCTTTCCTTTGGATGGTCGGTCCTTTCCTTTGGATGGTCGGTCTTTGGATGGTCAGTCCTTTCCTTTGGATGGTCGGTCCTTTCCTTTGGATGGGCGGTCCTTTCCTTTGATGTCAATGCTTCCCACTCAAAATGTATATTCATTACAGAAATTTATAACGTGAATTTGTATTTATTATAACTGCAGATGGAGCAGAAATTGGGAAACATATTTCCCCCAATGGACTTGAGTCTTGACCTGTCTGTTGACAGTTCAAAATGCTAACCCATAGACTAGCAATGTGAAGCAATTCGCAAGTAGCTTGCAAGCTATAATATTTGGCAGTGAAGAATGACCCTGTAGCAACTCAATAGTGTTGAACTGTTGATGATATGACAATCTAACTGTGGTCGTTATATTACATTACAAATAGTACAATGTATTTGTTAATCAATGTTTTGTTGCCCTATGAATGCATATTAACTAATTATATGTGCTTTTATTTTCTGCAGCTGGTTGGGCAGTTCGGCATTAATCAGAACTTCTTCCAAAGACGATTGATGGTTGTGAACTGCGCAATGTGCGCATGAACATTATTCGGTTTCACAAAAACTGACAAACTGAGAACGAATCTTCAAATGTATCAAGATGATAATGTCTGGGTTTACATGTTGAACGATTTCGACATTTTTTATCTGTGGAGAAATGATTATTTGGTCAAAATTAAATGGACTCGTGATTTTTTTTATTGCTGTATTAGTTGACTGTCTAACCTATGGCGAAAATGTTTTCTCTTAATGATGAGTTTCAGAAGAAAAACCAGTCAGACATGACCGGCTTAAATTGCATTATTGTCTTATATTGGTTGATGTGGTACAGTTGTTAAATTGGCTACGGTAGACATTGTCTCAACCGTCGTCTGCTATCTATTGTTTCCAATTATTACTCTGAACCAATTTCGTCTGTATTTTTGTGATGCTTACACCAGTTGAGTTTCTATTGACTCCGAAGTCAATGTTGTTCACAAGATGGTTAGGTAAAGGACATTATAACTTGCAGACAGTAGCACAAGGGCGTGAATTAAGACTCGCCTGTGCCTCTAGCTAACAGTAAGATGGAAGAGATGCCAGTCAAAATTTCCAGAAGAAACCTGTAAGATGTGACAGCCAGTCTTGTACTGGTTAGTGTTGCATTGTACATTTCATGCTTGAAGTCCTAAATGCTCCACTGTGTAGGGCTATCATCTCATGTCTCAAAATTTATTATACAACAAAATAATGTGAGAGGAAATTCCTGTTATAAACATTGTAGTTTAACATGTTAATGATGGGCTGCACTGGTTTCCATCATTTTACTATATCAACAGTATTGTGTCAAATTGGAAACCAAATGCACCTGTAACAAGACTTAAAGTCTGAAGCTAGAAACTTGTTGCTTTTGACTTTACGTTGAAATGAGTGCTAGAAATAGAACCTCATTTAGCAGCAGCCTTTGCTTTATTTTGCAACATGTACACGGGCAAATGCTCGGAAAAGATAAAAATTTGCGATGGTACAGTTTTTAAAAATCGTGGTAGTCACTGGGTTCAGTGGCGGCGCCGGGATTTTAGTTTTGGGGGCTGAATTTGCGTCGAAAATTTTCCGTTTCAGTCGCCAAAATTTCTAATGACCTTTTTTAGTCATCAACCAAAATCTCAAGAAAAATTTCCATTTCACCCGTCAAAATTTCTGACCTTTTTTAGTCATTTGATCGAAATCTTCGAAAACTGGTCCTTTTCCGTGACCGCCAAACTAAGCTGTCTGCCAAACCTCTTGCGTACCTTTACCGTTATATTTGGGGGGTTAAAGTGGGTTATTCGTCCAAAAATGTTATTTTTACATGGGGGGAAAAATGGATGGCCTTTTTAGGGGGGACTTAGCCCCCCTAGCGCCGCCACAGACTGGGTTTTGAAAACAGTAGATGCCTTGTTGATGCCAGCATTTTTGTATGCCATTATACCAGCCATTTATAGAATGAAAAACAATTGATAACACTTGCAACATAATTTATTCGAAAGAACACGATAAAAGTGCCAGTGAGCAAATGGTCCTTCTCCGTTATGAGGGTCGATAACCCAACGGAAGGATATGCTTGGTGCAAACAGCCACAAATAAAGTTAGTACATGTTATTTCTGAACAGCATGCACCTTTAACACCTGTCAGAAAGTACAGTTGGCACTGGATCTAAGTACACTGTAGCATCCTCTCTTTGAAGGCAGCAGTTTCCAAAGACCCACACCTCTCTAATTTAGACTTTCACACACCTATAAGCATTTATATCACAGCTCTCTGCAAGTTTGGCTAATATCCTCATTGTATAGAAGCGTAGCCTACACCTACTTCAAGCCGTCACGTAAGGATGTAAGGAGTCTTAAGTCCTTCACTCGCAATTGCTCATACGCTTCGGCGTGAAACTTCAATTGAGTGGCTGTGCTGTAGTTGGGAGCACCTGTGAGTAGAATCTTGATGGGGTGCTATAACAAGTACTCGTACATACAGGCATCACAAGAGGTGCCTATTTTTATAACAATTTGACTATAAGCCAACATACCAGTAATCAACAAGACTGCATGCAAAACTAACTTTAGGCCTAAAGAAATTTACTGACATTGAAAACAAGATATATCAGTTTAGCCAGAAAAACTACTACAATTGGATTGCTGAAGGCCAACACATCTAAAGAGAATGGAAAATTGGAGTAGATGTTGAATTTCAGAGAGCTTCCCAGTTGGATGATAGAATGCTGGATGGTCAACCCATAAGTCAGGGTTGTAAATATCATCAGGCAGAAATTGTATCCTAGTCTCAACCATAAACTTCTTTCCTGGAATTGTTTTATCTGTGGATTGTTTCCGTGTATCTTCTAGTCCTTTCTTGGCACTACACACTTTGGCCTCACTCAACTTCCTCCCACTTCGTTCATCCTCTTAGTACCTTGCTTCAGAACTGCTATTATGTCTCAGTCATGATCACTTGCCTCAATTGGTCCTTCTCTTTGGAATGTGCTTTCTCCTTCTCTTCACTATCACTATACACTTCAGTCTGGCTGTCTTCTTCCTTAGAACTCTCTTCTCAAAATCTGCTTCTTTGCAGGGTCATATGCACTGTGAACACTTCAGAACGGTTCACCCTACTAGAGGTGCTTTACAAACATTGCTTAAATAAAATGCAGTACAATAGCACCAGCATGTGCTAGCAGACATTCATAATACATCATAGCACAAAGATACCTAAAACAGCAAGCAATTTCTCAACACTGTTGATGATTTCACAACTCACTTTCATTTAAACATATATAAAAAAAATGATACATGTATACTGGCAGCGTTTCACTAAATACATCTATTTATACCAGAACATGCCGCTAGGTCGACATATATCATTATTACCATTACGAATTTATCAATTTCTACTATCATCTAGCGATCAACAGCGCAAGTCACTGGTGAATAATTGCGAATGAAAAACTTGCACAAGTTTCCTACACAGAAACAATCTCACGGAGGATTGAACCGCTATGACCTTGACTAATAGACGAGTGCTCCAACAGATGGGATAGTATGGATACAGTGCCCCAGATATCCATCTGTTCAGCACTTTGCAAGGTTATTAAAACTTTAATGATGAGCGTTTTCTAAAAGTGACTGGAAAATCACTGCAGCTCATTGTTAAAGTCTTGAAAGGCACGATACAGACATGATACACGCAAGAATATGTTGAAGACGGACCTCCTTGGAAATTCATCACATTGCCATCAGTAGGATGAGCTGGATGGATGGAAAAACGACAGATCCGGACCAACCTGGTGATGAGTCATAGACTGAAGTGGAGAATATGAGAAGCTATCGTAGAACGAGAAACTATCGGACAGCGCAAGAAGTGGATTCTGATTGTTGTCGACATCAACGGGTGATGAAAACGTCAACATATCTTGCATTGCCATTCGAACTCCCTGAGAAGTTGGTACATTCAGGACTTGCCCTTCACTCGCCACTTGCGTCACATCGAGCACTGCGATCGGATCGGGCAAGTCGATGGACTTCTGCGACTCGCATGCGATCATTGGAGAAGCAGTCGGATGTTGCGGGGCTGACGCATAAGCAAGAGGACTGATGGTAAACGAAGGGACTGGAGAAGAAGAGACTGGAGTGAAGGTGAGTGAGCATGGTACTGCCATGTCCTTCACAGATCTCGAATCTGGATCGGTCTTGAAATCGGAGGCAAGGTGGATGAGAGTTTCGCCTGCTTGCGGCGCTAGGTCAGATGCTTGGGTGATGTCGGGTGGCGCCTGAGCGCTAGAGCAGCCTGCACTGGGAATCGGGTGAGGCATGAGGTCTCCGGCCACATTAACGCTACGATCGTGCTTCTTCTGCAGATGGTAGGACAGAGTCGAGTGTCGTGCAAATCGTTCTGCGCAGACGGCACATTGGTGCGGCAGGAGGTCAGTGTGCGTTGACGTCTCGTGTTCCCGTAGTTTGTAGAGGTTTGAGAAGACTTTGGCGCATTGTAGGCAGGCGTATTTCTTGCCCTGATGCATGACCAGATCATGCTGCCTAGCTTGTTGCCTGCTCTTAAAGAATTGCTCGCAAGTTTTGCAGTCGTATCTCAGACCATCGTGGTCGTGCTGAAAATAAAGTTTGCAAATCAGTCGTAAGAATAATGATGACATTGAGAAATTGATTAATCATCCTGAATTTGTCTTATGTAATTCGTTAACGTACATGTAAATATCAACAACATGGGTGTACCAAAATTAAATCGTATTCAGATCAAAACTCGTTGAGACAGACTGAGAGCCATCGTAGATAAGCATAGAATTTATTTTATGACTTTAATAGCCACATAAATCTTATTCTCTCATTAGCCACTGCAAATCCGACTCTGTAACATTGATCAGTATGAAGCGACTTGCAGCAATTGTCTGGAATAGCCTCCCATTGTAGATGCGCCTGTTACCTAGAGTTGACTCAACATTGTTCTATATAGGCTCCTTAAAACCTATTTGTATCATCGTGGTTGGACTGTGAGTGCTTTTAAGCCCATCTTGTAGTGGCGCTATACAAATTCTTGAAATGAATGAACTTAGAACGTGCATGAAGTCAGTAAATCTACATCTGCATAGCAATGATCGACAGAAAAGTCCACTCAACAGACTCAAACCCACAACTGTTCGATCATGGAACCCGCATAAACCTATGAAGATGATCAGACAACAGAATTAGATTCATTGTAAAACGACAATTTTTATATGCTACATGTTTTCGCTTCTGTTTGCTTACTTTTCGGTGGCGCTGTAGGTTGTTCCTGTACAAGAATGTTTTGCCGCACTTCTCGCATTGGTAGCTGCTCTCAACGACGAGATGACTGTGAATGAGTTTCTGATGTTTAGCCAAACGAAGCCGATTCTTGAACTCTTCTTCGCACAGATCACACCTGAATTGCAACATAGATCACACCTGAATTGCAACAGAATTCACAACCCACTCAACATTGAACTTCAGTACCTCCACAAGACATCTTGCAGTACAGGACATAACAGATGTTAACATGACGGATTGTCAAGCAAGAATGCTCAAACCACAGTCTCAGGACATATCAAAAGATTATATTATACAAACAGACAGACACAAACAGCTAGGTTTCCCATGGCTAAAACACGATTGCTTTCTTCATTGGCCCTGCACTGTGGACGCATTCTTCAACACATTCCTCCTTAAGTATTAACTTGTGCGCTCTAAGTACCTCTCTTCGATCTCTCAAGACCACTTCTATCGCTTTTGGTCTCTCACGTTAGGAGCGCCTTTGACTAGTGATCATATGTGTGCAATGGAAGAGGCGAGGTATAAATCCATAAATCTATGCAATCGTTACAATACTAGCAGCCTAGCTAACTCTGCTCCGAAATAATGCAACACCATATTCAATGTATATATTAAGGACATCGAAAGCAAGAGCACAATAGATTGTCATCCCACTGCAAGGACTACGATAAAATTCATTATACTAGCACCCCCACTCCCCAGCTAACTCTGCTCTAAACAATTACAAGATCATATTCAACTCACCTGTACGTTAATCCTTGATGCACTTTGGCAACGTGCTGGGCCAACTGCTCTTTACACGCATACTCTCTTGAACAAACGTTACATTCGAATCGCATGTTATCGTGGATAACGCGAATATGCTTCCGTAGATTACTCGAAGTCGAAAAGACTTTATCACAGTGCAGACAATTCAGAGGCTGACGCGATTTTCGTTGGTCAACTGTCTTCCGTGGCTTGTGCTTTGTTTGTAACTTTGTCACTGAGTCATGGTTACCCGCACCAAAGCAGACGGCGAAATGCTCGCTTAGGTTTTCGTCAGGTTTAAGGGTCTCAAAACATTTTGCGCATGCAGAGTGAACTGAGTGAGCATGATCAGCCAATTCTTCAGCCGACTCAAACCACCTTGGGCAAAACTGACAGACCTGTCTGTTGTGGCCATCACTGAACTCACCCTTCACATTGTTGGCATGTAGCAGCCGTACGTGTTTGTTCAGATTCGAGGTGCAGGAGAAGCTGCTTCCGCAGTATTGACACACCATCGACTTCTCACGGTTCGAACCCGAACACCGGTGCTCCGTCTTCTGTAGCACTGACGCAAAGATCCTCTGGCACACGTCACAGCGAAGGCCCTCGTGGACGACACGTTCGTGGCGCTGGAGGCTGATGCGACACGTGAACTTCTTGCCGCAGCTGGCACACGAGTATCGTAGACCGCTGTGTGACACTTTCTGGTGACGATACAGATTGCTAAGGCTGCTGAATGGTTTAGCACAGTCAGGACACTTGTAGTTGGTGTCTGCCGAGTTTTCACGAACCACACTACCATCAGATTCGGTTTTTATAGAGAAGGCAAGTGCTGCCATTCTCACAGCTTCACGTCTGTTGGAGGATGATCGATTTGAGAAATCTGAGTTCCTGCGTGATCTCATCTTCGATCTGTTGATTCGTTTGATGACGTCCTCGATGTGCCTTTGCTTTCTCACATCTCTGCGCCTCTTAAACGTTTTCGTCTTAACCAACTTCTGATTGTCTGCAACACAGAAATAAAATGACGGAGATTCAGAAGACTCTCAGCTTTCAATCAACGATTGATTGACCATTTCATATTTTATAAGAACTTATGATTTCTAAAAGTTGTCCAACAGATTAGAACATTAGTCTAGTATTTTGAGACTTACACTTGGACTCACACATGAAAAATAATATATGATCAGCTGAGAGCATATGACTTAAACAATATAATTGAAAAACGATTAGGTTCAGACAAAAAATAAAACAGAGCAGACCAATCACACAGACACTAACCTTCAAAATCATCTCCTTCCAAGTTTTCTGTTGTCAAAGGCTTTCGTGGTCTCAGGCACCTCTTCTCGCATCCGAGTTCTTTCGCACTCAGTAGTAATGTTACTTTTTTCGAAAGCCGGGCCACGATAGCTTTCCGAGGCAGCCCACGCTTGCGACGATTTTTTGAACCATCGTCCGGCTGTGAAGGAGATGGAACCATTGACTGGCAGACAGGTTCATCACCTGACACGTCACGTTGACACAAGTCATCTCTGTCAGACACGTCGTCATTGACAACGGCGACCTTGACCTCTTCGATTGATGGTCCACCAATAACTGAAGTTTCGTCTGACGAACGTAGATCATCAGTGTCATCTTGGAGACTAGGGACGACAGGGGTGTTAGCTGCGTACCTCACAACTTCCAAGTATTCGCTGGAATGATTGAAAGAGGGAGTGCCAGGCGCTACAGGACGCACTTCGTTTGACATAAGATCCAGCTGGGAAAGATTGTAGATGGTGGACATAAGGTTGTAGGCACGGTTGATGCTGTCCAGGTCGCCGCGCAACACCCACATCCCGCCTACGCTCTCCTGGATCCATTTTGCTCCAGACTTGAGTTCTACGTTATAGAAGACATTTTCTTGTTGGTCTATTGTTGCCGAAATCACAGTCAGAAAGTCGACTGAGACCTTCGCTGTGACTTCTGCAAAAATTACTTCATCCATGTCTAGAATCTGAGAAACATACATACCAATACTTAGAAACTATGCATATCGCAATACATGCAGTATCCAAATAAGTCTCATGTAAAATAGCTTAATATATTTGGATTTATTATCAGATAATAATTATGCCATCCCTCGGAACTCAGAAAAACAGTCTCACTGGCATTAGGTAAATAAGATGAAGCGCATGCTGAACTCTCTGTTCCATAGGCTAAATGAAACAGGAGCAATCAGGCATAACTCTAAAAGATCAGCAGCTTACTAAAGACTACAACTCTGACTCAACCTGGCAAATCAGAAAGGTGAAGTTCACGTTGTCCTATATAGACTAGTGACCTATACAGTCCCATCCATATAAAACCAGTTCCCCACATTGCGTAGAGTCCTCACAAGTTTACAATTGTTATCAGATCTGTTAACATCGCTAGATTCTTCTTAGACAGAATTCGCAAAAGCACAGACACGTTTAAATTAGCAAATTTCGAGATAATATTCACCTTTTGCCATTATATATGTTTCGCACTCCTATATTGACAACCCGAGGCATCCAGGGATGCTCTATTACGAGGTTGTGTACGTGAGACTGCCACGAGAAATGAAATCGTTGTGGTGATTCCAAAGGCCTGTTACATTTTCTATCATTGAACCCTATGCGCATGATTGTGATCTCTGCTATTCTTTTCAGGCTAAAGATTAGGCCTACTTTGGACAGAGCTGCCAGCTCTATAGATCCTAAATTGGTGGCGAGAGATGAATGGTAATAATAGGCCCTAGTAGGCCTAATCATCCGTTTATACTATGACACTTGCAATATAGAAGAATATTATTGTTATTACATACAGGCTACAGCCTGAAACAGGATCTCAGCGTGTACGAATGTTTCTACACCGACCAGCATAAAATGGTTAAAAGGTCTGAGAGACAGTGGAAACTGTTATTAGACACACTACAAAATAATTTCATGTAGTTTTTAACACAGGCATGCTCTGGACTTTGTGGGCTAGACCAAAATCTACGCAATTATTGCAAAATTCATTTCAGAGGGATGCACTGAAGTCTAGTGTATAATACTGTATATAGCGTTCTGGGTTAATTGTTAAGTGAGAGGACGATGTTAATTAGGCTAAAGTTTGAGACTTTAATTAAGCGAACATGCGATCGATATGCCTATAGGCTTATCGACAAAAAGGACCGCCCAGTACCGTCACATTATTTGTTATTTATACTGTGGTACCGTTCACAAGAGCACATTTATAATTATATTTTAAATATATATATATATTTAGTATCGTGTAGGCCTACGTAGCGTACGGTAGGCCTACGAGCCGAAAAGCCAAGCTGATTAGAGATCTGTGAATCTACCATGATCTAAGCTTATAAATTTTAAAAATCATGTTCATCTGCATTACATGCAGCGAAAAGCGACATTATCGAGTAACTTACTTTCTTCTAGGGACTATAGACAACTAGAGGAAGAACGAAGAATACACCAGAGTCCTCTCTGTTAAAATCTTTAGTAGAAACTGAAGATCACCGGTTATCGGAAGAGGCAAAAAAACGAGAGTTAGTTTTATGTTATGAAAATGGCGGCTGTGGATAGTAAAAGTTGTAAATTGTTCTGTAAAGCGAAATATCCAGTTAAAGGGAAAATATCTTCCCATCTTCCAAAGAATCCGTTGAGCAGACTACAATACAGAGAGGCCAGTGCTTCCTATAAGTTTTATTCTGCATTTTACTATAGCATGGTTGCCGATCATTTGGGGTGCGTCGCAAAGTCTCGATACCCAAATCCCCAAAACTGACTTTTCACAGGACAACCCTAACCTGACATCTGTTTTGGGTTAACGTGTATTTTAGCATCGTAAATTAGTTACCATTGCATGGGTTTAGCCGTTAGTCGAATACATGTCGGGTTGACAAAAAGGAGTCTTTCTAAATAGAAGTTGGGGTAGAGGTAAATGACGGCTCGGTAGCAAGTAAACATTATGGCCGTCAAAGATAGGAGCAGTATAGAGCGGCCAGACCTACGGCGATCGATAGCCCAATGCCTTAATTGAAGTTGAATTGAAGTTGAGTTGATTTATTTGATTTTAAATACACTAATTTGGAGTTAACAGTATCTATAAAATACTAAAATGTTCACTTATAAATTTTTTATGACTGGTGATTTTTTCTCTTCAATTTAACACTTTTTAGCTGCAATTTTTTTGTGAATATTTGCTAGGCACTACACTACTGTAACTTTATTTATAGTAAAAGCAAATATGCCGATGAAATAACTAATTTCTTGAGTGAGTGGCAGAGAGGCACTGTCTTAGAACGTCTTAGAAAGAGGTAGATTTGGATCTTTGCCTTGTTGTCATTGGCTAAAAATTCTGTGGGTCGCAGTGATGTTTTAATGTTGTTTATATCATTTCTGCTTACAGGCCACTTTCCTTTGTCGTTCTAAATTACACTGAGGGCTGCACATGACATGCCCTAGGGCCATATGCTTGTATGTATGTGTACTTGTTATAGCACCTTTTCAGGAGTTCTACCCAAAGGCGCTCCCAACTACAGCGTGGACACTGAATCGGAGTTCACACCGAAGCGCTGAGCAATTGCGAGAGAAGGACTTGCCCAAGGTCCAGACGCGGCGACTTGAGGTGGATTCAAAACCTGCAACCCTTTGCTTGCAAGGCAGCAAACATGCCCACTACACCATTGCACCCCACAAATTGTTGTGCACCTCTGGCCTATAACACAGCCATAAAGTGAAGTCAGAACAGTTAACGTGGTGCAGGGAAATGAGAGAGGATGGGTTGAGTAGAGGTGTTGTGTTGAGTAGAGGTGCTGGTGAGGAGAAATTGTTTGCAGACAGCATTGTTTTATTGTCAAAATTAAAAATGCAAATGTTCATTTTATATATTAGTGTACTAGTATGTTTTTGCATTGCATTGTAAATTATTATGTTGCCATTTGAATTATATGCCTGAAGAGTAATGTTTCTCATAGAAAATGTCCATGTCAAATGTTATTGAACTTCAGTGCTGTCAGTTTCAGTGCCGTCAGTGTGGGACAAAAAATCTGTTGAAAAGTAAATGTTAACATGTAAAGAGTTGATCATCAATCTCTTTTTACCTCTGGAGTAGTCGTTATCGTTATTAGAAATATTGATATGATTATTGATTGATTAGTCACTTTTATGGCACTGGTGTCTGATGAACAAGACATCACCATGGTCAGGCCACAATCAGATTAACATACAGAAGGCAGTCGTTCATTTGTATTGCGTAAATAGTTAAATACCTTAAATGCTTGAGGTTTGTTGTTTGATGTTCATTGTTTTTTTTCGTTTGTGGTTGATAGCTTGGTGGCATACACAAGCAGCATCGTCTTTCAGTCTTCACGCAAGTCTTTCAGAAGCTTCCAGGTCGACTGTGTTTTAGTCTAAGGAGTCTCGTACACGAATCAATTCTACGGGAAGGGTTCGTTATTTCGCATCCATGCTCGACAATTCTTTAGTTGGAAAGAGTTTTGTGGAATAAATTCACGTAAATTGAGGCTGAGGAAATATTGAATCAGTTGATTGAGGATGCTGAGTGATTGACACTTCGATGGCGAGAGTATTCTGAAGTGATTTGGAAGCCAATGCAGCTCATAGTTAGAGTGTTAAGGATTTAGAATTTAACTGTCTCTTTTTCACATTAATCAGCAGTAATTTGTTTTTTTATACGCTGCTGTTAATTGGTGGCATACGTAGGTTTGAGCATGTATCCAGTTTCACAAGCGAGGAATTGCATTTGTTACATATGTGAAAATATATTGGATAGGATTAAATTGTGTTTGTGTGTGATTGTCATACTCATTTACCTGGACATCTAATCTTGGAGAGATAGATGCGACTTGGTCTTTTCCATTCCTTGCCATTAATTTCTCTGTTCTACTGCATACAGTGTTGTCGGGTTGTCCCGCTGACCCGATCAATATATCCATGGCCCAAGAATACAAAGTTTTGCTGTTTTCTAGAATTTATATCTAAGCTACCTTGCAACATGCTGCTTGAGCTCTTCTTCTATAGTCATGTAAAATGAGTCTGCAAGACATACTTATTACAGCTATCAATGAACTTCTAATAGTGTGATAAAATTTCAGTGACTTCAGATTGCATTTTGTTCAGGGTGGAGATGATTTAAATCATTGATTTAAATCACGATTTAAATCGGTAATAAAAATCACGATTTAAATCGAATAGCGAAAATAAATTTCAATCAATGCTTTTGTGCCACACAACTGGCAGGTTTGTTTCCTTTCACTTAGCTGCAGCAGTGCAGCTGCCAGTTAGTGCATTCAGCATGCCCAGCAGGCTGACTCATCTGGCTGCACAGTGTAGTGCTAAAGCCTAAAACACATGTCACCTGCTGATATCACTACTGGAAACTGGTGTTTTTTTTCAAACTTATGAACAAGAAGCCATTAGCGGGAGAAGATGAACACTTGTATTGTGACTAAAATATTTTACATCTGAATGACAACAGTTACTGGTGACTAGCACTAGCAGTGACCTAATAATATTAGTACCGTAGTGTTCTAGTTTGCAAGGTGTGACTGACTCAGTAACTTAACCAATAACCACTTTCATAGCGATCTGATTTCACAGTTTCATTGGATTTAACTGATTGTTCATCGATCGCACTAAATAGTATTAAGTATATATACCACTTCAAAGGTGTTAATTTGTATTGTATAACTGCAAAACTAAAGAAGGTAATAATTGTTACCGAATACCAAATATCAGTTACAATAATGCATAGTGGCTTGATACCCACATGGAGGCAGTAAATCCAAACTTAGAACTAGTAGAAAGAAATCGGATTTAAATTTTTAAAATCGGATTTTTTATTTTTAGTTAAAAAATCATGATTTTTATTCACCCTGTATTGTATAGCTGTAGAATTAAAGGTAATAACTGTTACCTAATGAAGCATGTGACTTGATACCCCAAAAAAGGCACTACATACAAAATACCAGCTATGAGAAAGAAATCCGATATAAATCAAAAAAATCCGATTTAAATAAAAAAAATCCGATTTAAATCAAAAAAATCCGATTTTTTGATTTTTATTAAAAAAATCACGATTTTTATCCACCCTGATTTTGTTATGGAAGTGATCTGTTACTAAATAAAAGCAGTCAAATGCTTTTGTGTTGTTTGTTTTGATTTTTTGTTTTGATTTTTTGGCCTTCAGGCAGCTTGAACTATGCATATCGAATGCTGTAGATAGATTTACTTGACACTAATTATCTTTTTTCACTTAAATTCGTATTCCAATTTGACCTCTTCATTCCCCATCAAATTCATATAGAAATCATTTAAATGATTGTGCTTTATTTGACATTTAATTCAGCCATTATAAAATAGATTTTCATAAGCATTTTGGTGATCGTTATTGAGTTCAGTTTCTTAGAAAAAATACATCGAACTTCATGGATGGGTGATGTTCATAGGCTAGATCTATGTCTGTCATTTTGGGCAATTGAACAACCATGGTTACATTTGATTTCCCCTTCCACTGTTTGCTTGGTTTCATCTTACAGTCATCCTGAGCTCTTGAATAAATGATTTCAGCGATGCATCTATGCAAATTTTGATGATAGTGCTCAGTTCTTATTGAATCTCAAATGTTTTTTGAAGAGCTATTATTGTATCGTGTGGTGTATTTTGTGCAATGTATGATTTGAATTTGACTATTATGCTGTCGTTATGCGTCACTTTGGCATATACGCTTATTAGTGGCTTCAAAGAACTTTATTGTAGTTTTAACTTGCCTAAATTTTGTGTGGACATGAATCTGCAAGACCTGGTAAAGAGCCGCTATAATAAAAGAGAATTTATTTATATGAACATACCAATAGATTACATCTTAACTTAAAAAATGCATAATTGCGGTGCTCTTATGATTTATGCTGTATTTTGTAGGCATGTCTTTCTGGGTTTCTGTAAGAGCGGGCAGTTTGTTTTATCGTACACATTGCATGTAGAGCAGGATGAGCAGACAGCGTATCCTGTCTATGTCTATCGCTTGCAGTGGTGGCAATTCGTGCCGTACAAAAGACTTAGAAAAGTAAGCGATTTTCTGTACAATGACTCTGAAGGTTAAATCTGCATTGTTCAATGTTTGCAGATAATTTCAGTTCTTCTTTAACATTTATCCACTTTATTTCATCGAGTTACAAAGCTTGAAGTCAATGGTGTTTTATTTCTCAACTGCTGTAGGCAGGATTAAGGTGTGCAGTTTCCGTTGGTTACATGCATGACCGGTGCTTTGACTTTCCAGCTATTGCTAAAGATTTTTCTACCAAACTGCACTGTTTACTGTTTACAATCCTGCAAATTGCAGAATCAGTGGCTATCTATAATTCCTAAGTACACTGTTACCTGGTAAAATTCTTTTGAAGTGACAGATGCTGATTTGTGAGTTTGGGAATCAATGTATTAAGTATGGGTTCAGTTGATTTTATGACAAAGTAAAGCTTCTTTCTACATTAATATTTGCATATGATTAAAAAAATATTAATTTTAAATGACCGGTTTTGTACAACAGTGAGCAAATGTCTGTGAATTGATGCCGATCCATGGTCCACTGGATTAAGAACCACTGCTCTAAGTTGTCTTAAGATTTTTATTTTGTGTTCAATTTTTGTCATTTTGCTATAAATGTGTGTGTGTGTCTAGGTCTCAGAGGTTCGTCTGTTTGGTGAGGAAGGAATTCAGCAAGAACTCTTCTTAACTGTCTGCGAGTGGCCGACTGTTGACTCTAAAGTCGTCATCCATGGCTACAGGTGAGGCAGTTCTCTTTCACAAGTAGGCATACACATAGATTCTCTTTCACAAGTAGGCATACACATAGATTCTCTTTCACAAGTAGGCATACACATCTATAATATATATGTAGGTAAAGTAATAGACATTGCATTTATATGGAATCTGTTATGGCGCTAAAGGTTTAGCAAAGTGCAACTACTGTACCCGTAGTTCTGTTTCATTCATCTCGCTATGCCGGTAGAGAATGAGTAAATGATGTATTAGTTAAATGTTTGTGTTTTCCTCGTCACACCGACAGTCTTAATATAGTATTGGACAAGATATTAACAGCGTCTGCATGGTGGTAGAACCCGACTGAGTTCAAGACTACCATCAGCGACATGTATGTCAGTGGCAATCGACAGCAGATGTCAGGACTCTTCTAATTTCAATCAAACCATCCAGGGAATTATACTATCTGCATATCGTCAATCCTATTTTCGATGCACCTGAGTGAGGCTGCTCTGTTCCCCTCTTCTCAACTGTGTGAGATTCTCCTAATCTTTACTGCAGAAATTCATCAAACACTGAGCACTATATGGCGACAGGGGTGAGTGTACTTGTTAGTTCTTACAGTCCCAGTGACTGTTTTTGCCCGCATGGAAGGAAGGAGGATTCTCTGGTCGTGTTGGTTTGTCCTGACGCAGAGTTCCAGATGCCTCTTGCCATGCTGTCAGCTATATGGTATTTGCTTCTGCACGTTTAAGTGCGCTGCTGATCAATATGTTGTGGCAGATAGTTACTTTGAGATACAGAGTTCTTGCTAAATATTTCTTTTCACTGTTTTCACATATTGCATAGTAACTAACTCCCGTCTCTGCGTTTTAATGTTTGTTTGATAGTAATCCGTGTGATAATGAGGAGAAGTGTCAGTGCTACCTTACGATTACAGCGACGCCTCCGATTGGTCCGTGTGATGACTGTACTCAGGTCATCATGCTTCACTCACAGCATGGTAAGACATACTCACGTCTGTGATGACTGTACTCAGGTCATCATGCTTCACTCACAGCATGGTAAGACATACTTACGTCTGTGCAAGTACAGCTCTAGCAAAATGTTTCGCATGACTTCCATAATATACTTAAAATTATTATGATGCCAAGACTTCTCTTTTCCTGAAGAAATCCAATGGGTCATTGAAAGCATTGGGTGAGTTAGAACAGAGGTCAAAGGAATGTTACTTGGTTAAAATGTAGTGCTTCAAAGTGAACTGCATTGCAGATTATGAAATGCGTTCTTTTTACTTTTAATGAGTAGCCATTGCAAAGAATGCAATAGGGTTGTAAAATGCTAATATTTGAGAAGCATTCACAGAGATGAGGCAACAATGAATGGAACATTGTTAGTTAGTTGCATTCCTTTGGACAGTGACATGGAATGGATAAAAGTCTAGAACAATTCTGCTCTGTGACTTTGCCAGAGTCATAAACCCAAATAGTGCAGGCTGCTATGTGTGGAGGAATGTAACCTTGAAGCGTTGAAGGTTTTTATGCTTGTGTTGGGATTTGTATAAAGTTGTAATCTATGATTTTCTTTTGTAGATACTAGTTACAGCTGTGACAACCCACCTCGCTGTTTGGCCCATGCTTTCGCCGTTCATACAAAGTACGAACTTGCTCCTCCGTATCCGGTCTTCACGCCAAAAGTCTTTCTTAAACTGGATGGTGTCGTTTTAGTAAACACCGGTGATTCACTCGTGGCACTTAGTGTTCATATAGAAGACAATCACGGTGTCAATGGCATCAATCTCTTTTCACCGCGAGTTGTTCGAAGTGAGTCGTATCTGAGTTCTTCGAGCAGCACTGCGAGCACCGATGGCGAGTGTCAGGAGAAGACGCTGGAAGACGAATCGGGGATGGATTCGAGTCCGTTCTCTGCGTCCTGCTTTCCTTGCAGCCTGCCGAGCCCTTCCCACAGCGCGGCGGTCCAGCGCAGTCACCCCATGCCGAAGGACACAACGAATACGTCGAGCTCTCACGTGCCTGAACCGTATTCGCGAGACAAACATCTGTCAACCGGAAAGGAGAATCTGTTGAACAGACAGCTGGGTAGTCCCCCAAATAGCTCCGATAATTCGGATCGAACACTGGGACGTCTGCTTGAGACTACCGTGGTCCACAGCGGCCGACACGACACGACGCCTAACGTACGTCACGAGACGAACTCAACAAACAACCGGTTGCTGCATAAGACGTCACTCGACGTCTACAACTTCGAGGGTGGAACGCCAAAGAAAGATGACGACACGACTGATTTTCCCGAAGTGCCATTTGTCCTTGACGCCCCTGGATCCCGCCAGGCCGTCAGATCGGTGCGTACGACGTTGTCACTGACAACTTTTCATCAGGCTGCGCAGACGAACTGTAATTCCGAGGAAATAGACGGTCTTGTTGACTTCCAGACAGTTTCCGACTCTGAGGAACAGAACAAAATCTTCGGCAAGCCAAGTTTAATTCCGCGACTTCAGGCGAAAGACGGCGTGACTTCGTGGGCTACGACTGTGTCGTCGCAGCCGAGACTTTTATCGGGAATTTCAATTCTGTCTCCGGACGTTATTGGTATTGGGCGCGGCATGGCTCTGTCGCCTGGCTTTGGAAAGTTTGATCAGGGAGGCAGCAGCACGTGCAGTTCTTGCATCAGTAGCCCTATAATTCTGCAGAATGAATCGCAGTGCTTTACCTATTCTGTTCGACGCTATATCGAATGTCCTGGGAATCAACGACCTGAATCACCCGTTGATTTTGAAGGTAAAGACCACGGCTTTTATTAGATTTGGTTGATTTTGAAGGTAAAGACCACGGCTTTTATTAGATTTGGTTGATTTTGAAGGTAAAGACCACGGCTTTTATTAGATTTGGTTGATTTTGAAGGTAAAGACCACGGCTTTTATTAGATTTGGTTGATTTTGAAGGTAAAGAGACTAAAGACCACGGCTTTTATTAGATTTGGTTGATTTTGAAGGTAAAGACCACGGCTTTTATTAGATTTGGTTGATTTTGAAGGTAAAGACCACGGCTTTTGTTAGATTTGGTTGATTTTGAAGGTAAAGACCACGGCTTTTGTTAGATTTGGTTGATTTTGAAGGTAAAGACCACGGCTTTTATTAGATTTGGTTGATTTTGAAGGTAAAGACCACGGCTTTTATTAGATTTGGTTGATTTTGAAGGTAAAGACCACGGCTTTTGTTAGATTTGGTTGATTTTGAAGGTAAAGACCACGGCTTTTATTAGATTTGGTTGATTTTGAAGGTAAAGACCATGGCTTTTATTAGATTTGGTTGATTTTGAAGGTAAAGACCACGGCTTTTATTAGATTTGGTTGATTTTGAAGGTAAAGACCACGGCTTTTGTTAGATTTCGTGTTTAACTGATAAACATGTTTACCATTATATAGTAATATGAACTTTCTTTTCGATGATGATCGATTCTGGGAATGACTAAATCTTTAATTTTCTTCTGAATTTTATTGACGTATGATTTTATTTCATTCTGGAACAGTTATGGCTCAGTCTCGGTCCTTTACCTCGGTTGGTCTCTCTTTGGAATGAGCCATTTCCAGCAACTCGCTCTCAAGTTCTTATTCCTCTTGCTATTCTCTGAACCTAGTTCTTCTTTCATGGCCTTCTGCACTTTGAGTTTGAGCGTCTTCAAACAATTCACCCTGCAAGAGGTGGTTTTACTTTTTGTTCCAATGCAATAAAATACTGAATCAATCTGGAATTAATTCAGCAGTCTTATCCGTCTTACATTTGAAATTTGATCCATGTTTCATTTCAGCACTATGCAATGAGTATGCAGCTTTGCATGCTTATAGATTCAGAGGTGTCTAATTACATGCTCCGTTGGAACATAAATATTGTGATATAGCACAGCTTGAGTTATATATGTAGTTTTGTTTTATAAAATGATCTAGTTTAATTTCTCTTTCTATGAATTTGGTTTGGAAGGCTTGTGTGTCCTTGTTTTGTCGTCTCGGATATCAATTTGTGCTGCATTGCCATTTCCTGGCCAGTGACCATCCTTACTGCTGCTTTGAGTAGTTGCCCGTGTATTTAAAGAATCTCTTTTATGTATGTGTTTTAGATGAATTCCATCTTTTCATGTATTGTTAAGTGTTACTGAGTCAAAAGCTGAATTGAAGTTCATAATACACAGTCTATTCTGTTCTTTACCTGCTCAATGTTTTAATAAATTCAATTAATTCGATTAATTAAAAAAAAGCAGGCAAAACACTGTAAGTGTGCATTAAGACAGTGTGGCTACTTAGTACTTATGGTTGAGTTTGTTTGTACATGGTTTTAGACGGCACGAGTTCCCAAAGTTGACCATAAAATTGTTGTGCAAACGTCTGCTCTGTTTAATATACATAACGTTTGTAAATGCATTTACAGGCTTTTGACTTGTCTTTGGGTTTGTCTTTTTTTGTCAGATGATCTTAACTTGGCTTATCATAGCCTGTTGCCTCTTGAAATTCATGGTGCTAACTACGCTACTATGAGACTGGTTTCCAAGCAAGGTTACATACCACAAATGGTAAGCCAGCACATATTTTACTGTGCACAGTGTTCTTAATGGGAATGGATGTACAGCCTGTGTACTCTGTACAACTGCTTTCAATCAGTTGATATTTAGGTCTTTGGTTGTCAGAACTTTTTTGATTTTCGTCACATTTTTCTGTGCTACGGGTAAAAGGTTTGCAACTTTCTTTATCTATGGGTTAAAATCTGTTGTAAAGAATAGATTTCTTAATGGAATAGCCGCACCAGGACTAAACTGGGTCATGCAGATTAAATATTTTGACTTTTATGATCAGAACATTGCCATTTCCTGACCAGGAACATTGCTGAGCTGAAGGTTGTTGTGAAATCAGTTTTCTCTAAATGTGGTGGTGAGAACTCAAGCGAAGGCAGAAAAATTAATTGACTGGCCACATACTCATGAGCATGTACTTTTATATCTAGCATGCATCTTTTTTGATGCAGTGATGCAATATTCACAAGTTTTTAAAAGTTAGCGTATGTAGTTCATTAGTCAAATCGGTATTCAAGTCATCTCTTAGATCTGAATATGTTAGATATTTTTAGATTGGTTCCATTAGTATGAGGTCCGTTAACATGTAATCAAGGTTGATCTGATTGTCAAATTCCATGCATAATTGCATCTATTTCCTGTTTAAAGGTTTTCCAAGAATTTTTCTTTGTTGTGCTACAGTTCAGTATAAATGGCAATGTGCTGATTTTGTCCAAGTACTTGTCAAAACTGATGATTATGGAAACATGGGAACAGTTATTTTGAAATTAATCGTTAAGTACTTAGAGCAATTCACAAATAGGTCTGCTCTTTTAGTTGGAAAAAGATTATCCGTTAGAAATCATTGGGCAAAGTGCAAACTGATGGAAAGTAAATTATGAGATTGAAACTAACAGATGAAAGTTGTATTTTATGAGCAGCCTTGTGTTGCCGTGAAGCAGTTGACGCTTGATATCGAACACTACTTGGGAGAGGCTGTCAAAACGTATGCGGAATGGGGAAGTCGATATCTTGCCTTCACGGATTACGACGTTCAGATTGTTGAGGTGACAGCTGCATCTGTAGTCTATTCATTTAACGTTCATTTAACGTTGAATTCTCTTCTTGACTGTCTTAAAGATTAATGTTGAAATCTCTTGACTGTCTTAAAGATTAACGGTTTCTTGTAGCAATGATTTATTCCTTGTCATTAAATGCTGAGAGGGTAATGAGCTCAGTTCTGTTGATATTTTTTTTTTATTCTCTAGCTTGGACTTTTGCTTTATCCTCAGGACCATACACCTCAGAGATGGGTAGTTAATAAATGAGTGATTGCAGGTGCTTGTCGTCCTGGTTATGCAATGTTTGCGCTCTTTTGCTTAGGATCTGATCATCTAGTCCCCTAATACTGACTGTTTGATTGTTTTTTCTGTCTAAAGGTTTGTCCTGAGAGTGGTGAAGTGGTAGCAATTGTGTTTGTTCTCATAAGAGCACGACCTCCAAAAGACAGCCACTCGCAGCATGTCCACGGAACATCTCGGTAACCTATCCGATCATCTGTCTTTCAAGATTGCTCAATTGGAGTGGGAAAATCGTAATGAATTTGTTGCTGTCTTTGTGCTATTGCCATGGTTACCGCTTATAGGTACTGTGTGGTTTAGCAAATATGTATTGAGGGTTACTGCGACAAGTAATGTAAATATGGCTGGTGCTATTTATGTCGTCTTTTCTCAGTTTATTAACTTTTATTATAATTATTATTTTGGAGCAGTTATATAGCGCCCCTTCAAGAATATCTCAAATAGTCTTCAGGCAAGATCTTTGGTCATCATTTATTTTTAACTATCCACTGCATTGTGTCTAAATCATGCGCTATGTTGCATTTTTTTCCTAGGGCCAACAGCTCTTTTAACTCTTTAACAACAGTCATGTACTAAAATGTATGGAAAACCAATGCACCTTGTCATTAAATGATTAAGTGTTTAGTGTCACGCTGATGAAGATTTTTTTCTTCGCTTGCTGTTTGAGCTCCTATTAACACTGTTGAAGAGTACATGTTGCTTCAAGAATGCCTCTATCTTGCAATTTTTAAAAGTTGCATTTGTCTAAGTCAGCTTACTATTATTAAATAAACGAGAATTGATTGATTGATTTGCTTTTGTTATAGGACCGTGCCTAAGCTTTATCAGACCGGTTTCAAACTTGTGTGGAATCTGCAGACAGGTGATTAGTCTTTCTGTAATCATTTTCATTTAGAGTCTGTGCCAAATTTTTAGCGTTTACATTTAGTGTTAGATTAGCCAGACACTATAAAACTGTTTTCAATAATCACCTCTGTTGCATCATGGGTAGTGGTTACAATGTTTGCTTAAATGTTTCCAGATGTGCTGTTTAAGGTCTTGAGTACACGTAGTATTGAACAGTTATGATCAGTGGTCTGATGTTCGTTTTGTATGTAGTAATTAGATTAGGGCTGGTACTGATGAAAATAATTTTAATCAATTATTTTCCTAAATTTAATTACAATTAATCGATTAATTTTGATTAATCTTTTAAGTGAGCATGAAGAACTGCGAATAATGTGGTGTTTTATTCTTCGTACAACAATCCTCAATCTAACTGAACATTTAGTAAACTTTATGTAGTGAAAACAATTAATTCTAGGATGCTTTGGCTATTTCTAGCATGTCTCTGTAATATTTTGTTAGTGTTTCAGACTTACTGATTTTATATATTTTTAATGGGATTGTTCAATTTTGCATTATTTTATTTTGTGGTAGGTTTGTACAACACGTTAGACGTCGGTGATTTGATTGAAGTCAACCAGGCTGAGCTGTTTCGGTGAGTGGGGGATTACAACTATGGCTGATCATTCAATATTTTCACTTTTCTTATTTGTTTTGCATACTATAATTATTGCATAATGAATTTCAATAAGTTAATAATTGTCAAAAAAATTTAACTGTTGCTTTTGAGTTTGCTGTTATGGCCCTTGTCCTCAAGAATTATTACTTCTTTGGTGCGTGGTGCCAAAAAGTTTGGACTGCACTGATCGAAGTGAATCACGATGCCCAATAATGGTAGTCAATCTTATGCACTATTGATTCATAGCTATTGCATCAGGGCTGTTTTTAAGGAATTTTTAGAACTGCACAACCACTTCTTTTCTTTCCCATCCTCCATGGTAAATTACTTCCAATCGGAGGATAATAAGCTGTTTTTACTAGTTTCTACTGCTTGATAGTGCTTCTACAACTGCACAAATCCAATTAGAACTGCGCATTTTGTGTGCAACTGCACGCTAAAAAAAATGCCCTGTATTGCATGTATCAAGTAGTGCCTGTTTCAGCTTGAAAATTTTGAATGAAGCAAATATTGACTGACTGGCTGACCGACCGACTGCCTGACTGACATTGTATTTGTGACTCTAGTCTTTCTGTCTTACCGGATTACATCTAAGAATGGTTAATTAAAAAACAATGGATAATTAATAATGTTGTAGAACAAAGCAATGGCATCCTGGAAACAAAGTCTGTGATTCTCTTCGTCGTCGTTTTACCGTACCTCAAGTCCACCACCAGCTTGTCAACGTTCTCACCAATGAGGCTGTTCTCAGAGGTAGACTGGCTGCTTACTGCCGTTTTCACCATCTTCTCAGCATCTCTTCAACTGTGTTATTTCAGTGGCATGGACTTTATAAACAATAGTCTTTTAAACTGCTTTTTGCCATATTTTTGGAATCTTTGTTATGAAGCACACAATTTATTGAAATTTATAAGAACTTTTCAAACGAATAATAGAAATAGAAATTCTTTATTTGCCACAATCGAGCAACAGAGAGGATAATGAAATTTAAATACAAAGATTATTAACTTCTGAAGTTTACTTACATTGTCGCCTTTAATTATGATCTTTTTGAAAATTTCTTATCTGTTACTGAAAATGTTGTTGTTGGCCAGGGACCATCAATATTTTGCTTGGAGTCTAGATTAAGAGAGTGTACTATGTGGGTCTGTTAGATATATTTCCCTGGACTTTTCTGTTTTTAAAGCATTCTGCGAGTGTTTGAAGAACTTCAAGTAAACAACTAATTTATTTGAACTTTCTGTTTGTTTGTGATGTCTGAGAAAGTTTGTGTCCAATTTGGTCTTTCTGTAAATAAGTGTGTAAGTGGCATATTTATAATGATGCGAGTCATTTATAATGATCCAAATTATTTATAATGATGCATGTCATTTATAATGGTGCTAGTCATTTATATTGATGCAAGACATTTGACATTTTCTTGCAGGTCAGTCGTTGAAGATGCTGCTCGATCGCCAGCACTACAGCGCCATTCTACTCTAGCCAGCCGTCTGCTCTCTCTCGGTTTTCTATGCAATTAGTAGCTGACAGTAATTGGATTTGGTTTCGTTGCAGGCGTTTAGCGTATTTCTGTTGGAGGGAACAGTATATATATTTGATCGAGATCTGCTGATTGCAGAAACTGTGATATGTCTCTTCCATGTTATACGAGATGGATATGAAGCTTTGAATAACAGACTTGACGTACTCTGCATTGTTGTTGGTGTTCAGTCAACAGTTTTACCGGTTCAGGCGAAGGAAATACTGTTCGGCTGGAGAAGTTATATCTCAAAACAGTATTCCTAAATTATTTTGGTGACATTCACATCACAAAGTAGGCTAAAGGAATTGAATGTTTTGTCTAAAGCGTTTAATATTCGTTATATTCTGTGAAACCTGGCTGTAACTAAATGCTTAATCTGCGTTTTGCGTAGTTCTTCCCGAACCATTTCTAACTTCTGTGCAGTATTCAATTTGCCTCTTTCGATGTTCAATTTGACTGTTTCCATGACTTGCATATAATCATTGCTTGTGAAATATTGCAGGCATATATTTGGCATTGTTTCTTTAGATGTTTAATATTGATTATAGTTATGGATCTTCAGATTGAAGACATGCCTTGATATGTTGTGTGCAGGGAGTACAACCAAAGAATCCTCCAGGTGCGGATTTGGTTGATTTAAGAGAGAATGGCCCAGAGATTATTTTTTGACAGTTCACTTTTACTTTTATTAAGACGCTTAAATTATTTGACAATATTATTAATAATTGTTGGTAACACATCAATGTGTGAAGATGTCTATCCACTTTTGATGAGAACTTTTATTGCTGCTATCTCTGGTTAAGTGTAGAGCTGGAGTAATGAAACTACACTAGAGCTATGAATCTGAGATTGGCATAAATTGAGAACCAGAAGTTTTCAGAGTGGACTCAACTACTCGGAGAAATGTTCTCCTGTGGCAATTGTGGCATTGATCTTTACATTGATCTAGTGGTTGTCTAGAGCGACGTGAAGTATGTTTTATGAGTAAAAAATAAATGTTTATGTTTTACCTTGGGAAACTTTAGCGAAACATGATACAAATTCTAAAATGCTTCGTACAGTTGTCTTCAATTACACAAATTGTTTAATATAACACACAAAAGAAGGTAGGAGTGACTTACTTGTATATCTGACAAGATACAAGAAGCCAGACTGAGGTGGTATTTTCCACCATGGTCATGTGGAGCAAGCGGAGAATACCAACATGAAAAGGATAATGAAGGTGACAATGCAGTCAGGAACGGATAAAGATAGACGGACGTGATCCAGGAGGACCTGGAGACAAAGGATTCGAGGGGCTGGCCCCTTCTCAGTGAGGGAAGGGGTAAAAATTTTATCCAATTTTATTCAGCAAATGATGCACAGTTTAGCAGATAATTTTATATTTGCCTATAAACAGAAAATACTTTAGATGTCTAACTAGATAAACACTTTTCTTTTTAAATAACATTTATGATCAGATCTGTCATCATTCATATGCTGTGCTGTTGCATCCTTTAAGCCATGATCGTTTCTGTCCAGCGCTCGTACCAAAGCCTTTGATCAGGAACAAGTAGATCCTTGGGAACTAGTTCTAAGAATACAATTATCTCAAAATCATTATATTAGTGGCCAAGTTCGTAATATTATGAACAAAGGATGGGTTTGTTTATCTACCTGAATAATCCCAGCATGTAATCTCAACTTCTCAAAGCTCGTTATCAGCATACAATGAGCTAATAGGCCTACAATGGGTCCATGGCGTGGGTGTAAGAGTAGACTTGCGCCATGAGACCTGGAATCTTCTTATTTGATGTGAATGTACAACCTTTTGGACGATAATCGGGATTCCTGAAAATGTCACATCTGGTTTAAAAAATAAAAGCATTTAAATAAATACATTTATGAAGGCAGATTGGCGAATAATTATGTTTGCAAAGTAAAAAATTGCCTTTGGATATTAAAAACAACTTTTAATCATTAGAAACGGAATTTTAAGTGGGGCGACATCTATGGCTGGAAGAGAGATTTACGTACACAACGAGATTCCAGTCCTCTCATTATACAAAGTCCCAAGTTTCAATATTTTTTTGATGAATGTAAGATGCGATGCGATGTAATGTTGCTATGGTTGCATTCGAACTTTTTGCGAAAGAATGTTAATTTCATCGAATGATGTAATACTGTGATACAAGAATGAAACGCTGAAAAGTGATGACACACCGGCTGAGAGTGAAGAGTGAAACGTGAACATGTATAAGGACTTTAAAAGAATGTCGACAGCTGCAGAAATTGACGACGCTGAGGAGAACGGTTCACGCATAAGGACAGGTATAGTGATAATACAGTGGCTCACGTGGTTGGCATCAAAATAATTTTGCCTTATACTTTGCAACGTACATGAAATTTTTGGCAAAATCTTATTACGTGATAAGTTACTTTATGTGGGGACTTGTCTGGTAACCCACTAACAACACTGTTGGTTATCTTCAATACCGTTTCGTAATTATCGCAATCGTGAATTTTTATAGCGCTTCTTCAAACAAAACTCCTCAGAGTTGCTCCCGACCTGACGGCACCAAATCACGATCAAGGAAAATGGTTTTAAATGCTTGTGGAAAAGGAGAAAAGAAAGACCAAGAGGTTCATTACGGAGACTGCTAGGTAGGCCTAACTTATTTCAGAAAGATGTAATGACCACATTGGAGCGCTCATGCAGCCCTGTGGAAGTTCGAGTCAAAGGGACTATAAAGAGTTAAGCTGAAAATTTTGCGGTTGATTTTCCAATATTATCGGTCTCGTAGATAACTATATAGGAGTTTTTAAACCCGATGTAGTTTGCTCTGTTTGTGGCAATATTTGGACACTTGTGATGATCCAAAAGATGATCAGTTTAACAAAATTCAAAACTTATGTTGATATGTTTTTAACATCATTGTTTTGCAGAGAGTGATGCTGGTAGGATGGAGGCAAGTCTGTGTTCGATGAAGATTGAAGAAGAAAGTTCTGAAATAGATGAAATTGAGGAGACAAAGAAGATATGGGAAAGGTTAGAAGCCCTGGTTGTCATATTTGCAAGAACCTGTCCTTTTAGCTTTTGTTTTCTTCTTGCAAGTAAATTCCTTCAACATGTTGCTAGGTTAAGTTTTCTGAGGTGATACTGATATGTATTTGATGGTAATTTGTGCTGTCTAATGCTCAAGCTTGTCTCATACAAAGGAGGTCAGTGAACATCTAAATATACACTGCGCTGCCTTTTAAATCGCTTGACTGCTTCGTCTGCTTATGGCAAGCTCTAAATGATGCATTTGACTGACTGATATTGATTTTTAGTGAGCAGATTCGACTGAAGAAACTTTGTTGCTTGGAGGACACTGAGCCGTGGCAGATGAGTCGTTTGGCTCAAGGGATGATGAGCTCAGAAGAGTCGACAGATGTCATCACTCCATTGACATATGTTGCTGGAACTGATATTTCGTTTGTAAAAGATGACCAGATCAATAGTTGTGCTGCAATTGTCGTAGTTGAGCTGCCTAGCTTAGAGGTATGTCCTAAGTTGCAATGATGAGCTACCTTGCTTAGAGGTATGTGCTAAGTTGCAACATGATTAGAATGAGTTTTCAGCTGGAATGAATGTGCATCTAGTCTGATGTCTTCTAATTCTGATCAATCAAAATTTATATAGCACCCTTCAAGGTGCCTACTCAGATGCGCTCCCTGCTGAGATCAAGCATTATGCAGTTGTCATAAGGCACAGGATTATAAATGATGGTCACTTCAAGTGAAAGTTGCATGTGTTGTGCATAGTGATGTAGCTTTTCCGGAAAAGTATTTTGACGGAAACTTTCCGGTAAGTTTCCGGAAAGTTTCCGGAAACTTTCCAAAGAACCAGAAAACACATTAAAATCAGAAAATATCAGAATTTCACTCTCAGAAATTTTTCTTGTAGTTTAAACTTCTTTTATTTACAGTACTTCTGTCGATGCAAACAATGTTGAACTTAAAAATAATTAATATGTGCAATAAACACTGTTCATTAGCATTTCAGACTAGAGTAGCCTATAGAAAACTAGTTGCATGCTTGCATGTCTGCAGTCAACTGTTGCAGGAAATGTGTAAAAAAACTGATATAAGCATGAAATAATACAGCATCAATTTCTGTTTCTGTCTTATATTTTCATAACTCACAAATATGAAGGTGACTGAATGATAAAAAATATTTTCTCTAAATATACAGCAAAGTTTAATTGCATTTAATTCCTAAATGTACCGATATTTTTTGGCTGCGTGAACAATTATCACTAACACTAGCAGTGCCATCTGTTGAATAAACTATTACTTACAACCACCTAAGACTGCTTATAGTGATGGATGTATTTAGTAACATTACATTGAAAGAAAATTCGGACTCCTTAGAGTTGAATATGTATTTAATAATATTTTATTGGTGGAAAAATACGTCGAAGAGTTTCAGGAAAAATATGAAACTTTCCGGACAATTTTTTCCACCTCACAACACTAACTTCTGATAGCGATTGATGTATTTAGTAACATTATATTGAAAGAAAACTTCGGACTCCTTAGAATTGAGTATGTATTTAATAATATTTTATCGGTGGAAAAATACGTCTGAAAGTTTCCGGAAAAATATGAAACTTTCCAGACAATTTTTCCACCTCACAACACTAATTTCTGATAGTGATTGATGTATTTATTAACATTACATTGAAAGAAAATTTCGGACTCATTAGAATTGAGTATGTATTTAATAATATTTTATCGGTGGAAAAATACGTCGAAAAGTTTCCAGAAAAATATGAAACTTTCCAGACAATTTTTTCACCTCACAACACTAATTTCTGATAGTGATTGATGTATTTATTAACATTATATTGAAAGAAAATTTCGAACTCATTAGAATTGAGTATGTATTTAATAATATTTTATCGGTGGAAAAATACGTCGGAAAGTTTCTGGAAAATATGAAACTTTCCAGACAATTTTTTCACCTCACAACACTAACTTCTGATAGTGATTGATGTATTTAGTAATATTACATTGAAAGAAAATTTCGGACTCATTAGAATTGAGTATGTATTTAATAATATTTCATTGGTGGAAAAATGTCGGAAAGTTTCCGGAAAGATTCATCGGAAAGTTTCCGAAACTTTCCGGAAAGATATGAAACTTTCCGAGGAAAGTTTCCGCCTCACAACACTAGTTGTGCAAGAAATTATTGCGAGTGAAGCACTAGTTGTGGGGCGCGGTGGTGTAGTGGTGGCGTCGTTGCCTTGAAACCGGAAGGTTCGGGGTTCGAATCCACCTCAAGTCGCCGCGTAGGGACCTTGGACAAGTCCTTCACTCGCAATTATTGCTCAGCGCTTCGGCGTGAAACTCCGATGCAGTGTCCACTCTGCAGTCGGGAGCGCCTCTGAGTAGAAAGCTTGAAGGGGCGCTATAACAAGTGCGCATGCAAACTAGTGTTGAAAGTCTTTAATTTGCAATTGCCGAAGATCAACAGATTATTGCCATTCTAATACGATATCTACCGTAACTCCTCTTATGGCCAAGGGTTAAGTTCCAGCCTCACACAAAATTCTTTGTACACCTCATCTATGGATGACTCCAGTGGTATATCAGCCATCTTTAGAATGCTTCTCAAAACACTGATTTGCTTTTGTTCATGGTTGAAATGTTTAACTTGTAACGTGGTTAATGGTTATTTATTAAAGTGGAGCAGGTTTATGCTAGTATGTAAGCTTGGCAGTGTTGTGTATGTCATTTTTTATCTTTTGTGGTGATAGGTTGTGTATGAAGACATATCTATGGTTGAGTTGACAGCACCATACATCCCAGGATTCCTTGCATTTCGAGAGGCAGACTTTCTCATAAAGAAGCTGGAGCGGCTGCAAAAGTCGAGACCTGATATTATGCCGCAAGCGATCCTTGTTGATGGAAACGGTATTCTTCATCCAAGAGGTCAGTTCGCATGGAATTGCAAAGGTCTTTAGAGATTTTTTGCTTGATTGTCATGGATGTAAGTAAGATAGTAAACCAAACAGGTCATTAAATAAATAAGATGAGGATGTGGAGCAAACATTCTTATGCTAGGCCTGAGGTATGAAGTGTTAGTGGCTTCATTTCTTTGCCTTGGCATATGAGCGTGGTGGAATCCTAGCACTCTCCCTCGCCATTCACCTTTCCACCGACAGTGTACTGTGTACTTAAATGCAGTGCCTGTGTACTCGTTATGTCTGAGTTGGCTTGGGATGCAGTTGGAGCAGAAACCTTGACGAATTTCTGCCCTGGCAGGATTTGAACCCCACATCTCTTGACTGACAGTCCATCAGGACAATCATTGCACTATTGAGCCCTGCCCTGGCAGGATTTGAACCCCACATCTCTTGACTGACAGTCCATCAGGACAATCATTGCACTATTGAGCAACCATGAAATATTGAGGTGCTTGCTTGTGGTCAGATCATTGAAAATGGAAAACATGAAGTCCCTTCTGAAAGGTTTCGTAATCATAGTCATAGGGTTCGAGTTTCTAAGGTGCTACTATTAGATAAGTACATGAGAGTGAGATGGTGTCAAAAGAGATGTCCAGATGGAACCGGATTATGCTGGAGATGGAACCAGATGGAGACAAAGGATCCAAATGGCTGATCCTTCCTGCGAGGAATTAATTCCATCCGGAAAGGAAAGAAGTAGAAAATTGGATGTCAGAGATAAACTGTTCAGTGATAGTTTTTTTATGTGGGACCCAGAGGATTGTAATCTGTAGTCTTGTTTTAGTCGGGTTGATTCACATCTGTATTATTGCTGTCTGCTTTTAATTCTGGCATAGGACTGACATACCACAGGCGTTTTCACGTTACTAGAATGTAATAAAACATTAATTCTGACTTATTCCATTAATTAACAGTCTTGTTGTAAAACTTTGATGCAGAATTTGGGTTGGCATGTCATATTGGAGTGCATCTGGGAATTCCAACAGTCGGTGCAGCAAAGACTCTCTATCATGTCGACGGAATCGAGAAGAATGAGGACCATCAAAATAAAGTAAGTGCATTTTTTTCTTTTTCTCCGGTTTTCTACCACCTTTGTTACATTAGGTTTGTGCTGCTAAATATGTAATTTCAGTTCGATCTTAAATCCTTATATGAAATGCTGAATATTCCCCTAGACACTTTGCTAGGCTCTCGTAATCTTGTAATGTTCTTGGATTTGCCATCTGCAACACAGAGCAATGCATCTATTTTGTCACCCACAGTTTCTTTTTCTTCTTTGTAACCATTTTTTTAAAATGCTGCTACTCTTGTATCAGCAGTCCTATGGAAGACTAAGTAGTAAACACACATAGGACTTATTCTTGCACGGGTGTCAGAGTTTGTAAACTGTGGTGCAGAAGAATCATGTTCCACTGGCTCCAGGATTGATGATGATGATGGTGGAAGGCAGGTTCATTGGCTTTACGCCCCTGGGGATGAGATGAGTGAGGTGGTTTCCCGTTGCCTTCCCCACAGACAATGATGGGTAAGCAACTTGCCCAAGGTCGCTCCGCAGGAGCTTGCACCTCTGCGTCCCACACGTGCTAGCCCGAGATATCTAAATCTCTGAATGTTAACTCCCAGCCGGGGGCTTGAACCGCAGTCCATTGCAACCAACAGACGAATGCAGCCCGCGCTTACCGGTGTAGCTAACTAGGCTCCAGGATTAAGGTCAGTAAAATGAGGTGAAGGCAAGAGAATGAGACTTGTAACCTTAGTTGCATGAGTTTTTCCAGTGGTTCATACACATGTATTTGTCTGCGGCCATTTGAGATATAAGCACAAATGAGTTAATACTAAGGTCATCACAGAGTAATTCTCTAACTTCAGTATACCTCATATCTCTACATAATTTATATCCTTGAAGTCTTACATTGGCGACCAAATAACTGAACGCATTCACTGAAGATCCTCTTTCTGGTCTGCAAAGCACAGCTGGGAAGTGCGTCTCAATACATAGATCTCTCAAATAAATAATTTTTATGCAGAAGTCGTTATCCGCATCTGTATCTCGCTCGTTGATTTCTGCTGATTATCTTGATCATTTTGTTCCCACGACTAGGACTAGGACTACCCTTATCCAACATTGGGTTTTTGCTGTGTTTGGTCTGTAGTTTTGAATCGCTAGGTGTTAAACTAATGACTTGTTTTCTTCAGCAGTTTGTCAATCTTTAAAGGCATTTATTTTCTCGGTGTTTGCGCCTCTGTGTAGTCATTCTGTGAGAGGCTCTATATAAAGTTATGAATCGATACGATACTTGCTTGTCAACAGTTCGATACAGAACGGAAACTGTTTGCGGGAATTGAAAGTTGCATTGGTTGTGGTCTCGCCATCTCCTTATATTCGACAAAACTGGAAGCTCAAAATACCAATGCTTGATTTGCTGAAGTTACTCTGTAGTGAGCTTAGAATTTCAAACAATGACTTAGTATATGACTTAATAAAAGCAAGCTAGCGACTTTATGTTGTAATTTCAGATAAAGGCGTTGTCGAAGAAAGGAGATCAGTTTCCATTGGTTAGCGAGTCGGGACGAACGCTTGGAGTTGTAAGTACTAGTACTGCTGTACAGATGGGTGCAAATCCAGTAAAAATATTGGCTCTTGATGACATTCTGTGCTGTTAAATTTAACCAGGTGGCTGACTGGGGTCAGGTGGTAGCATCAGGGATTATATAAGGCTCTTCAGTATGAGTGGTTATTTTTTCTTAACTGGAATTTGTTTAACAATTTAAGATGTCTAAACATGTAATTCCATTGAATAAACTTGTTTATTTCTTAAAGTTTTACTCAGATTTCAAGCAGTTTTATGAGTCATTTTCTGCTATTAGATTAAATTGACTTTTGGAGTTGGATGAAATTTTTTTCTTTCAAACCGATAATTTTTTCATCTTTTTTTAATCAGCAATGTATGTCATTAAGAAATATGGGTGCTGTTGCGCACTAATAATCTAGTTTAATATTTTTTTCACAAAATTTTTGAAAGCACCAAAGCAACAATGTCCACTCCGTTACCCAACTTTCTCATCCATAAATTTCATTGAAAAACTAAAGCAACATCAAATAACTGCGTGCTAATCTTAACTCCATTGTATCACTTGTCTACAATTTCATTAAACTTGTATTGTCAACTCGGTAACACACTCTGCGGAATTTTTTAGGCCAAAAAAATTGTCCACTCCGTTACGGTAAATTTTACTCAACAATACAAGTTCACAAAACTTAGTGGAAATGTTTCAAACACGTATAGTTTTTAATATGCATGAATGAAAATATAATTCCCTCACAATACACAAAAGAATAGAAAAATAGATGTTAATATATTTGTAAAACACTCAAGAATCTCAAGACACCAAGAAATGTCCACTCCGTTACCAAATTTGCTTCTCCTTAAATTTTATTATAAATTTTATTGAAAAACCAAATTATTATCAAATAACTGCATGTTAATCTGAGCTTCAATGTTCCATTCAGCTAATACTGTTTTAGTAAACTACTCAGTAACATGCAATACGGCATTCTTAAAATTTTCTTATATGCCAAAAGAATCGTCCACTCCGTTACTGCCAATTTTGCTCAACAATACATGTTCATAGAACTCAATGGTCATGTTTTACACATGCACAGTTCTGAAAATTCATAAATGCATGAAAGAAAGTAATTCCATCTTAAGAAACAAAAGAATAAGAACATATAAGTGAATATATTTCCATTATCTACTGTAATTCGAATAAATGTCCACTCCGTTACCTCTAAAAGTCCACTCCGTTACCATTTCCGAGGGTATAAATAGGCTCAAATATAACGGAGTGGACAGGTAACGGAGTGGACAATTTCTAAATAATGCAGCACACACTTTGTTATTGACCAAGTTTAGGACACCTTTTTTCTACATATCAATTTTGTTCATTAAGGAGATGAAACCTGGTAATTGATACATACATGAGCACATTTAATCTCGACTAATTCTCGGTAACGGAGTAGACACCTATTAAACGTATCATTCGCAGGTAACACCTTTTAAAACATATTATTGCGGTTTAACTTCGAAGAGTCATCATATAAAGACTAGTATGCATTAACAGAGACATGACTAAATGGTTTGACTGATTTGCAGAGCGCCTAGTTGCTGATAATTATGTAGTAGCACACGAATTTATGTGCGGTAACGGAGTGGACAATATTTCAGGTGACAGCTAAAAATAATTTATTCATCCATAATAAGTATTGTTTCATTCAATGACAAACTTATTAAATGAAAGACCTTTCAATTTTGTATATGAAGAACATTAAGTTTTTGGAAAACTATCATTTGTTTTCACAATTTTTTAATGACATTGTGGCGAAAGTGTGAAAGTGACAGTAACGGAGTGGACATTTTGGACAATAAAATGCAACAGATAAAATAAAAGTTGAGGCATATATCATAAATAACTGTGAAAACAATAATCTCCTCAATATTAAATTTATAGAAACATCTGCACTTAAAGAAAATTTTGGCGAATTTGATTTTTAAAATCGTTGTGACAATAAAAATGTCAAATTAATCTAATAGCAGAAAATGACTCTTATATCTACTCAAATACTCTCGATTGATAAACCTGAGGATAATTTTCTTTCCAATTTTTAGGCTATTAAACTCTTTAGACATTGTCAGGTTTGATTTTAATGGTGTAGTGATTTTCATTTCCTTTCTTTGTTGTAGGCTCTTAGGAGCTGTGATAAGTCGACGAACCCAGTGTACATATCGCCTGGACACAACATCTCAATGGAAACCGCTGTGTGGTTGGTTCAGCTCTGCTGCAAGTACAGGATTCCAGAACCTGTGCGCCAGGTAGAATTATGCTTAAAGGTTAAAATGGTTAATTGTTTGTTTGTATGAGCACTTGTTATAGCGCCCCTTCAAGCTCACTACTCAGAGGCGCTCCCGACTGCACAGCGGACACTGCATTTCACGCCAAAGCGCTGAGCAATTGCGAGTGAAGGACTTGCCCAAGGTCCCTACACGACGACTTGAGGTGGATTCGAACCTCGAACCTTCCGGCTTCAAGGCATCGATGCCACCACTACACCACCGCGCCCCTCTGTGTTATGTGATTATAAAGTAAAGTTTTGCTTTAACTGTCAAGGGATGAACTGTGTTCTTGAATATCTAATATTATTCATTCATTCTATATACTAACATAGATCCCCCTTCAAGAAATTTACTCAGGAGCACTCCCAGCCCAGCCACGGCAACAGAAAAAAGAGGAGCGATTTATATATTATTATAGGTTATAATATATTTTGTTGCTTTGATTGGTCTCACAGATCTTAAATTTATGGTTGTTGTGTAGACCCTGAGGATCGCATTTTCAAGCTGAATAACCGGATCACATGATCAGAAAGAGTGCAATGGTAGCGACTGTTGATTGCTTACGTAAATCTGCATGTAGCTGTTGACTCCTTGCATTGTGTAGCTCTCTCGAGATAATAATTGCTCCTTGTTGGATTTCCCTGAAAAATTGCGTCCCTTGCAAAGTCACATAAAATGCGAATCTGAAACATGGTAGTACAGGATCTATATGACACTTAAAAGCTTCTTAATTTTGCTATAGATTTGAATGGTATATTGTTTGTGTTGCAGCACTGTACATCCAGTGTCTGGATGTACAGCAAATACTTAAAAATACCTGTAAATACGTGGCGCTCACATTACAGGTATTACAGTAATACAGCGCAGTGTAATCTTCAGTGTTTTGCAATCATGATGATATTTTGTGCTTGAATTTATGTCCCTTTGCGCACGCAGCAGACACGAGATGGTATGCAGCTGCAATACTGGTGATGCTCATGTGTGTTACTTGCAGCTTAAACAGACAGTAATACAGCGCAGTGTAATCTTCAGTTTATGAGAATTGGGTGAAAAACTTGTGAAAACTGAAACTTTTCTGATCGAGTTCTCGTGTTTTTGTTGAAGGCTGACATTAAATCACGACAATACATTCGCGACAACTGGAAGTCGTAACATATCGTGAAGTGAATTGTTTCCATGATGCACTTATGAATCGCGTCTGTGATGACCAACAATACACATCATCATCATCATCAACCAACGAAAGATCTGCTACAGTTAGATTTATGTAGTGGAGTTAAGGACCATGTCTCGAACTTGAGGGAATGTGAGCGCCACGTAAAGGCTTGAACAATGGTGCAGAGTCTGCGAGGATCTTGACGACTTACATGTGAAAAGAACAATGGCACAGAGCCCAGGTTGCAATGAAATGTGCAAACCATGCAATATAAATGTGAAAAATATGCAAAGAACAATTATTTCAAACATTGTAACTCAGGATCTGGCTTTTCCATTACAGATAATATAGTAATGGTAACAAGTACAGGTATTGAGTTTTCCATTAATCCGGCAGTCGCTGGCTCTGTACAAGTTTTGTTACTGGCTGCGTTGCTTTAATTATGCGCCTGTTTTGAACTTGCTCATCGTAAAGGTGATTAAGATTATGTGTGCTGCATTGAAACTGGCACATAAAATTTTAATGGATTCTGTATGTGATATATTCTCGTGTCAGAAGATATTTATTTGTATATGTTTTAAATGCGTCTATTGTTGCTGTTTTAAAATAATTTTGACTTTGATGATTCTTCTTATATGTTCCAAGGTGGATAGTGTTTTACGCAATGGTTAAAGTGATTTGGATGAGCAGTGGGAATGTCCAAGAAGAGTTTTCTTGGAGCACGGGTTTCCAGGGTTCCATGCATGGTGAGCAGTGGGAAGTTGGAACGCAAACAAGGAATTTCGTTGACTCGGATTTTAGTTCCACCAGTACATCTCCAAATTACCATTGCAGTTGGGCTACATATGTGCTACAACTCTAGGGTGGAGTTTGAGAAATGTGGCATCACACTATAGCATAATAACATTATAATTAACTTATTAAATTAAATTGAAAGTGTTGATTTAGAATTTGATGTAAGTGTAATATCCTTTCCAATGAAAGATGATGATTTTAGTTACCAAGAATTTCCAGCTTGTTCCATGCAAAAGCATTTTACTTTTCCACTGGAGCAAGATAAAAACAAAAAATTCACAGCATGTCATTAATGTATAAGTTTTTTGTACTGTAATTAGGTTGTGTGTTTAATAATTTTTTTATGTTAAGAATTTACTTTCTTGTTAATCAGGATTTTTATATTTTTAAGTATTTGCTGTCGAACAATGAGCCCTGTGAGTATTTTAAATACTGGTATACATGTATATTGTAAAAAGGATATGATTTGTGTAAAATAAAAACTCTGAATTGGTTCATATTTTTCATGCAGGCAAATAAATGAGATTGTCTATAATATAATATCATATGAATTAATTAAAAACAATGTATTAAGATTATCCATTTCAATTGAACTATATATAGTTTATATTTAAATGTTGATCGGTTGGAAGCTATGATTTTTAGGTTATCATTTTGTCACCATTAAATCTATGCTTGCATTGACACAGGAGAGAGCTCAGAGTTTTGTGATGTATTATAGGAGACTTAATTCTTGTGATAAAATGTGACGAGAGTGGGATAAAACAACTGCATGACATTCATGAATGGCCCATGCTGTTGTATACTTGTATACTTGTATACAGACACTTTCATTGCAGACCTCACAACCTTTCAATTGTGGCATGTATCAATCTGCTGTGGGAAATGGGGGAAAACGAGGCTATGAAGGACATGGGATCTCAGCATTGTTGGTGATGGCAGTTTTGAACTGTAGGCATCAAGAGTCGAGGTGAGGTCAAGACCTTTGGTCGACTAGGACGTACAAGATCAGCCACACCAATGTCCAACTGACAAGTGACTATTCATGGCTGTGAGGATATTTGGAAAAGAATTAATTGTGGTGATCAGTTTTTTCACATATCCTGCACGAGGACCCAAAAAATGTCCTTGCATCCATTGAAATGGATGAACTCCCTCTCAAGCATTGCTCTCTATCTCTCTCAACCACAGTTTTTTTTTCTCCCTCTACTCAACTCATACTAGTTCGCCGTATTGAGGCACTTTCCCATGATTTGCACCTGTGGATGTCTTCAAATCGCCTTTCACTCAATTCTAACAAAACTCAATTCATCTGGCTTGGCACTCCCCAGCAAATTAAAAAAATCGACTTTTTGCTTCTATCTCAGACCTTTCCTCAATTTACATTTTCAACTTCTGTTCGTGACCTAGGTGTCACTCTTGACTGCTCGCTGACATTCTCAACACATGTAACCAACCTTACGCGCTCCTCTTACTTTCACCTCCGTCGTCTCAGGTCCATTCGCAGATCTGTCTCCCTTTCAACCATGACATCAATAGTCCATGCTTTTGTCTGTTCCAGAATTGATTACTGTAACTCCCTTCTTATTGGTCTTCCAAAGGTCCGCCTATCTCCCATTCAATCTGTCCTTAATGCTGCTGCTCGATTAATTGCGCGCCTTCTTAAGTACTCCCATATATCCTCGTTTATGATTAACCAACTACACTGGCTTCCTCTCCCTGCCCGCATACAATATAAAGTCCTTTCTCTGGTACTCAAATCCAAACTGGGTCTTGCACCGATGTATCTCAGTGATCTCATTTGTTCTCCTTTATCAGCATCTTCTCATCGACCTCTCCGTTCTCTGGACAGGGCTGACTTGTTTGTTCCACGAGCTAGGACCACTATTGCTCAAACTCGATCCTTCAACATCATTGGGCCCTCTTTGTGGAATTCTCTTCCCTCCACTCTGCGTGGGACTGTACTTTCAGGATCGTTATCTACATCTCTCTCTTCTTAAGACCTATTTTTTCTCTAGGGGTTATCGCACTAGGAGCGCTACTGAATGGCCTTGGTTGTGAGCGGCGCTATAGAAATTTCTAATTACATTAATTACATTACAGTTTAATTTGGCTGTGTTAGGCAGAAGCGCCTCGGAGTTTGTATGTGAGCTTGTGTGCTGGTCACGATTCACGCCTCTTCCAGATTCCTACTCGGAAGCACTCCCGACTACAGCGCGGACATTGAATCAGAGTTTCATGTCGAAGCATTGAGCAATTGCCAGTGATTGGAGTGAAGGACTTGCCCAAGGTCCCTACGAGTATAGTCCTCTGAGCACTACAGTAATAGTGGAATCAGATTTTTTAGCCATCTGTGAATTGTTCATTTACAGAGCACTGGTAAATGTGAAGTGAACCGATTTTGCTAGGGTGGACACATTTTGTTAGGTTACGAATACGTATATGCAGCGCGTTTGCAGGCGGTTCAATAAGATACATACTTATTTACGAAGCCACGCGTATGATGGTACGAAGCGGAAGCTGCAGATTAGCAGAGAACTACGTGACGTTTTCGAATAGAAATGCACGATGCATAATCTGTGTTCTGGAAGGATGTGTATGCGCGTGTGGTATGGCGGTGCCGCGCGTTTGAAAGTTGACAGTCGTTAAATTGTGAATTTATTTGTTTGCTTGCTCGCGTTTGGTGATTTTGTTGTGTGCTGGTCACGTTTCATTTCAGCTGTGACTATACAGAAAATGAAGACTATATCGGAGTGGTTTGACTGTGAGGTAGAGATTAAATTATTATCTTCTATTATCGCTCTTGTACTGTAGACTACTGTACAATGAGTCGATCTGAATCCCCGAAAACACCGAAAATATACAGAAGTCCGATTACTGAGAACAGTTTTACAGAAGCGGCCGAACTCCCGAGAACCATTCAGAGTTAATTAGATGCATGACACGATGTTAATGTTGTTCATAGCACAGTTTAGTGTATAAAAATCATCAGGTCGCACTTAGAATTTAATTGATTTGGGGATTCGGGCCGTATCCCTATACAATACCACTGATAGTTAATAATGCCCTCCTTACAAGGCTCAGAAGTGCACACTGAAATCGGTGATGCTGCATATTTGTGTGTCCTCACACTACATCTTCAAATTTGCTCCCGACCTGACAATAAGAGACTGTGATCGAGTGTAATAGTCTTAGACTGTTGTTGAAATAAGGAAAGTTAGAGTTAGGAACAGGAAATAGCAAGTATAATAAATCTGTAAAGAAGGAAAGTGCAAGCTCGAAAATTTATTAAGTTCTACTTGAAAACAGCTTTGGCACCAGCTTATATATGAGTGCTGCGCCAAGTCTTCGGTTGGCAAATGATAGGAAAGGAAGGACATAATGTGGTTGCCAGAATGGATGTAAGCAAGTATGTATATCCTCTATTGGCCAGTTGCATATCCGCATTCTGGTGTACATGCGTCTTCATAACAACCAAAGTCTGTCAATTCGGGTACAACATTTAACTATAAACTATATGCCAGGTATAGAAGAGACAACGGAGCTGCTAAGGTGGGGTTAATGAGTACATAGGGTCTGTCGCCGATATGCAGGAAGTAAACGCAGCCGCCACAGATTGGGACAGAATAGAGCGCTCTCACCTATATCCTACGGCGAATGTGAATGTGTACACTAATGAACCTCGGATATGATTTTTTTTTCTCAGCTATGCATGAATCTTCTTCTGGTTCTGTTTCAGTCACATATGCAAACCTTGCCTGCCTAGAGAAGACTTTCAAAATGTGGTAGGAAATAATTTAATTGCAGGACCTCGACTATTAAACAACATTTGTGACCAAGCAGATATCTGTGATTAACGGTAAAAATTTTCTATATGAATATTTTTTGTGTTTTAGGTGAAAAAATGGCGCAGTGGAGCGGCTATTGGCTGGACCTTAATACTTACTGTTCCAATTACATTTGCATTTTCTGTCATATCTTCGTTCAGCCTATTTCATCTCTATGGCTGGGTTGAGCGTGAGTTTCCTTTTAAGCTGTCTTCAGATTTTGCTTCTAAAGCTCATGTTTGGTAGCATAAAATGATTTTGAACATGCAATGTGACAAATTACATCTGTGGCAAAGATTTATTATTCCAAAAGCACCAAAAACACTTCTGTCCGATAATGCTTTTCTTCTCATAGCAGGTGAGTGTTAGATAATCGAAGAAGGTCGGATTGTTGTAAGCGTAGAGCCAAGTTTTTAATGGAATCCAGTGAATACAGCTCAAGTTCAAAAGATTTCCATTGTGAAATTACATGATTTTGATTTATTCAGAAGTCATTTTAACATTTGACTGGCTAATAGCCTTAAGAAACTTGCAAGATTTTCAGGAGACAGTTTAACATTGAACTGGCTACTTGATAGCCTTAAGGAACTTGGAAGAAGTATGACATGACACTCATGACAGTCATAGATTAATGGAATAGGCAGATGGATTTAGAATTAGTTGTGATACACCAGGAATGTGGAAGCTTTACTTACAGTACTAGTTATTATAATCATATATATACACTGTGTCCCAATAAATCGGGCACCCTTTTTATGATGTGAATAAAACTGGTAAATATTCATCGATTGTCAAAATTTCAAAACAGGCTTGATCCTGAGATAATTATCTACAAATTGGTAATTTATGAACGGCCCTCACTAAAAATTACGTCATAATGACGTCGTTAATTTACATATCGAAACCAAATGTCAGCAAAAATCGTTAGAGAATGGCGTTCAGCCAAGAAGACAAAATTGAATTCTCTGATGCAAATGACGCAATTGTGACGTCAATATTCATGCTAGAAACTTCATATTTGAATCAGTGCAAGATAATTATCTCAGGATAAAAACAGTTCTGAAATTTTGAAAATCAATTAATATTTGCCTGTTTTATTCACATTATAAAAAGGGTGCCCGATTTATTGGGACACAGTGTATATATATAAGTTTTCTTTAAATTTCAATTCACCGAGGATTTGGTTGGTTAATTAGATGCAGACTTAATTTTCTTCAGGTTGATTAAATGAATTAAATTATTTTTTAAAACTATTGACAGAGAGCGTCAAGACTGTGGTGGATTTGGTGTTCTTGGCAAATGTGTTCGGCATTTTGATTGTGTTGTACATTGTCGCCCGTCTCAACATTCGCCATTACAGAGGTAAACATTTGAAGGATCCTTGTCGAGCTTTACGTCATTGAAAATGGTTTACTCTTGAAATGCATTGGCAATACTTATTGATATCACAGGTCAACAGATTAAAAAAAAAATTTTTTTGCCAGCGATATTTTAGCCGATCTTTGGTATTTTGGGGCTGCTGAATTCAGATATGAAAATGGTTTTTTCAAGTTGGCTCTAGTTTGTGAGATAATGGGTACCTACCATAAACTAATAGTGGCCATTTGTGTAACGTGTTATAAGCACGAACAAAGTAAATGAACTGTAATCAAATTAACTTTGAAATTGAAAGAAGTTCTACAGAATGTACAAATAAGAGAGATCTTTTGAACAAATATACAAGTGCAAAATAAGCACTTGAAATATTTCTATTTGGCTTTATTCCCAGGTAAATATGAATACTTCATGAAGAGACTTAAACAATCCTAATGCAATCTGCTATATTTTTGGCGAATACTGTATTGAGAATTAATGAGAAATATAGAAAAACATGCTATAGACTCTGTGAAACAAGCTTATCTCGCTTGTTTTGGAGTGGCACATGTAGACCAAGACAAGTCTTGGGCTTCTCCTAAGGTCTGTAAAACCTGCGTTGAATGCTTACGGCAGTGGACAAATAGAGAATGGAAGAGTTAAATTTTCGGTGTTCATATGATATGACGTGGAGAGAGCAGAAAACAATGATGCTATTTTTGTGTAGTTAAGTGAGAGGTTTCAATCTGTACAAGAAATGCAAGAGGGAATATCCTGATTTGAAATCAGCAACCTGTTCTACACAGTGAGGAAGTCCCCATTGCAGTGTACCACACTTCCTGACCTTCCATTGTCAGATTCTGAAGAAAATCGGAACTAAAGTAGCACAGAGATAGCAGTGGAAGTGAATATGAAGCACTGCTACACCTCAGCAGTTTTTCCAAAAGAAGCTCAGTGATCTGCTATGGGATCTCAGTCTCTCAAAGAAATCATCAGATCTTTTAGCATTCAGACTAAAAGAAAAGAACTGGCTACATACAGTCAGAAGCTAACCTAGCAGCTTATCGAACAAGTGAGGTAGAACTTCTTCCTTACTTCGCCCAAGATGAAGAACTTGTATAAGTACTGCCATAACATCCTGGACTTCTTCATAAAATGGGAATGAAATATAGACCAGAAGATTGGCACTGCTTATAGACAGCTCCAAGAGAAACTTGAAATGTGTCTTATTGCACAATTGTGACCTATATGCTCCTCTCTTCCAATGGTGCACCCAATAAAGCTCAAAGAAGAATATGAAAATATAAAATTGATCTTGCAGAAACTCTTTTATAATCAGCACCAGATGTATAATTGTGTTGATCTGAAAATGGTAAATTTCTTGCTTGGCTAGCAAAGTGGATATATGAAATACTCTCGCTTCATCTGCTTGTGGGATTAGTAGGGCAAAGCAAGATTTTGGCAAAAGGTGACAGTGCCCTCTAGAGAAAACATGGCGATAGGTGCAGCAAATATATCATTAAGGAGCCATTGGTGGATAGGGAAACAATTCACAGGGCTATAAAGGCCATGGAGGAAAGATATCAAGGCACGTGGGACACCCACATGATGGTAGACTATTGCTGGAGCCCCAACATGACTGTCCTGATGACTTACATAACAGAAAAACGTATACAAAAACGTTTTTCAATGCAATAATTCAATTACTATGCTTATCTTAATCAGCTTGCCATGTGTATATGTTATTATACTGAATAAATTGCCTTTTATGTATTGAATATGTGCACTTCTGTACAAATCTATGGCTATTTCAATGCATTTTGCCACGAGACATTTCTAACCATTTTAATTCTCATATTGTCTTTAAAACTAAAAAACTAGAGCCAATCTAGCAAAACCGACTTCATATTCGGAATCAGCACCACAAAGTTACCCTAAATTCGCTCTAATATCTTTGGCAATAAAATCAGTGTTGACTGAATATATTCAGTTCTGTTTGTCAAAAGTGCTGTGAATGCTCATCATGCCGTTGCTTTACCACTAAAACAGACTTCCAGCAGTTACAATATTATTTAATTCTGGACGGTTGCTGTATCTGACCATTTCTACATCACCGACCATGACAAACTGCTCCACTCGTTCTTATTTGATGCTTGTTTTCAGTGTACTCATGATCAAAAATGGTTTCAAACTTAAGTTTTTTTAAGTGTTGGTATTTAAATATGCTGTCCATAGTAGACTGCACTATTTATCCATTTATCAAGCGGTTCTAAAGATAGCATTTGACAATTTCATTTGAATAATTGCTTACTTGGCACTGATCGTTAGGTTGATAATTAAATTAATGTATACACACATTTGAAAATGTTCAATTTCCCTACTTTTAGAAATTTTAATGTAATGATGTTCAACTGACAATTAATGTGCGTGGAACTAAGTACTTAGAATATTCATGCAGCTGATGTTTTAAGCAGAATTGGATGTCCTGTTTGATTAATCAAATTCTCAATATGAACAAACCCGTGTAGGACATGTTTGTTAGAACTAGTTGCATATTGTATCTGTGATATATTGCTTCTTCAACGGGCTTCCAGTGCAAGAGATAGGGCTGCCTTTAAGAGGCGAAAGAATGCAGGAAGGCCTCAGCTTGAAGCATTGACCCAGGTTTTATAACCTGTGCTTTATGTAACTCACGGTCTGCCACAATATTACTGATTATTGATTAGTGCAGTTTGAATGCTCTGGAAAGGACCATGACAGTGCTATCTATGAGTTGTATATGTACGGTAATTTATCTCAGTTATTTAATATCACCTGACTGCAGTCTGTTATTGTTCTGATTGGTTTTGAATGATTCACATTTTTCAATTTTGGTGGAAGAAGTTTTGCGGTTTAAATGGAATGATGTATTTGGTGTTATACATTTGTTGCAGTTGACTACTACGTTCCTTGCAACCGACTGCAAGTGATTTGGAGTCACATCAATCCAGTGCGAATCTTGCACGTAATCAGTCACATGACTTGCGGTGGAGTTGTGACGTGGCTTGCGACAAAGATTATTGGCGGCCATTACTGGAGTCTTGTGCAGCCAAGCTCTGAAAATACGTACGGTTTAAAATCCTATTTGCTGGCATTTCTTTTGAGTGAGTTAGAAATGTTGGACCTTAGGTAGATTCGTTTATATCCAAGCATAGGGGTTAATTCCGATGTAAATATGTATGAGAACATCTAATATAGTGCAATTTAAGTGGCCTACAAAGGCTGTACCTTTGACTACTATCTACGACAGGGGTGTCAAAGAGCTGGCCCGCGGGCCATTTTTGGCCTGCTAACGATTTTTTTCTGGCCCGCGGAGCCTTCCCTAAAGATTACAGAATTAGAGGATAAAAGTTCAAATTTTTTTATTTTACAGTCAGTGCCAAATACATGGAGTTTTTTTCTTACCTACGTCACTTTTGCTCAGACGCAGAGCTCTGTGTAGAGTGTAGACTGTGTATCTATGGCTTCCAGTTGATTTTCTGTTAACAAAATTATGAATGTTTCGAAACACATAATCATATTAAGTCTTATTATGTTTAAAATGTTGTCAAAATTTAATAAGAAGCGAAAAGTGGACATCGAATCAAGATCTGTTCACGATATTTGGATCCTGAAAATCACTGCCCAATTTTGCTCAGGAGCTTCGACACCCTGGCCCGTCACTTGTTGGAAGATGTTCACACTGGCCCGCCACTAAAAAAGGTTTGACACCCCTGATCTACGAGATCTAGCAAATCTAAGCAAGTGCGTTTTAAGATGGAATGTATACTGCACAAGACTAGATGGTATGTATGGTAAGTGCTGTGGCAGATAGTGCCAGAGGAACGGTAGAACAAGTGCAACGGCACAATCAGCGCGAGTGAAACAACATGGCACCTGCATATTTACATGAGCCACATGCACTTTACTACATATTTTGTACCTACTATAGCTAGTGCATCGATCCAAGTTAAACAGAACTTCTGATTCATTCGTAATGAATATATATTGTGCTTATTTCTATCATATCAGTTTGTACTTCACTCATTCACTTTCATTTTTCTGTTTGCTTACAAAGTCTGTCCATCTGACATTGTTATGTAAAATCGACTCTGCTGACATCTGATGTCCTCTTACTAGTCTAAAAAAATGAGGCACAACATCTGCTGCACTTTGCCTGAATAGCGCTGCAGCCATCTCCATTGAATGTGACAATTAAGCAATGAAAAAATGTGGATTTCTTATTATTGTATTATTATGAATGAAGTTGTAAAGATAAAAAAAGATGATTAATGCGTCTTAATGATCGTACTTATACGATGCAAATGAACCTTGGGATGTGCAGAAAATTTCTGCACAGTGCAGTTTTGTGCTGTGAATAGCCACAGTTGCAGGATTAACTGTGTTTTTTGTGTTGTGTTGTGCTAGAGATGTACGTGTTCTGAATGAGCACCACATGTTTTGAGTTGTATTGTGCTAGAGATGTGCATGTTCTGAATGAGCACCACATGTTTTGTGTTGTATTGTGCTAGAGATGTACGTGTTCTGAATGAGCACCACATGTTTTGAGTTGTATTGTGCTAGAGATGTGCATGTTCTGAATGAGCACCACATGTTTTGAGTTGTATTGTGCTAGAGATGTGCATGTTCTGAATGAGCACCACATGTTTTGTGTTGTATTGTGCTAGAGATGTACGTGTTCTGAATGAGCACCACATGTTTTGTGTTGTATTGTGCTAGAGATGTACGTGTTCTGAATGAGCACCACATGTTTTGAGTTGTATTGTGCTAGAGATGTGCATGTTCTGAATGAGCACCACGTGTTTTGTGTTGTATTGTGCTAGAGATGTGCGTGTTCTGAATGAACACCACGTGTTTTGTGTTGTATTGTGCTAGAGATGTACGTGTTCTGAATGAACACCACGTCTTCATAGTTCTTCATGGAATCTTCGTTGGTGGTGTCTTCTGTGTTTCATTCTTTACATCTGGACATCACGTTCTTCAGTTTCCAATAATTCAGGTATTTTTGTGTCATTTGACTAACCATTGAGTTTAGCACAAACAGTATATAATATAATTATATTATCTTCGTCTAATTTTACTGGACAAGCCGCAATGTGATTACAATCCATAGTATGAAAGGATGATAGCAAGTTACTACAGCAGTCAGATTTAACTGTCTGTCATCCATGGAAGGCGCTCATCAAATATTTTAGCGGCACCATCTGCCGGATGGAAGGTTGAGTCGACCTTTGAGAGCAGCGGGGGAGTGATCATGCACACTTGTGCTCTTTGTGCCGGACTGACATTACCTTTTTTCTAAGCCCCTCTCCCAATAAAAATTCTTTTCACATTTTGCTATTCTTGAAAACTGATTTGAAAATTGATTTGTCATATGTTGCATTTATATTTAGATTTTGAACTTTTTATACCCATAGCACGTTGAGATTGCAGCATAATCTGCGTTGCAATCTTTATACGCTGTGTGTAATTAATATCCAATTTGTTTGAGAAATAAAAACAAATGTCCCAGGCATTGATTGTGCAAACACAGTTGTTCTCAGATATTGGGTTTAAGAATCAATTCATTCCTATGGAAAATCAAGTTATTTAGCGATTGGAATCTAATTAATTTTGTGTTCTTCTCTATAGCAAACGAAGTTTTTCCAGATCAAGAACCAGTTGTTTGTGCTGCTGTGTACATCTGCCGTCCGCACCTTTAGGAACCTCAAGTATTTCTACGTCGTCTATTACTTGTTTTGTGGTGAGTTTCATGTCATAAAAACTGCTTGTAGTTGTGTCGCGACTTTGCCTCTCTGCAGTTCATTACTTTTTCAATGTCTTAAAAAATGAGAAATCTTTTGCAGAAACAAAAAATATCTCCACAAGTTGAACTGACTCCACGGAAGTTCAAACATGCAAGAATTATTAAGCAGAATTGATTTGCGATGCAAGAGCAATATCTTAACGAATGAATGACAAAATGTGCTAGCGAGCAACGCTACCCTGAGAGTTTCATAAGTCTGGTTTGTAGATATTGATTTGGATTATGGTCAATGGGTTCAGACCCCTCTTCATTTCATGTATATAAATATTGTTTGTTTTTTGTTTATTATAATATATATACTTCAAACTGGCATAAACTTTGTAGTGTTGGTACTATAGAGCCCAGTATAAAGCATACACAATTTAAATATCTCAGACAATTTGTCTCAGTTTTGAGACAATAATCTGAAATTTTGGACTTTAGAACTTTCTATCTTTGCTACATTGTCAGCAAGGTCAGACATGGTTGTATAATGGATGTTCTTAGCTTTTGTTGAAACATCTTTATTGGACGTGAGTTTTAACACATCTGGTATAAACTTAATTTTATGTTTACAGCCTCTACTGTTCGGGCCTGGTCTTCAGTTGGCAATCAGTCACCTCAAAACAGAGACAACAGGTACTGGCGGCAGAATTTCAAAGCTATATGTTGGCAGAATTTCAAAGCTCTATGTTGGCAGAATTTCAAAGCTCTATGTTGGCAGAATTTCAAAGCTCTATGTTGGCAGAATTTCAAAGCTCTATGTTGGCAGAATTTCAAAGCTCTATGTTGGCAGCTAATTGCATTGTATTGTCCTTTATAATTTTTTGAAGAGGCATCAAAGGCAACCATTGTATTTCCAACTTAGTAAGCATGCTTTGTTGCTATTGTTGTTAACAAGATCTTGGTGATGATGATATTTTCTATGTACACATTCGAGCAGCATACAGTAGTAGATTCAGATGTCCGACTGAAAATTGAACGAAGATTTTTTTATTTTATAATTTTATATTATGTTTGCAAAGAGGTCTTTTTTGACAGATATTTTTTGTGGATTCAAAGCTGTGAATACTATAAGAAATTTTTTAGTAACGGATGCAGAGCTTGCTAGTGGCTGATGGTCAGTCTTTAATCTAGTGTCATTCCGGGGGGTGGGGGCTTCCTCCCTCCCCAGGAGATGCCTTGATTAAACACTGGTTGATGGTCTAAACAGACTGCAAGAGACTTGATATTGTTCTGTGTTACAGCAGTGGCAACAACGTCTTTGGTTTGGATACGATCGGTGGACTGTCGAGTGTTTCTCTGGCTTTCTATACTTGGTTCTGTGGAACGTTTCTCGACTTTCTTCTCTCGCTTCCAAATCTCCTCTACACAGTCTATCACACAGAGGTATGCTTACACAGTCTATCACACGGAAGTATGCTTGCAGTCTATCACACAGAGGTATGCTTGCTTCTAATAAATATCGATGTCATTCGTTGCATTTCTTGTGTAGCGTGTCTGTGCTTTGCTGGCCGTAGGATACATTTCAACCAATGCATGCATGATATTTGCATAAATTGACAGACCACTTCAAATACGAGATCGCTAAACATAGACTGTTTTAATGAGTTGCATGTCATTAGAAGAAGGAGAAGAGATATATTGATGTCCAAGATAAATCTGGACAGAGAAATAGACGTATGAACACTGAGCAAGTAAGCACGGAATATAACTGAATACCAAATCTGGAGTATGCTGTTCTGTTGCTTGCGCTCATTGGTCCGTAAGTGAAGCTGTAGTTCAAGTTGAAGAGTTCATAGACTGAGGTTACACTACACACTCATAATTAACTCCTTCACATAAAGCTGCATCAATAGCTGATGACTTTTTTGTCTGTTTATGACAGCCATATGAATTTTCCATTGAATCGACGTATGAGATTGTTCAAGGTAAATGTCTGCATGAAGCACTCGGCTGCAGGAAGCATCAACTGCTCCAGGTAGCATTCCATATTCTCTTCTACAGTCTGAGGATGATATGTGTGACACAGGGGCTCAAAACCTGATACATGTCGTTTTCTGAGCTTTTTATTCAGTCATATGCTACAATGACTCTGCTTTAAAATACTTTTTACAGAATGAAAATATCTTTTCTAACTGGAGTTATATTTTCGTTTGATTCTTTCAATTGTTTAATGTAAGAAAGTCGATTAAAATGCTTCTAAATATTCGTGACATGACATCGATGTCGTCAGAAATTAATTATTCTGCAATTTAGCTGGGCAATAGAGGAATATATTCTGACTAAAATAGTGCAAACGGCTTCAAAATCAGTTTACTACATCGCAAATTATGACAAATTATAACCATCTGCTGAACTGAAGAATATTCTGCATCCTTGTCCCTCTTGCCTATTTCTGCTTCTAGCGCAATATCTAGGAAGTGACAAATTAAGGATTTCGAGCCACATTTATGCCACCACATTTCAGGAAACTTAGAAACCGCGTGTATTGGTTTAATTATTTGATCTTGGACTCGTAGGCATCAGTGCAGTTTGGCCTTAGTTCAAAATGTTGTTTTTCTTCTGATTCCTAAGCTTTGCTGTAGCATGAATCTAATGACAGACAAATATCAGTGATGGTTGTTGAATATTTTTTGATGGTATACTGTTTGAGTGTTTGTGTATACTATATAGTATGTGAATGATTTTAATTAATATATTTTTATGTGGTTCAATTTCATTTCAGTATCTGGCTTGTCTGGATCTCAATCGTCTGGCGAGATATTCAAAGCAGAGGCGACAGACGATCTTTTGCGTGACGCGTTTGGGTGGCCATCCTCTCAACTGGGCAAACATTTCAACCACATGCCTCGTCCAGTTGAAAGAATTTGTTGACAGAATAGTTGCATATAACGATTGTCCAAGTGGACAGATGTCTGTTCTCCGAGCTTCAGGCCTCATCAACTCGACCAATCAAAGAACTCTGCCTTTTGGTATGTTGGCCAATGATATAATTTACGTATTTAAATACTTGATGCTGATTGGTTTGCACTGTGGGAGGTGTTTTATAAATTTTCAAATGCAATATTTATGTTTAGTAGACTTTATGTTTAGCAATCTTGATACCAGTTTAAATCAATATGAAACTGAAATTTAGGTGTATGTGTGTAGTCATGTATTAAGACACTTGCTATTAAAAAAGCAGAAATGTGTTGGGATAACTTTTGCCTATTTGTACTTTAGGTCTGCTTTAAGCTTTGTAGTTGGTGGCATCTTGATTACTTGCTTCACAGCCAACATTGTCGTTGTAACTTTTAGACCAGTATTGGATGACCTAGTTTCTTTCCAAGTAAAATAATTTTTTTTAAATATATCAATGATGCGAGATGTACTAATATAATGTAATGTAACTTGAAGCTTATATTGTGCCGCTCAAAGCAATGACCATTCAGTAGCATTTCAGCATGAGTATACTGAGAGAATAGGTTAAATTGAGGAGAGATAGCGATGTAGGTATGATCAGTTTGAATTGAAGCAATGCGCTTGTATGAGTTACTGGCTAGCTATGATCTGATGTTAGCGTTGAATGTGGTAGGAGTTCAGTTGCATAGAATGAATAGTCATTCTTGTGTTTAAGTAATTCTGTGGATTGCCTTTGCTGTCAACTTTGAGGGTCTTGGTTTCAAGAAGGGGGTGTATCATATGAAAAGTCCAGTTGCTGTTGTTGAACCACCTGACAACGCAGGTCTCTCCTTCAGTCTGAAGATCTTGGGATTAGATCTCTTGTGTATTTTTCTCTCTCAAATGATTATTTCCACTTTGTCTTACAAAGATGCTTTTGTTTAGCAGGTGCCAATCCTTCTGCTAATTTGACATCTCAACACAACCTGACGTACAGATCGGCCGCAGGTTTATCATCGCCATCGATGACGAACGGAAGTTTGCATAATGTTCAACAACCAAACACTCAACACAAACCGATTTTCACTCAGGCAACAGCTTCGTTTTACATTTCTTATGTGTTTCATTAGCTACATTTTGTGTATGTTAATGACCTTCTTTACTTAAACGCTTGTCTTAGTCTTGTTAATTGTCTCTGATATTTCACTGGTAACTTATTTGTATGTATGTATATATGTATGCATACATGTATATATGTATGTATGTATGAGCACTTGTTATTTATAGCGTTCTTTCAAGGTTGCTACTCAGAGGTGCTCCCGACTACAGCACGGACACTGAATTGGAGTTTCATGCCGAAACGCATGAGCATTTGCAGTGAAGAACTTGCTCAGGGTTCCTTCACCACAGCAGCCCACAGTCGCTGGTCTTTACCACCGGAAAGTTTCACGATGAAGCGCATGAGGACTTGCTCAAGGTTCCTGCGTGGCGGCTTGAGGTGGATTCGAACCTGCGTCCTTCCGACTCCAAGGCACCGAACATTCCCCTACGCCTCCGCACCCCACGATCCATTTGTGCAGATCTGTGAGTGTGATTTAATTTGTGATTTTTATCGCAATGTTGTGAGTCTCGGCTGAGCTTTATGACAGGGTTTTGTAATTCAGATGGTGGCTGGAGATGAGCACTTTCACTTTCCCAGTCACTTTTGACACATGCTCTCTTCATCAAAAATGACATTAATGTTGCTTGGTTCACTGATTCTGTGCAGTGATTGCAATGCTGACATAATAAGGACTGTGTATTTTTTTCGTATGATAAGTATTGCTTATCGGATGAGAAGCAGAATGTGTTTTCGATTATGCTTTGGTGGATTCGCATACGAACAATTGTTGTAACGGTTCATTCAAGTTCTTTGATGTTGTCAGATTAAGTCACTGATCAATGTAAATTTACCTTTTACAGAGTTTTGACAAATTGTCTGAAGTTCTGAAGTCTCATCCATTTCTTCTCTACTTTGCGGCCGACAGACCTGACTTGCTCGGTCTCAAACTCTTCAGTGAAAGCCAAAAGTACATCTGGATTATGGGCGGTATGCATGATTTCTTGATGGGTCATTTTGTTCTGTTTGATGTGATGTTGATGGGGCGGTTGGAGTTACAGAAATCTGTCATTGGTTTATTTTACAAAGTCTTTATGTTAATAGGTCTTATTAGCAATGAGATATATACAGCTGGAGGTGCTGATGCTTGCATAGTCTATCGTGCAAAGCATTTGTTGTTTTAATGCTGTGTAGTGTTTAACAGTGTTTGTTAGATTAATTATGTACCCTAAAAGTGTGATTAGCAGAACGGGTTTTTTAATAATTTGCTTATTTCACATGGTAGCGTTGCATGATGATTTGATCAGACTTCAATGCCTGTCTAATCTCAATACTCATCATTTCTTGCGCTAAGATGTTCAGCCAGGTTACAAATCCTGCGTGGTAAGCTCCGTGACCTAGAAGCATAGGAGGCAACTATGGGCGAGCAATTTGTCCAAGGCCGATACACAGGGACTAGAGGTGGATTCGAACCTGCAACCCTTCAGTCTCAAGGCAACGAACTTGCCACTACACCACCGCGTCCATTAATAACGAATTTGTTTAATTATTTTTTGGCATAAAATAAGACTAATTCGCTATTGTTGTTGTAGGTCATTTCAGCATGTAGCGTAAACATTATTATGGTAAATATTCTAGGTTTGTCGCATCTGGCATCTGCATCCTATACAGAAGACGATTACGGAGTAGTGCAGCAAACACTGCCAGAAATGCTGACAATTTTGTTTAGTCTTCTAGAGGTGAGTCTGTATGAATTGTGATTTGTAGTGCACTACAAAATATCGATATCTGATAATGCAAAATCAAAGATGATCACTTCAGTTGAATTGTTGATTTGACCTTGAATAACTAAAATGCACTGGTCACAATCTCCTCAGAATTGCTCTTGAAAGGCACCAAGTCCTTGGTTAATGTTCACACAGTTGGACAGACTGTGTGGATGTTGGATGTATCTTAAAGCAGGAAAGTTTTGTATTCAGTCGGATGTTAGAAGGCCTATGATAAATGGAATTGATGATGTAGGACACTTGACGTGGATTGGGAGTTTTGAAGAAACAGATTTTGTTGTTCTGTTTTGCAGGCTCTGAACCGACATCTGAAGCAGTTTCCAGTGCGAAAGCAGAGCAGAGCCGACTATGCCGCCATTCAGTCACTTAAGATGGCGCTGAAGGAAGCCGCCAAGGAGTCCGTCTACCGGATTGTTACAACATTTGACAGCCATCTTAGGTACATGTTATTTAATGATACGAATCTATAAAATTACTACAAAGTACAATATTGTAACAGTTGCAACACACAGGTGATTTATCCTTGAATTGCAGAAGGCAGTCCTATTACAAAATAGATCAGTGCTGTCCAACCATTTGACACCGTGTACCACTAAAGAACCTATTCTTGAAGCCAAGGGCCTCCCAGTAACTCAAAAGCTATGACTAAAATTCATAATTCAAAATTGTTAAAGTGTGTTCATATTGTCACATGATGGGTCAAGTTATGATAAAAAGCTCATGTCCATGTCTCCTGTGATATTCAGAATACATGCTCTGAACAGTGAATTTATTTTTGCAGTTCATGGTCGAGTTAATTTTGTAGAAGAAGAAAGCAAGTTAATGGTGGCTAAGATTTGAAGTAAACGTGTAACTTGCATTGGTACTTCTGCCCTATAAGTTCCGGTGTCCATTATTATAATTTCTTTTTGTTGTCACGTGCAGTCGCCTGTTATAGTAAGACATGTTATAATTATTTGACAGTTCCTTTCAACTGAGCGCTGATTTCTCACGAAAGCTGGCAATGTTCAGAGACTTCAAAGAATGAACGGATTCAGAAGAAACGTTTGCGTGATGAGTATTTAAGGGATTGAGAGCTGACTTTCTGTTTAGTTTCAAATCTGTGACTGTATTTGGCTGATTGCAACATCTTGATTTCTCCCAAAGTCAATCTGGGTTTGTTTGTTGGACTTTCCTGATTAGCGAACATGTGACAAGTTGACAACATGGTTCTAGCATTCAAGATAAAGATGAATGTTTAGCATTCACTCTGCTGCCAAGAACTATCACGGTTTATTCGTCACAGGTGTACATGTGGTTGCTGTATTAGCACGAATTAATTGCCATATGTAATAAGTTTGGGCAAATATGGCTATGATTTAAACTTTTGCAAAGCCATGGACGAGTTGGATCAGATTTTGGAGATGTTACGGAGACACTGAATTCGTGGATTGTTTTCATTATGCAAAAGGTTTTGTGAAAAAGTCTGTTGCTTTTGCTTTGAATGATCTCTTGTTTTATATCATGTTCTTACTTCTGTTATGTAGTGATGATTCCCAAAGACCCACAATAATTTGGTAGTGCCCAAGTCATTCAACCCTAGTTTTTATTATTATTCTATAATTAATTTTTTCTTGATTTTCGATTTCTCATCTTTTTAGAACGGGATGCAATTAAAGATAAATCGTGTCACTCAGATTTTTAGCAACATAATTAGAAATTAAAATTACAAATAAAGATTACAGTAACTTCTTTTGTGACGAAATTAACTCTGTTGCAAGTGCGGTTTTATTTGCAAGAATGGAATAAGGTTAAAGGTGTGATCTGGCTGTTTTGAGGAGCCTAACAGTCTGCAGGAAGACCTTTCAGAGAATGACTTGCTGACACAGATGGGGCTAAACAAACTTCCACAGCTTCATGCTGCCAGCACAAGAGAGAGAAATGTGACCTGTGTTCTTCACTCTGGGAGGTTTAGATATCGAACAGAAATTTCGAGTTTACGATTACGAGAGATATTCTTGTCAGATCTTTCCATTTTGTTACCATAGGCTTGCATCAATGTCCACCTATTATCCAGGGCTTAAAGTGTGGCTGGACGGTCATGGACGGCGTCCATGCACTTATTTTAAAATCTGAACGCCGTCCAGCCACTTATTTGCCAACAATGACTGGAAAGGTAAGGGGGCGTCCATGCACTTCTTTTGGAAAGATAAGGGGCGTCCAGGCACTTATTTTTCCACACTTTAAGCACTGCTATTATCCCATACTCGCAACAAGTCACCTTATCCGTTTACTACCCATTATAATAGCCTATAGGTTCAAGCAGAACCTATTTGTAGCTTGAGACAAGCTGAAAAAATTTTAACACAGAGAAATTAATAATTCAATAATCAAAGTTATAGTTATATGGAAACGAGCTACATCTAAAGTTGGAAACTATAGTTCTACACAATGAATAGTCAAGCAGTTCAATCAACTAGTCGGGCATAACATTGGTTAACAAAATTAGTATTCTTCAGACCTGGAACCTGCTCACTTGTTTATGTTGCAGTCTGCAGAACCAAGTATATAAAAAGCAAATATTTATTACTTAAAATTTAAGCAAAATAACATTACAATTTGTAGAACGCTTTCGTGGTCCCCACTTGTTCCGCAGACCACAAAATGGAAAGTCTAATTAAAATTAAGTATGATGATGCTACTTATCAGACTACATGGGTGGAAGTCGGAACGCTGTGAATTAAGAGGACTACGCACCAATAGCGGTTAAACCATATTAGAGTCTTAGATTCTAATATTATGGTCTTAGACTCTAATATCTTTGGTGAAACGACGTAATGGCTGGACAAAACTAATTACAATCATAGGTGCAATCAAATCCTAAAAGTTAGGGACCAAATGAATCACGTCCTAAAAGTTGGGGGATCATAATAATAAAGCTAGGGGACCACTCAAAAGTTTTGGGGACGCGTCCCGTGGGTCCCATAGGGTGGTTGCGCCTATGATTAGGCCTACAATGTATGCGGAGTGTTCGGCGCGGATCGGTCACAAAATGTCTCGCAAGACAGCCTAGTCAATTGATTGAAGTGCTTGCCTGTAAACTTCTTTTATGAGAGTTTAGGTTAGGGTGACCATACGTCCCGGTTTTCCGGGACATGTCCCGGTTTTTTGGGGTGCGTCCCGGTGTCCCGACGACTTGGACAAAAAGGCGAAATTGTCCCGGTTTTTTACAAGAAGGAAACTTTAATATTGAAAACATCAGTACTGTTATATGTAAATGACTGAACAAAGTCTAGTTTGCAATCCAAAAAGAAGTTGTAACGAAAGAGAAGTTGTCAATTTGTACGGAGTAGAATTTTTGCATCCGTTGGCCTATGCTAGCGAGTTTAGTTAACAGATTTTAAGAATTAACAAAGCGTGACGAGAAAGTTTTCATACTAGGCCTACAATTCAGTTGCGGGGCCAGATCTATATCGATTTCGGCCGTGGTCGTAGTGGGAGTTAGAGGATTCATGTCAGCACTGAATAGTAGAGCAATTTCTTTCAGAAGACAATTTAAAATGCAGTCTTGCAATGTTGAAATTTAAAAAATCTGACATTGAGAGGTTGCAGGTCACATGCCCTCCCAAACCCCTTTTTCTTCTCATTTGCCCCCAGAAACCTGAAATCCTCCTCTGGACTTGTTTGCACACTGCACGTCGATTGAGAATGAGAGCTGCACTCAGTGCACTGACGACTGACGCGGGTCGTAGATTTCCACACTGGAGTCTATGCTCATCATCAAATTTAACTAATTTAACAAATTTAACTGTGTCAAACCCAGAAGCGGCGTCAGGGGAGCTAGGGGTTAAGCCCCCTAAAAAGGCCATCCGGTTTTTTTATACGTAAAATTGAAATATTTTCCATGATTAACCCCCCCCCCCCCCCCAAACTGAAACATATGCATGAGATGATTTCGACTTTTCGACCAAATGACTAATAAAAGGTCGTCAGAAATTTTGGCGAATGAAGATGGAAATTTCCATGAGCTTTCGACCAGATGACTATAAAGGTCGTTAGAAATTTTGGCGGATGAAAATTGAAATTTTCCATGAGATTTCGACCAGATGACTAGAAAGAAAAAGGTCGTCGGACACTTTGGCGAATGAAAATGGAAAATTTCCTCCGCGAGGATTCAGCCACGCCCCCCAAAACTGAAATCCCGGCGCCGCCACTGATCAAACCTGCATCAATATGTTTGAAAAGCGTCCACAGAACTGAGCTTTAACTTAAAAAATCTCTCTTCCGAGAAATATCAGTAACTTTGAACTTCATCAGTGTGCACTACACAGTATAATACTGTAACAAAATAGCCTATTATATAGTTAGGCCTTCAGTACTGTTGACTGGAGTAGGCTCTCATAATTACGGGCATTCGTATTGGTCCATAGTCCTGTAATTAAGGAATTACAATTGGCAGTTTTCCAAAAAAGTGTCCCGGTTTTTCATGGCCAGAAAATGGTCAGCCTAGTTTAGGTTCGAAGCCTCTGAAACGATTGCTGTGCATAATAACACAACGACCGTCTTGTGTAAATCATAATAGATAGGCCTCGTAGGCTACAATAGTGGTGACCTTCAGTTGATGATCGATGAACGATTGATTGATCATGATTAAGCACTTCGCAAATTCTACGAGAGTGACTCTGACCCCATCGAGAACTTCCAAGTTGTCGGCACAAAGAGGCAACTGCAAGTCAATTCTTTCAATGCATGCAGTAAAAATTATTACTAAAAAATCATAAAATCGTTGGGATTCCACCGAGAGAAATTACGAAGCTTCAAGAATCCGTTCTTAACGGCAATAATGTAAGAAAATTTTCCATAGCGTTCCGTCTGAGGAAAGCACTGTGCCTGTGACTGTGTACGCTTGAATAAGCCTTGATTTTTTGACTGCAGAACAATGTACTACTAACTATTCAATAGTAAATTGCTCTGGACTCAATAATTTATAATAATAATTATTATCATCTCGATGCTCTGGACTACATATCTATTTAATTAAAAATTCAATAGGCGCTAGAAAACGAACGGGCTTGGAAGAAACGGAAGAAACCTGGGCGACGGCGGCCATTACATAATGATATTCAGCCGATGAAGAAGCGGAGATTGAGAATGAATGGTCGGTGGTGATACTGTGGACGGCGATAATGACACGGAAATGAAAGAAGCTACGAATCTGTACATTTAATTCACCCTCATACAGCGCGTGGATCGCTGATGTATGTTTTTGATTTGGTAGACATGGTATATCTTATAGGCGTTTTCAGCCTTCGTTGTTGTTGTGATGTGTTTACATTTTAGCTAATTATTGACAGTCCAGTGTCGCCTTTGATGTGTGGCCTTATTCATCATATTTCTCCCCAGTCACAGTCGTAGTTGAAGTTCCCACAAGAAAGTAATCTGGTGTAGGCAGAACAGGCTCTTCACCATATTTTCAGGTCAGCTGTAAAATCTGCTTACTGCGACGGTGATGCTCAGAAACTGACACTCGAAGTTCAAAATTTAATTCAGATTAATTTATTTTATAGGTCTACTTGGAAGCACTCGGCATGTATCCAGTTTGTTTGACTAATCTCCATGTCTTCAATTGCTTGCTTTAAATAAGTCATTTAGTGCAAGTTAAGTGATGGCCAAATGAATGAGACGTTATTCAGTAGTAAGTTTCACCTTTGCAAGTTTGCCATTGAATAGCTTGCAAAGATTAGAGTCAAGATAAAAAATTGTGTGTTCGGGATTAACGTGTACAACGGGTAAGGATTAGTATAACTGATTGGCACTCCTTCAATGTGGGATGTGGTAGAGTTCAAGACTTTCATGGTGAACATGTACTCATAAACCAATGCAACTTGTTGTTAAAGTGCTCATGATGCATTTGAGAACCTCTTTCTTTGACAGGTTATGTTAGTGATACGTTACATTAGTGATACGTTATGCTACTGATCCGGCTGCTATTCTGAAGATGTAAATAAATTTTCTTAGTGTTCCTAAAGCTCAGTACATTCCCCTTCTCATTCAACTTTTCAGTATTTCATAATGTGCAAAGTCTTATAAATTTGTCTTCTGTTGTGTTATACTGCTTGGTATTGCCCTGAACAATTGTAGTAAAGCATGCAATAAAATATTTAATGCAATTCGGAAATAGCGTTTGATGGTATCCAACTATGTGAAATGTCTTGTGAGGTTTGGATAAGCCTTTGAAGTCGAAATTAGTATCTCTTTGTCTAAATGATTTCTGGCTGAGTGTGGCCCATTACTTGTGCAAGTTGTAAGCTAAGCTGTCTTCAACAGTTCAACAGACTTTTCAAGAGAAAAATATAGACTGGCTGGATGGTATTAAATTTAGTCACATTCTGTTGACTGCAGATCAGTATTGGTATTGATGTCATGAGTAGTTCTTCCCCATTTTGAGTTTAAACAGTCAGATATAAAATTGACAGTGAAATCTTAAATTTCAATTTATAACACAGCTAAGTTCATGTTAAATTCTGATGTTTCAGTATCAGTGAAGTCTAGCGCTCTGAAGATTGAAGAGCAAGATGGAAGAGTACAAATACCTTTTCAAGGTTGTACTTATTGGTAATGCTGGAGTTGGAAAAACTTGTCTTGTGCGACGTTTTACTCAGGTAATGAGACACACGTCATACATATTTTTAATTCAATGGTATTCCTTATCAGTTTGACATATGTTGATTAATGATTGTCAACAGTTATATAAAATATAGAAGAACTTTGTAAGTGATACAAGCCTGAAATGAACTTAGACCATGAGAAGTTTCCTTCACAAATGTCCAGTGCTTCTAGCTGGGTTTGTAACATTTACAAAAAGTGCTTATGAAAGGTAGTGTTAAGAAAAGTACAATTTTTGACTTGGAAAATTATGCCACCTAATTGCGGCCACTACTACAGAGTGCTGCTGTTATATTTAATTCAATATGACTTTTGTTCTTATGCCGTACAGTTTTAGAAATTGGGAGGTGCTTTTCTAGCGACTGCCAACTGCGGAAATTCACTTACTGTTGTTTTCCTTTGATCAATTTGATATCAAACATTTTTTATCGATGAATGATTGAATTGTTTAGTGTAAAGTATGTATTTGCGAAAGAGTCATTCATTACCAAGGTTGGTTTACCATAATTTTTGGGTCTTGGTTATGGATACATATGTTTGACATTTTGTTTGGTGATGATCAATCAAAGAAGATCTCTTTTCAGGGTCTGTTTCCTCCGGGGCAAGGTGCAACCATCGGAGTGGACTTTATGATAAAATCGGTCGAAATAGACAATGAAAAAGTCAAAGTAAGCAACTCAGAAATTACTTTCCTGATTATTCTCTGAGATTATGTTGTGTGAACACGTATCTCTGTCTTATTACAGCTATATGCTGATGATTCTCAGGCTTAAGATTAATAATTGGCATTGCTCTATCACCCTCTTATCAGTCTGTCAAGATAAAATTTGAAGAGAGTACAGTGCCTGCATGGTTTTGTGCCTGCGTGGTTTTTGTGCCTGCGTAGTTTCTGCATCAATTGTTTAGCCATAAACCTGGAGAAATCCGAGCGAATCATGTTTGGGCCATGCCAGTGCCTGCAATGTTTTTCGTCAGACACTATGTTCTGCTATAAAAACTGCTGGAACTAATGTCGTTTTAATAATGTTTCAATTTTAGTTTTGGTTTTGATTGTTAGTGTTAATTTTTAGTTAGTTTTTTAGTTTTCATTTTAGTTTTTATGGAGAAATTTTAGTTTCAGTTAGTCAATTCTAGTTTAAGTTTAAGTAAGCTAGAGTCATTCGTTTGTTTGCAGTGAATCACATAATTTCATTATTGAAGAGCATGAATTAATACAAATAAGAATGAAGATGTGCTGAACATAAAAATTCATCACTATTTGAAATGTCATTTGATGTTGATCTGCATAGACCGGATTGATACATGTATATCATCTCAGCATATAGTTAATTATTTTGACTTCTTCCATTCTTCTTCTATTCTGTTCACGTATCTATGGGACGTTGCACTGTTAGCTGCAGATCTGGGATACAGCTGGTCAAGAGAGGTTTCGGTCGATAACCCAGAGCTACTATCGATCGGCCAACGCGTTGATTCTCGTCTACGACATCAGCAGTCAGCCAACGTTTGATACGCTGCCTCACTGGCTGCAGGAAATTGAAATGTATGCCGGAAACAAAGTCCTCACCTATCTCGTTGGTAAGCAGACTGATTCTTTGCAGTTATTTTTATTCTTTTTAATAAATGTGTAGTTTAACCAAACCTTGTAATGCAGTGCTGTAACTGGGTGTGTTCCAACAGTTCCTTGGAACAGGGTGCAACTCAAGTGGGGTGCAGAAATTTGGAGACAGAATAGTTTAATTATTAAACCACTTAGGTACTTTATCTTGAAATGTGAAATACGCATCATAAATGAGATAAATGTACTAAAATTAGACAAACCAAAATAAAAGCGTATATTGATTATGTGCAGGCTTATTTAGAAAATTTTGCTATTGACTCAATTGAACATATATTTGTTAATCGCCATTTAGAATATTTGCATTACATTGCAATTAATTGTTTTTGGTGAGGTTGATCTTTGGTAGTTGGGCGCTTTTACGCTTGGCACAGAGCACAGTTATAACTTGCTATATTGCCCTGCTTATGTCAAGTGTGTCAACAGTAGGAATCAATTGTTGTGCTGATTGTATTGTATTGTGTTTACGATAATTTCTATGGCATCATAAGCAGCAAGCTACTTCTAGGATGCTTTACACACATATTGTCAACTGTCAGCGTAAATGCAAAGAGCTGAAAAGCAATTACAGTTTTCACTGCTTTTCAAATTTAAAAAATCAGACATGTGTAAGTTAGGTTACATGTTTGCCAGAAAAGTGCAGACATCATGAGTGCGTAGATCTTTTAGTTGAATACGTAGACCTTTTAGTTGAATACGTAGACCTTTTAGTTGAATACGTGGACCTTTTAGTTGAATACGTAGACCTTTTGGTTGAATACGTAGACCTTTTGGTTGAATACGTAGATCTTTTAGTTGAATACGTAGACCTTTTGGTTGAATACGTAGACCTTTTGGTTGAATACGTAGACCTTTTAGTTGAATACGTAGACCTTTTAGTTGAATACGTAGATCTTTTAGTTGAATACGTAGACCTTTTGGTTGAATACGTAGATCTTTTAGTTGAATACGTAGACCTTTTGGTTGAATACGTAGATCTTTTAGTTGAATACGTAGACCTTTTGGTTGAATACGTAGACCTTTTAGTTGAATACATAGACCTTTTAGTTGAATACGTAGACCTTTTAGTTGAATACATAGACCTTTTGGTTGAATACGTAGACCTTTTGGTTGAATACGTAGATCTTTTAGTTGAATACGTAGACCTTTTGGTTGAATACGTAGACCTTTTGGTTGAATACGTAGATCTTTTAGTTGAATACGTAGACCTTTTAGTTGAATACGTGGACCTTTTAGTTGAATACGTAGACCTTTTGGTTGAATACGTAGACCTTTTGGTTGAATACGTAGATCTTTTAGTTGAATACGTAGACCTTTTGGTTGAATACGTAGACCTTTTAGTTGAATACATAGACCTTTTAGTTGAATACGTAGACCTTTTAGTTGAATACATAGACCTTTTGGTTGAATACGTAGACCTTTTGGTTGAATACGTAGATCTTTTAGTTGAATACGTAGACCTTTTGGTTGAATACGTAGATCTTTTAGTTGAATACGTAGACCTTTTGGTTGAATACGTAGATCTTTTAGTTGAATACGTAGACCTTTTGGTTGAATACGTAGACCTTTTAGTTGAATACGTAGACCTTTTAGTTGAATACGTAGACCTTTTAGTTGAATACATAGACCTTTTGGTTGAATACGTAGACCTTTTGGTTGAATACGTAGACCTTTTGGTTGAATACGTAGATCTTTTAGTTGAATACGTAGACCTTTTGGTTGAATACGTAGATCTTTTAGTTGAATACGTAGACCTTTTAGTTGAATACGTGGACCTTTTAGTTGAATACGTAGACCTTTTGGTTGAATACGTAGACCTTTTGGTTGAATACGTAGATCTTTTAGTTGAATACGTAGACCTTTTGGTTGAATACGTAGATCTTTTAGTTGAATACGTAGACCTTTTGGTTGAATACGTAGATCTTTTAGTTGAATACGTAGACCTTTTGGTTGAATACGTAGACCTTTTAGTTGAATACATAGACCTTTTAGTTGAATACGTAGACCTTTTGGTTGAATACGTAGACCTTTTGGTTGAATACGTAGATCTTTTAGTTGAATACGTAGACCTTTTGGTTGAATACGTAGATCTTTTAGTTGAATACGTAGACCTTTTGGTTGAATACGTAGATCTTTTAGTTGAATACGTAGACCTTTTGGTTGAATACGTAGACCTTTTATTTGAATACGTAGACCTTTTATTTGAATACGTAGACCTTATAGTTGAATATGTGGACCTTTTAGTTGAATACGTGGACCTTTTAGTTGAATACGTGGACCTTTTATTTGAATATGTAGACCTTTTAGTTGAATATGTAGACCTTTTGGTTGAATACGTAGACCTTTTAGTTGAATACGTGGACCTTTTAGTTGAATACGTGGACCTTTTATTTGAATATGTAGACCTTTTATTTGAATATGTAGACCTTTTATTTGAATATGTAGACCTTTTAGTTGAATACGTGGACCTTTTAGTTGAATATGTGGACCTTTTATTTGAATATGTAGACCTTTTATTTGAATATGTAGACCTTTTAGTTGAATACGTGGACCTTTTAGTTGAATATTAGACCTTTTAGTTGAATATGTGGACCCTTTAGTTGAATACGTAGACCTTTTATTTGAATATGTAGACCTTTTAGTTGACAGTATTTGAATGTTGTTGATAAGTTAAAATACTTTTTTCTTAAATTATTGCATGGCAGTAAACGACTGTGTTTGTGTATTGATATTCTTCCAGTTATGTGCGTCTAATTTCTGTGCGTTTGTGTGACAGGAAACAAAAGTGATAAAGTCACCAGCCGGGAAATTCCGTTGTACGTCGCCGATGAGTTTGCTCAGAGACATGAAATGAAATTCATCGAGACGTCGGCGAAAGAGGCGGACAACGTTGACAAACTATTTTACGACATAGCAAAAGAACTAATCCGACAGACGAAGGCCAATGAAATTCAGCCTCACTACGAAGAAGAGATCATCGTTGGCGCCAGCACGCCCGTCTCTCTGCTAACGAGCTGCTGCAGTCGGTTAAGTTAGTGCTTTTTGTTGATACGACCGTTGCCGCGATTTCATGACAGTCTGGTCGTGGTACTTGCGACAGATGTTCATTGTTTTGTTTTAGTCTTCTATTTTCAAGTCTGTGGTTATGTTTTAACATCTGCTTTGTTGAGGTATCTTGCCTGATTTCGGATGGAATAGTTTGGCCGGTAGCGATGTCGTTTTAAAAAAGTTTTTTTTATTGACGTTAGGCTTTTGATTCTAGTTGGATGTGCGTGGCAGTGCGAACGATTAGCCGTGATTTTAAGGAAGACATGTCGAAAATCATCCTTTAAAACGTTTAAATCTTTTTGTTAATTTAGTATACATGTGTAAGTTGACATTGAATCGTAGAGGTCAACTGTGATGAAATACTGTTGGTGATTATTAGTTCTTCGTGACTAGTGAATGATTGTTGATTTTTTGGTGACGTCTGACGCAGCAAAGTTGAACTGGGGTAGTATTTGGATGGGTGGGTGAGCATCTGTTGAATGCCATGTCATCTGGCATCTATGCTTTCTTCCTCTTATTTTCTGATGGTGAGTGCCAACAACATCAAACAGGTGGCTGTCTGTCTTTGAACTTTGGTTGTTGTGTCTGTATATGATCAGACAGATCCTGAGATTTTTCTACTGAGGCTTGGGATTTGATAGTAATAACAATTGTACTTTGTTGATGAGTTTACCCAGAGACAATTGACAATTTACAAAATAACAACAATTTATAGTTTAATTATAACAATAACAATTTAATGACAATATACACACAATTTACTGTTTATAATAACAATTGTAATAACCTTTCATAGAAGCGGTTTCTGTCTCAATCTGATGACAGTATCACGAGTGCATTGATTTGCAGCTGCAATGTGCTTTGTCATCTCGATAAATGTCTGTGGTAGCGTTAGGGCTTCGGACTTTACAGCTTGATCTCAGAACCAGTTATCCAGATCTTACAAACTATGGTGCTTTAAGTTTTGATGGCGATTAACTAAACTTAGAACTCATTATTTTGTTTGCCTGCTGTCCCTCCATAGTTTTACTTCTGTTTTCATTGGCTTATCAGATTTTTATATGGATTATGGCTTTGATTGTGGTCACAATTGATTGATGCTTTGTGCACATGTTGATAACTTTTTTGTGCACATGTTGATAACTTTTTTGTGCACATGTTGATGATGGTGCTGTAGGCATCCTTAGATTCAATTAGATAGGTAATATATTGATGAATCCAGGGTCTGATGGCTAGTCACTTCATACTTTTTATTATAGCTTATTATAGTGGGTTGAGTGAAGCAGGATTTAGAGAGCCGCATGTCTTTGTCGCCATAAACGGTTGGGTGACTGCAGCTTCAGTAGCTGAGTCTTGTTCTCCGACTGTCTAGGACAGCGGTTCCCAACCCGTGGCTCGCGGGCCAAAAGTCGCCCGCCGGGCCAACAAAAATGGCCCGCAGCATCTCAATGAATTAAGAAAAATATATGCAAAAATTGACAATTTGGACATGATAGAATATATAGTTCTTTTCTATGACAAATTATTGTATTTGAACGTCAATAAATCGCATCAAACATTCTATTTTGAGTCAATTATCACAATTTTATACGCTTTTAGTTAATTAAATTTTAACCTTGTGGCCCCCTAATGTCCTTCAACTAAGAAAATGTGGCCATCGTGTCCTCCAACTTAGATAAAGTGGCCCGCCAGTCCAAAAAGGTTGGGAACCACTGGTCTAGGATATAAAAGGTTGACTATTGACCGACATCTTTTTATATGTTTCTAGTCATTCTGGTAATGCTGCAGTGACAACAGTTTCTATAGCATCATCAGTAGAAAACTACTTATAGCATGCTTCAGACGCACACACGCACAAATGCGAGTGTAGCTGGAATTTTTGTGGCATTGACCGTTTGTTACCTGGAAAATTCTGGATTTGTCTTGAAAATCTGCTACAAATGCCGCTCTCATTTATCAGAGTTTGAGTATTTTGACTGACAATATCATAAATGGTTATTTACGTTTTGATCGCTATTTTTTTTATTAAAGTCTGTTTGATTGATTTGATTGACCATCGACTAATTCGTATTTCTTCAGTTGTACTTTTCAATAGTTTATGTTAATGAAAGTTCCCTAATTATATGTTGCTCTACAAGTTCCGTAATTTGCCACTATTTCAAATTTTCAGATATTTTGGGGGATATTACAAATGACATGTTATTGTTGTATCACTGGATTCATTTGTCTTTTTCTGCCATGACATGCTCGTTTGTCAAGTAGTATCAACAGTTTTCATTGGCAACATTGTTTTTCAGTTGATATCGTCTTTATTCATTAATCTTTAATGTTGACATTCGTTGTTTCATTCGTGCACTGGTCATAATATGGTTAACGTTAATGTCAGATGTGTTCAGCTACCAGTGTGGCTTGTTTAGTCATATAACACTATAAATCTCCTTTTGTACTGCATATATTCTTGCTTAATCTCAAAGAATTTGTCTCAAAATTTAGAACAGACACAGCTCAGTTCTAATTAACCAATATAGCAAGTCAAACTTTTAGTTCGTTATTGCAATATGCCGTATTATCTGGCACTTTTACTCCAAAGACATCAGAGCTAGGTGTGGTTTTATGTAATTCAAGTCAAACGCAAGTATTTTGTCTTACTGTAAAGTCCATTGAAATGACTTCTGATGCAAATGAGTGACTGGTGTTTATTCATTAAAGTTAGAACATATTAACGAAAAGAGCGTGCGTAGAGAGAATGGGGAACCAGTGCAGCTCGTCATTAAAGTGTTAAAGCGGCCAAATAGTCAGAAACCATAATTCACTGAACACATCCGATATTATTGTCGGTTACTATTGTTTGTTATTCTGTTGTATCTTAGTTGTAAAGAAACAAAGTATTGCTTCTGCCACCTCGCTTTATTATCCCACCGGTTTTTCTAAATGAGAAGTCTGCGTTACTAACTAGCAGTCAGAATCATCTACCTGCTTAATGAACTGGCAGTATTTTTCCGCCACCTGTTTAACGAACTATCAATTAATATAATTAAAGTGTTAATGATCTATCCGAGTCATCCATCTGCTGTTAAACTAGCAAAAATCAGAATTATTGGAGTGATTAGCAGACAAGTGGTTTGACTCATTGTATACCTTCTTATTAAACTGCAACCATTTTAATCAAGGTGTGATGAGTTGTATGCGATGAGCAGATGTCATTTTATCCCAGTTGGAGTTGTGTCGGATGAAATGGCATTTATATACGTGCATGAGAGTGGGCAACCCATAAAAGTGGGTCGTCGCAATTGTGTTGCATTGGATTTGAGCTGCAAGATCTTACCATCACCACTCCAATGTTACAGAGGTTGTTACAGAGGTGCATGATAATATTATAAAGTATTGTATATCTATATATATATCTATAAATAACATAGTAAATGAATGTCTGGACGTTTTGATCATTTTAATTGTTTTTTTTATATTGGCCAAAGTGTTCAGCACAATATGTATAAAGCGCACTGTTGGCTATGAAACTAGTAGAACTGTTTATAATAAAAACAAACCATTAATCACAATTATGTTATTGATAATAGTGATAGCGTTGTTAGAAGTCACTGCACTGGTTTTACTTTCTTGATGCAAGTCAAATAGATGTACTGTTATCTGTCAATTAGCTAGCTATTGCTTCCACCAATGCTAATTAGAAGTCAATGAGACTAGTCATTTGCATCTGTGTAGAATAAATATGCGTAATTAACAATTACTGAATTTTCGCATTGTTCTGCAATTAATTGTCATAAAACATTTAGTGTCTGCATAATTCTGATGCATGTCCCAGTTCGCTGACGAAACGAGTGGAGTTGTTGTAGGAATTAATTTTGTGACAATGATGAATCACCTAAAGTTGAAGATGACGTCTTAGTCAGTGTGGCTGACAATGAATTAGGATGTGCAGATGTTTGTTGTTTTTTTCTGTGTAGTTTGATGATAACAATCAGTTGCTCATTGTTTTTGTTAGATGTTGGTGAGTATTGAGGTTCACAGAATCGCCAAGGGGGAAGTGACCTGTACGTGAAAAAATCCCTGATTTTTGTTACCTCTTACGATATTCATTCTATCGTTAGAGTTTCTGGTGATAGAAGCAAGCTTCAATGAATTTTAAAATTATCTCCAGTTTGACGGGAAGTATCCTACATCCATCTCGTTTGCTGATGCTTTGTCTCGTTGGCATTCCTGCTTGGTCACTCCTTGCGCTTTATTTGTCCAGTTACCCAGTTGACCGCTTTTGAATGTTCTCTATGATCAGACACTATTGCATTGCACTGACGACGGGAAATGCAAGACTGTAGAAGATTCTGTGTGCCTGGTAATAGGTTTTTCAGTGCCATGTTTTTCTTTTCGGGTCTTACTGTTGTGTTAGTTTGACAATGTGGCACACAGCCACACTTCAGCTGTTTTGGAACTTTTCAATTACATAGCATTGAAAGCATTCAGTGTGTTCGTCTTTCTGCTTGAGGATCAGATGATGGCAATGCTGTTTAGCATTGATCTGCCTTGACAAAAGGCATACTACAATCATATCCCAACTGCTAGTTGCTGATGCCAGGTTAATGCTTATGGGCAATGCTTGATGGACCTGATCAGTAGCAGCAACTAAAATAAGACAATAGGTTTAAAAAGATAATTGATTTGGAACAACCAATTTGAATTTTGTGGACAGCAAATTTGAATCTTTTTGACTTGCATGGGGTTTGTAAGAATACTGGTGTCATTGTTGATATTGCTATATTTCTGTTGATTAGCAACTTATATTCTGACAGAATAAATGTGTCGCATGCACCAAAACCAGTATTAATGCGGCTTTGCAGCATGTTGAGTTCGGTAAACAATTTCAAAGGTCTTGTTTCAAGCTTCAAAATGACACAAAAATTATTTCTCCAACTATATTCTAACTCAAGATGTTTAAGGCAAAAGTGATCCAATTAAATTAATTAATTAACTTAATTAAAACAAAATAATGTGCATATCAAGAGCATTACAACATATCTAAAACTTGTCGTTTTTAACAAAATAAAAGAATCTTTTAAGCAATTTTCAGATTACATTCTGTACAAAAACCAAAAAACACAAACGTACTATTTCCTTCAGTTTCTCCAATGTGTAATTTACGACATAATACGAATTTTGGTGTGGGCCGCCAGAAATATTGTGCATAAGAGGTGTCTTGGCTGAACAACTAGACATGCAACGTTATTTCTGAAGATGATGGTAATATTAAAAGTGCTGCGTCCCATTAAAAATTGAGCAAATTGTTTTCATATTATGTACACGTGTCAAGTTTTACACTTTGATCTGCTTGTGAAAGAAATTGCAGAATCAATCTGCATAACTAAAAGTCAAGAGTTTGAGAATATCTTATCCAAATACCAAGCATGTTAATGTTACCACAACAAATATTTATTGCTTGACTATCAACATGCAAAAACTGGGAAAGCGTTTTGAGTTACAGACATTAATGTACATAACACATTATCCTTATTCAGCGCTGTGCATTGCATTTTGATGCACATTACACAGAAAACAATTGTGCTAGTAATTGCAGTGGCGTAGGCAAGGGGGGGTTTCGGGGGTCAAAACCCCCCCCCCATTGTCTCCGAAAAAAAGGTTTTTAAGGTTATTTTTTCCGTTTAAGTAAGAAAAAATAGCAAAAAACAGGGTTTCCGGCCATAAAACCCCCCCCATGAAAAATTCCTGGCTACGCCACTGAGTAATTGAGTCAGTGTTAAACAGAATTGCTCAGTACTCTGCAATCAAACACAGCAGAAATCTTTGCTGCTACAAATAACAAAATTAGTTCTGAATATGAGTAGTAACATAGTTTAAGGACTTTCAAACAATGAACGCTTTAATTAATGATAACACAACCTTTTAACCTATCAGACTAATTCACAATAATCACGAGTATCACCAAACAATTTTAAAATTAGCATTGAGAAGCAGATACGTGTATCTTAAATAAAGGAGCATCATCTTCAACCAAGAAAGAAAGGTACAGTGTGGTTATGGCTCGTAGCTTTCATGCTCGATGGTCTTGGCAAGAACCCAAGACATAAACAAATTGCTAATTGAGTTTCTTGTCCCTCGTTCGTGGATCTCCACAAGGCAATGCCGAGCTTTCTCGGTCGCTGGCCATGCCACCTGGAATGGGTTCCTGTGGCACTTCACCTCGTCCACTACGCTCTTTTCCAGCCTTAGCACCGTCCTATTTGGCTGAGGATGGGTTGGGAGCACTTCTGAATAGAGTCTTGAAGAGGCGCTATATAAGTGCTGCTAATAAATAAATAAAAACCTGTGCACGGTCAGAGGGTAACAACGATTTAACTGCACAAGTCATGTCTGGTTAAAGGAAAACAGTGAAGCTGTTCAAACGTTGCAAGTTGAAACATGCATGTACAAGAAAGTATGATATGGAAGTAAGAAGCAATTACAGAACAGGAATGAGGCAGACGACTCAAAGATGAATTCAGAAATTTAGAGCATCAGTATTCTGCTACCAACATTATCGTTAGCATCTGAGTATGCATAGTCGCAGATGTACTAGAGTTTTGGTGCCTTCCATAGGAAGAGACAGGTCAGTGGATTTCTTTTTTGACAAAATGAGTCGGTGGATGACAGGGCAGTGGTGTAGAGTACAGAACACAAGAAATCATAAAACAGAACTCTTTAGAATGACATTAAATAAGAAAATGTGGAGGTCCTGTGAAATGGAGGATAAAAACTGCTTAAAGAACGTATCAGAGAGACATATTTGTGCACCCATTATACCAAAGAACTCTTCTTCTATCTTTCAACTTCGGCTATTCTACTTCAGAACAAAGCTCTGGCTGACAGCAATGGATGACATTAAAGACAATTTTAATTTTCTTTAACTTTAGATCCAGAACGGGTAAACTGCATCGATCAGTAATCACTAACCAATATTTGTTTATTCCAAGTTAACAAGCTGACACAAATGCAACTTATTTACACATCAAATCAATGTACAATTCTGCTTAACATAAACTAGGTCTTCATCTGATATTTTTTGATGCAAATGACAATTACTATTTGGGCACTTTGTGAAATTCATTAATAAGCATTCTTAAAGAGCATCAGACACTTGTATCATAATAATTCTGGTAAAGTATAAACACATCACTCAAAGTAAAACATGTTTTAATGCCATACTAACGAGGGACACGTTACTAGGTCATGCCTGTGAATGACACCTGGTTGAACACTAAACATGTCACCAGGCCATGTCTAAACATATCACCAGGTCATCCCTGCAGGTATCACCAGGTCTAAACATATAACCAGGTCATGCCTGCACATAAAATTATCACCAGGCCTAAACATGTCACCAGGTCATGTTTATACATGTCACCAGGTTAGTTCCGTGTAGGTCATCTCACCATGTCAATCACTAAAAGACTTCAGAATAATTGCTGCAGATTATTCTCTCAAAATGGAAAACATCTCATTAATTTCTAACATGTAGAAGTCTACTATTGCCAAGTTCGTTCAATTGATTTATTCTTCGTTTTTGCAACAATTGTTTTACATTTAGGAGGCATTTTGTTCACAAGTTGTCTTGGCCTACTTGTCTGCAATAAGTTAGACCATCCTCCTAATGTGCCTTCATAATGATGCTGTTAATCACACCCAGCTGCATTCACGTTCTCCTAATGAGTCTGTGATTATATTAAATGCATATGCCGCCTACAGATGAGTATTTTTGTCTCAGCCGAGAGTTATTGATGTGGGTCTTTCGAGTGACCTCAACCATTATTGGAGGCACTTCAGTCTACCAACAAGCATGTGATGAATGTCTACAGTTCTACAGGCACCTGTGGCACCTTCACTAATAGCCAAACATCTTCTACCAATAAGGGACAGCTTGGTGTCAGTGTCGCTATGTGTACCGCACTCGTTACCTCCAGTCGTCACTCAAAATTGCGTTGCATTGTAACTGATAAAACCAAAAAAATTCCTAATCACAATCAGCGTCGCAGGATAGCACAAAGAGAACAACATCTCATTAATTAATTCGTTACTTCTTGAAGTTGTGCTATATAAATGTTTGATAACAACATTACAAAGATAAGTAGGTAAAAAGCGACATAGCATATTGGCGGGTTACAGTGGAAGGGCATTAAACAGAATGAGCAACCAACATTTTATACTTGATACAATTCAAAGATAAGGTTAGTGCACAGAACAAGTCAGCATCCTATCAAACAACAATTCTCACTTTGCATAAAGTATTTTCTATCTTAATCGTCTCATGTTTCATGATCTGAGAATGTTGTCACTTGTCGTAAACACTCTCAGAACAAATATAAATATGGTAATTCAAAATCAGAAAACCTGCATTAGATGGAAATCAGTATTCAAAGAAAAACCTGAGTTGTAAAACCAGCAGAGTTAGTGAGGACAAAGGAAATAGTGCTGGGAAAACATCAATCAATAAATTTCTGGGATCCTCAAAAGTTCCCTGGCTTAAAAAATTGCATCAAAATATATGTTGCACAAGTAGATATAATTAAGCATTCAAGCACATAAATCTAACTTTATTCCAGAACAGCCTGCATTCATTTAATGCAGTGAAAACTTCGTGGACTTCAAGACCAAAGTCCACATATCCTTTCGTCACCTACAAGAACAATTGGGGAGACTGTAACCCCACTCTTTTAAAACCCTGTTGTTACCCTGAAACCTGATAATAATTTATCTACAGCCTACCTAACCTGTAAATACGATGCCTACTAAAATACAATTAAGCTTTTAATCACAAACTGAGAAATCAACATATACACAAAACCCAAAAGCTGAAAAATATAGAATGGGAAGAAATTCAACCACACAATATAGCTGCAGTTAGTGCTGCATTAACGACTATAGCTATATCTCAACACTGTGTAACGTGAAGCTCAGAGCTCCCACAATCTAATAAGCTCTTCTAACTTTGGCAAGCACACTATTTAAATCAGAATTCATTAATACAGTATGTTTTTACTTAGATGTAGGCATGCACATAATTTTCTGCACTTGCAAGTAAAAGACTAAAATATAAAGCTTCAATGCAACATCAATGTTACGTCATACAGAATTATTAGGAAAATATACACAGGCTTTAATGCAAGTGTCTAAAAATAGATCATGGCATAAGCAGAATAAAATTAAACATTTAACAATAATTATACCAGCATGTATGCAATTATCCATCGTATTTAATATATCTGACAACACCTTTTAAGTGCCTCTCAAATATGCTAGTAATTGTTATTAAAAAATTGAACAGCATAAACTCTGACAAGCTTCATCACAGATAAACTGGTGTGACTTAATCTGGTGTTTATATCAGCAACAATACAACTTTTCAGATGTAAAACAGCTCGTATTACTGGTACAACTGGCCAATGGGAACAACATCCAGGATCTGAAAATGATCTATATGTGTCCGTATTATGTCAAAACTAATGAGGCTCAATGAGAATAATTCAACCAATTTCTGTTGAAACCAGGAAGTGGACTGAAGCCCACTGCGCAGTCACACGACGACATATAAATCTATTTATTTATTTAAGAAATGTTATATAGCGTCTCTTCAGAAGTGCTCCAGGCCCAACGACGTCATTGATGACTGTGAAGGGATACGTTGGTGAATCATTAGCAAATCAGATGTTTCGCATGAGTACCAGACTTGTTTGCACAGATTAAAACTTTAAACTTTAAAACACAAACAAGACAACACAGTTGAGTTTCAAGACCGAGACCAAGAAAATGGACCGAGACCACAACCAAGAAAAGGTCCAAGACAGGGTTCAAGACATTTTTCGTTAAGACTCCCAGCAACAAAGCAGCCAATCTCCTCAATAGTATACAGAAATTAAATATTTCAGGCAAGCCTGAGCCCTGAAAGCTGAAACCTCCTAGCTGATAGTAATATTTAAACCATATCAAATAAATCATAAATTATCATATCAGCACAAGACAATTTTATAGCACAGAACTAAAAGACAGTTGACCTATAAGGTAAAACTTTGCACATGAGAATATTGTAACCAATCTTTTTCTACAAAAGACAGTTTGCGCAAGATTTATTGAGAATACTTCTGCAAGAAAACAACAGTTTTGCTTCAAGAGTCAAGACAGTTTAAAAAAGTGACTAAGACCAATCCCAAACCAAGACCAATACAATAGGTTCCCAAACCAAGAACAATACAATAGGTCCCCAAACCAAGACCAATACAATAGGTTCCCAAACCAAGAACAATACAATAGGTCCCCAAACCAAGACCAATACAATAGGTTCCCAACCCAAAGAACAATACAATAGGTCCCCAAACCAAGACCAGTACAATAGATTCCCACACCAAGACCAATACAATAGGCTCCCAAACCAAAGAACAATACAATAGGTCCCCAAACCAAGACCAGTACAATAGATTCCCACACCAAGACCAATACAATAGGCTCCCAAACCAAAGAACAATACAATAGGTCCCCAAACCAAGACCAGTACAATAGATTCCCACACCAAGACCAATACAATAAGTTCCCAAACCAAGAAAGAGACATTAAAAACCTGTATCAACTCTGATGAGTACCAACAGCAGAGAAGCATTTATCCATAGTTTGAAGGATCATTCACCTGCTGCAGTACAGCAATGTTTTCAACTTATCTACATGAGAAAAAAAAGCATACAAGACTTCAATTTACCTATCAGGTAAAACTCTACACATGAGTAACCAATTTTAGCTCTAAAACAAACAATCCTTCCACAAGCACACAACAAAACAATAGCCCCTTTGCACACTTAAACAGGTGTCATTGAGCAGCATCCTCAACACTGAGTCCGAAAAAATTAAGCACATAATGATCTCAATGTTCCAAGCAGTCATTTCAGTGCAAAATATCGTAAATTTCCCTAAAATTCAAACTGCGTATAATGTTAGAACGATACTACAATTTCCCTAAAATTCAAACTGCGTATAATGTTAGAACGATACTACCTAAGGGATAAATAAAACTTAACCACAATTTACAATGTAATTTAAACACTAAAACAACCGAAAGATGAAGACCCGATGACTTTCCCCTTAACCTCCAAAAACTGGTAACGTTAATTTACAAACCGATATGCTACTTACACACAAATTAGTCTTTAAATTGTCAACAGTTGGAACAAGATTGCGATTGTGGTTTCGTAGGATTAACGGCAACATCAATCACGTCCTTTTCCGGAACAGTGACGTAACCCTCAAGGTGACACAGTGTCCTTGCAACATTCATGAAGATGGCTTCGATGGTATCGCTCTCCGCGTTATCTTTCGCAGACGTTTCATAACAAACCATATTGTGAAATTCCGCAAACTTTCGCGCCATCGTCGACGCAACTGCCCTCTTCGCAGTCAGATCGATTTTATTGCCGACGAGAACTCGTGGAACGTTGCTACCGAGACCGTTGCGATCACACTCCTCAACCCAATGCGGCAGACTTTCGAAAGATGCAACTTTCGTGACGTCGTAAACGAAAACAACGGCATGAACATTTCGATAGTAGTGCTGGACCATGCTCCTGCGAAATCGTTCCTGACCAGCAGTGTCCCAAATCTGCAACTAAATAACAGAAATAGCATGTGTGACACAGGGGCACAAAACCCGTCACATCTCGCTTTCTGACCATTTTATTCAGTGACATGCTACAAAGGCTCTGCTTTAAAATACTTTTAACAGAATGAAAATATCTTTTTCTAACTAAAGTCATACTCACTTGATTCTTTCATTAGTTTGGAATGAGAACAAAATCGAATAAAAAGTTTCTGAATATCTGTGTCATTCATCTATTCATTCGTTCACTCATTCATTCATTCGTTTATTCATTCATTCATTATGGAGATTTATATAGCACCCTTTCAAAGACTCAGGAGCGCTATTTTGTTTTTTTAACATCATCAAAGTCCTTCGAAACCACTAATGGATTATTCTGCAATATTTCTGGGCAATAAAGGAATCTATTCTGAATTATATAATGCAAACGGCATCAAAATCGGTCAACTACTTCGCAATTAATGACAAATTCATAGCCATCTCCTGAATTGAAGAATATACTACATTCTTGACCTCTCTCGCCTATTTCAGTTGCTAGCGTATTATCTAAGAAGTGAAAATAATAATACAATAATTTCCTTTATTGAACAATCCTGCTGACAGTCCACAACCAGTTACAATGTACAGTTATGCAATTGAAACAAATCACAAGAACATAAATCACAGAAGACATAAATCTTAAATACTAATAGAACAGACGGCCTGTAATATACAGCGCTAATATCACGTCAACCCTGCAGGGGATTTGGGAATCGAACTCGAGTCTGCTGATCTCCATGCCAGCGCTTTATTGTATTTAAATGCCATGTAAACAAAAGTGTAGTACAAGCAGTTGGTCATAACAACGTATAGAATTACTTAATTCTTTTTGTTTCTGTTTTTATATATCACAGTCTGCAGTGGCGGCACCAGGATTTCAGTTGGGGGGGGATGAAGCCTCGCGGAGGAAATCTTCCATTTTCATTTTTCACCCGCAAAAATTTCTGATGACTTTTTTAGTCATCCGACCGAAATCTCGTGTGTGCTTTCAGTTTTGGTGAGCTTATCTATCGTGGGAATGTTTCACTTACATGTCAAAAAAAACAGGATGGACTTTTTTTTAGAGGAGGTTTAGCCACCCCTAGACCCCCCCTAGCGCCATCACAGACTGTCTGTTCTAACATATCGATGGCTTAGAGCACAGACGTCGTATCTGCAATTTTTTCAGAAAATCACTTTTTGACGCTATTCGATGCGTAAAATTATTCTTCACAGCCTCACAAAGGTTGTATGTACATACGACGAATAGGCACTAAGATATCGTTCATATCGTTTAGAATCTGAATGTCGTATCTGCATTTTTAAGGTCACAAACGTCGTATCTGCAACAGATACGACATTTTGTGCAGTAATTTATGCCACACATACGACATAATCTAGTGCACAGATGTCGTATCTGGCCATTAATTACATTGAAAAAGTCTTTTCGTTATGCTGCTGCATAAAAGACACTGACAATGTCACTTGCTGAATCAAAATAAACATTTTGGCTATCTCACTTTTTATGAGAAAGGAACATGTATCTTGAAAAAAAGTTTTTCCTACTTCCTGAAAAGTTTTGTTTTTTGCACATACGACGTCTGTGCTCTAAGCCATCGATATGTCATTCCACTGTGCACAGCTCGACATTTTCCCCATCTGTGGTCGGTTTGTGATACAGCAGAGAAGATTGGAAGTAAAATCTGATCTTAGAGACATAACTGACACAAGCCCACAAGGGGCTGGGTTGTGTGGGGTTGGTATGAGAAATAACTGTCCAGAGTGTTTTGACAGCTATCAATATAGAAGAACACGGTCAACAATATTGGAGAGGAAAGACTGGTTTTCCAGGTGAAGAATAGCAGCTCCTCTGCAATTATCATTCCAAACTGACATGAATGAGGTGTATGATTACAATTCATATTATTATTTACTTTTTATATAGTGTACCTTCAAGGTAATCTACTCAGAAGCGCTCCCAGTCCAACAACGGCTAAATAAGGCAGTTTTTAAGCGAGAAAGAAACTTAGTGGTGTGACCTCTAGGCACCAGGCGGATAGCAACAGGTTGCCCATTCCAGGTACTAGGGCCAGCCACTGAGAAAGAGCGTTGTTGCATTATAGCAGTTCGAGAACGAGGGGTCAACAGTTCAGCTTGATCAGCTGATCGGAGGTCAGATCGCCGCTGGACACCAGAGGTGGGACAGCAGAGTTCCTGTAGGTACATGGGAGCAAGACCCTCCATGCAGCGCCACACTAGTGCAGAAACCCTATAAGTGATCCGCCAGTGTATGTACGACGTCCATCAGGTCCTTCTGCTTATTTTATCAATGCCATCTGCCGACTGAAATGGCTGAGTCAACCTTTGCAAGGGTAGCGCTCAAGAAGTCCGTGCTCTTCCTCCTTGTGCATGAGGGTTACCATCATTACCCTACGTTATATATATATATTATTATATTCTTACTATGATGATGATGATGATAGTGCTCTGCCCGAAGGCAGGTTCATTGGCTTTACGCCCCTGGGGATGAGATGAGTGAGGTGGTTTCCCGTTGCCTTCCCCACAGACAATGATGGGTAAGCAACTTGCCCAAGGTCGCTCCGCATGAGCTTTCGCCCCTGCGTCCCACACGTGCTAGCCCGAGATATCTAAATCTCTGAATGTCAACTCCCAGCCAGGGGCTTGAACCGCAGTCCGTTGCAACCAACAGACGAATGCTGCTCTTGCTTACCGGTGTAGCTAACTAGCTAACTATTCTAGTATTCTTACTATGTTACCATTCAATTCAGGGTCTGTTGTGCTTCCTCAGCAGCACAAAATTGCACTGGCAGCTTTTAATAAGAATGCAAAGATTTTAATTATTATATTATAATAATAAGCATATTATAATCATATTATCATTATATTTTAGTATTATTATTATATTGGGCGTGTTCATCATCCCTTTTGCCAACACAGTTACTACGCAGAACCATACCCTCTCAGTGACTGTCCCCTCATTTTAGAATGAGCTTCTTCAAATGGCACTGCACTTGTTCTGCAGGGTCCACTTGCTATGCGCATCTCAAAACTGTCCTTTTTAGCAATTGGGGGCATATGAGTATTTCTGAGTAGTCGTCTAGAAAGGGTGCTATATAAATCCTCATCATGAATGAATGAATGAAAATAGCTGTACAATGAAATAAGAAAAACTCTGCAAATAAAAATATTAGAGAAAATTAAGTCACATAAAAGACATAAAACGCATTAAAGCACATAACTAAAAACAGACTTTTTAAGACAGACAAACAATTAATAGTCAATATCATCCAAACATCACGTCTTTGAAAATTTTTAAACAAGATGACCTAAATGCTTAGGCCAGCATTTCCCAACGTGTGTTCTGTGGAACCAAATGGTTCAATGAGTAGAAGACAAAGGTTCCATGAGGGATTTGGATAGTTATAAGTGTTGTCTAGATTTGTAGCTATATCAAAAATAAATCTCCTAGGAAGCGTCAAGGGCCCTGAAAAATTTTTGAATTTTATGCAAACACTGCAGTTAGGGCTTCTGTAATGATACCGGCAGTGAGCACATGGCGCTCATCCTACAAAAATAATATGAGGTGAGGTGGAATGCCTTGAGATCTTAAATGATTTTTAATTGACATTGATTGATTGCATTCTTGATGAAAATATTAGTACAGAAATTGTGGATCATATTCACAACATGAAAAATGAAGTCGATCAATAACTTTCCTCAGGACTGTGAAAGATGACAGTAATTTATTCATAATCCCTTTAAAATAACAGAGAAGACATGTGATCTCTCTACTGAAGATTATCCATAACATCCATAACATCCTTGGCATCATGAATTTCAAAAGTCAGTAACTTCAGAGGTGTATGGCACTAAAGCAGAATGCTGCCTTCAGCCCAACTACAACCATGCAGCATGCTGAATCAACGAAAGTGAAGGACCCATCACACCTTGCATGCCTATTGGGTTCAATGTGCTAGGACCAGAACGAACCGAAGCATATACAGTAACAGTATCTTTGGACTGTACCTAATGACGACCCTAACCTTCCGACCCACAGGACGCCTAACCGACCCTCACGACGACTATCCTGATCCTAAACGACACTTCGGTCCCGATACTATACAGGGTGCGCCCAAAAAAAGTAATCCCCTATGGTTTTCAGCCCATATCTTGGCCAAACATACGAATTTTTAAATGAAACTTTACAGTCTTAAAGGCAATTTATATCTACGTACAATGGTCAAATTACAAAAAAATATTTAAAACGAAACAAAAGTTACACCACTTTCAGGGAGGCCACCCACCGTTTTTTGACGATTCAAAAACGAAGTGCAAAAAAATTAGGTTTTTTGCCAATATCTTGGCCAAAATTAAGAATATCGAAATGAAATTTTACAGGCTTATAGACAATTCATATCTGCACATGGTGCTCAGATTTCATCAAAATATTTCAAACAGGACAAAAGTTATACCACTTTTAGTGAGGCCACCCACCGTTTTTGACGATTCAAAAAACGAAACGCAACAAAAAGTAACAAAAACACGATTTTATTAGGTCTCATCTCAAATAACTGTTGTCAAATGACCTTGGTAGTGCTTCACAACTTGTGCTCAATGCGCCCACCACCCGTGCCAAAACTTCTTTTGAGTCTTTTTGCAAAGTTCTTGATGGACCTGTTGATTAAGCTGATAGATTCCTTATTTACCAATTTGATCGTCATCTTGCTAAGTGACTTCTCAGTGACGTGCAGCTACGCTGGTGCCCTGTTTCTTTTTTAAATAGTAACAATAATGATCATCTGGCAATATCAAGGCTATTTGATAACAATTATTTGAGATGAGACTTAATAAAATCGTGTTTTTGCTACTTTTTGCTGCGTTATGCCTTTGAATCGTCAAGAAACGGGGGTGGCCTCACTAAAAGTGGTATAACTTATTTTCTGTTTGAAATATTTTGATGGAATCTGGCCACCATGTGCAGATATGAATTGTCTTTAAGCCTGTAAAATTTCATTTCGATATTCTTACTTCCGGCCAAAATATTGGCCAGAATAATTAAATTGGTTTTTTGTTACTTTTCGTTGCGTCGCGTTTTTGAATCGTCAAAAACCAGTGGGTAGCCTCACTGAAAGTGATATAACTTTTGTTCTGTTTCACATATGGCTATGAAATTTGGCTATTGTACGTAGATATGAATTACCTTCAAGCCCGTAAAACTGGATTTGAAAAATTCCTATTTTTGGCCAAGATATTGATAAAAAGCCGTAGGGGATTACTTTTTTGTTGGCGCACCCTGTAGTCATGCCAAAATTGCTAACCTTTATCTCTTCTTCGTTTACCGTAACGGTTTTCTCCCGGAAATCCACACCAATCGTTGGCTCAAACTTCTCCGAAAAAGCACCTCCGCAGAAGCGAAATGTTAGGCACGTTTTCCCGACATTAGAGTCTCCGATAACTATAACTTTAAAAATCTGAACAGATTTTGCCCTAGGAGGGGACGGTCTGTTTTCAGAAGACAACGACGAGGTTCTCCCAGTCGTAGAAAATGTCCTTTTCGATTCAGTCATCTTCTATTTGGAAAACACTGAAAAGCCGGATTTTTCTTAAACGTCGGCAAAACGATGAACGCACTGACAACAACTTTAAATTAGAAGTAATTCAAACTACATTTTATCTGTAACGATCGAGACCAGCTGAAGGAAGTGAGAAGAGATACCGGAAGCTTTCATCATGTCTGTCTCACACAACGACCGTATAATAATAATTATTGTCACAGTAACTGTTATATTTTAGTTCTTGTAAATATAATAATAGGTATGACACCTTCTTGTTATATTTATATATACATAATATTTATATACATAATATTTATATAGAGACGGACAGCTACAGTGACTGACAGCTCCAGCAACAGTTACTAATCGCCGCTGGTAGGCCTACACAGTCACACGCGATATGTGCAGTATTTATAAATTGACTTGCACGGTGTATAGTAGCCTATTATTCTAAATAGATCTCCGCCTTTATATGCACTTGCATGAGAGGCCTAATTAGTAATTAGTAAATCATTATTATGACTACAGCTCGCTGGTCTTGCTCTGTGTCGTGGCTGTAATTGTCTCAATGAGGAAATTTTCCTTCGTTCTTTTTGAAATAGACTAGACAATGATTAATGTTCTGGGCCTCTGTTACGTCTAATTTGATATGTAAATTAGATCCTGGACACGTACATGATTGCATTTTGCCTAATGGTCGGGAAACCTCTGTGGGCTGCGGTGGGAACTGTGTTAACGGTCCCATGCAGTGTGATCATCTTTGTTATAAGTTATCGTTAAACAAGCCTAAACGTTAATTGCCACCATGCTAAGCATGGTGACCTGGTTATCCCTATAATTATGGCTCGATCTTCCACAGTGCTTTCTGGAATAAGTTACCTATTAGTCTTCGTAATGAACTCCTTTGTCTTTCTTTGCCCCTTTTCCTCAAGCGTTTGAAAACAATATTGTCTTTGATTGTGGTTTGGTGTCAGGTCGGGAGCACATAACACGTTAGAAACCCTGTTAACACGTACATGACAGTCCTCGCTCATGTGGTTAATTTAAAACTAAGCAGAGTGGAGGCCAAACAGTCACTATGAAAAAAATTGTACAATCTGGAACTAATATCGATAATAGTCCCAGATTGTAGGCCCTACCTTCACATTAAATTTTAGTTGCACACGAGCGCGCAGCAGAGATTCGCATTACTCTGAGCAGCACCCTGAGCCGACGTGAAATGCACCCATGCTGTTTATTTACATCGACGTATATTTATCCGCCAAGGAGTCCTTGTTTATCCGCTAATAATATAATATATAACGCATATAGAACTCTTTTGGATGACTCAATCATTTAGAATTACTGGAAAATTCTGTTTTGCGCATTATTGCCATTCTTGAAAGAAAAAGGTGGATTTGATTGTATACTGTCATTGTTGCAGCGTCAAGGGTGTTATCAGCTTTGCGGGTCATTTTATGTAGCACTACACGTTCATTTCAGCTACAGTGAAAAAATATTTAATTGGCTATAATCAAAGTCTGGAGAGACCATTTTGTTTGCATGGTGAGTGAATGTTATTGTGCTTGATTTTAAATAGCAGCCTATCTCATTCCCTCAACCTGGAATGGTCTCTCTCTCTCTCTGACACTTCGCTCTCTTTCATTAGGATGCGAGTCTTTGTACTCAGTCATATTATAATTAATACTGAGTAGGCCTACTCAGTGCTGGGCCTACGAGACAGACTAGAAAGACCAGAGAGCCTAGAGTGGCAGATTGGCACAGTTAGACAGAGACAGAAACAGACAGAGATAGAGATAGAAAGGCAGATAAGCACAGACAGACTACAAGCGTCCGTGTTTAAGGGAAAGGAGGGATATAGACAGTTTTAGTCCCGAATATATTGCATCTTTGAAAGGGTGTCACGACAACTGGTCAAACGACAACTGGTCCCCAGACAACTGGTCCAACGACAACTGGTTCACGAAATATTGGTCCATCGACAAATGGTTGACGACAAAATGTTCACTGGTAATTTTTTAGTCGATGGTTTTTGCAGCTGAAATAGAATCTGGATTGATGAAAAAACGTTTGAGAAATGGAGGCTGGATGAGGGTTCTTTTACAGGTGAAATAGAAGCTGGACTTATGAACAGAACGCTTGGGAAATAGAGGCTGGATGAAGATTCTTTTACAGGTGAAATAGAAGCTTGATTGATGAAAAAATGCTTAAAAAATGGAAGCTGGATCAAAGTGTTTTTAGATCTGAAATAGAAGCTTGATGCATGTTGAAGTACATGAATGAAAATTATATTATCAATCCAGCTTCCAATTAGGCTAGAAAACCATGAAAGTCTTTTCATAAATCCAGCTTCTATTTCATAAATGAAGAGCTTCATCCAGTTTCCATTTCTCAAGCGCTTTCTCATTAATCCGGCTTCTATTTTGGTGAACCAGTTGTCTGGGGACCAGTTGTCGTTGGACCAGTTGTCGTGGAACCCTTTGAAAGACCATAGGACTGATTGCCATGCCATTTAAGGTGCCCAAGTACGGACAGTGCTTGTCTAAGGATCTTGACAACTACTCGCAGGTGCTCAGTCAAAATAAAATCACTAGTCTGGTAAAGTAAGAAGTCGCTTCTAGGTCAAGATCTATGAGGTCATGATGCAGACAACCTGGATTGTGCTTAGAATCGTATTGAAGCTGCGAGTAATAGCCCAGCATAACGTAACATAGGATAACATGTTTTATTCGGTAACCAACATTATATGCAGATGGTTATTACATCAAATTTCTCTTGAGATTTGTTTGGTTACAGACGAGATCCAAAGAGGTCAAAGGTCCTGCAAGCCACCTGGATACAATTTAGTTGAGATAAAATGTATCAAGGCTAGCTATGTTGTGTGAAAAGCTAGCAGATAAATTCTTTATTAGGTAAGGGGACGAGGTAGAGTTGAGGTAGGATTTCTGGACAAGAAGTGTTTTAGTCCCGAATACATTGCATCCTTGAAAGACCCTAAGACTGAGTGTGAGCATCAGTAATATATCCTCATTAAAAAGCACTTTTGGAGGAACTCAACAACATAAAAAATTACGCTGAATGTATGTATGTATGTTTGTTTGTATGTATCTGGACTTCACAATATCCATCGTAGGAACGGCTCAAAAGTGCTAATCTGAGCAAGACTGTTCAAGGATTCTGAACAGATGAGTGTTAACATATCTAGAAAAGTAACTTGTGCAGAGTTTAAGGAAACAGTTAAATGTTGACTGGAAGATTGTTGATAGCTCATGCTCAGCACATGATTCGAAGCCACTGTCATCAAGTGAAAACCAAGCCAAGAGTCCAGTGTAGCATCTGACATGTGAATGTAAAATGAGCAATGTATCTGTAATTTGACGGGTGACTGTGCAAATATATAAAAAAATTATTTGGGATGGTTAACTGACGACATTTTGTGATGGTGTAATTTCAATGCCATGGTCACCATGCGAAATCCAATTCAGAATCATTTGATTCATTAGACATGTATGTGAAAGGAAAAATGTACAATAGCTAAACCACATGATGCTGATAATTGGAACTTTCATCTTCAGCGGTTGCAATTTTTATTCTCGCTGTTATGACGAACCAGTTCTCTGTATTAATTACAGTGTGGGTACTATCAGCATCAACTAAGTTAATCCTTTACCGACCGAAGTGCATAGTAAATGTTATGGGAAACCCTCAGTCGATAAAGGGTTAAGTAAGTAGGTACTGGGGATGCTCAGTTGTGTAGTGGATAGCGTGTTGGACTGTGAATCATGAGGTCAGGGTTCAAATCTTGCCAGGCAGAGGTATGGTATGGTATGAGATTTCTGCTTTGTCTGTGTCCCCTTCTACTGCCATGGCTAAACTGATTTTTACGCTGTTGTGTGACGATGAGAGAGCAATGAAGTAGACTGGCCACCTGCCTTCATATATGCTAAGGCAAAGAAGATGAAGTTGCTAGCATTTCGTACTCAGGGCTAGTTTAAGAAACTTGAGTCTCTCAGTCTGCACTGCTTAATTTGCTCATTTTCTACTCACTGTATGATGTCGTATTGCTCGCTTGTGTGGTAGGACTTTGCAAAAGGTTTTGAACAGGAGGTCCTTGGGGTGGGTAGTTATCCGGAGGCTGGTATGCCAGGGGTACTTACCCCCTATCTTCTTCCCTGTTTGAGGCTCTTTGTCTGTATTCTGCAAAGTCCTTGTCATGTATTGCATAAATTATTGCTGCTGATCTTGCAAACTTGTTACTCGCTGTGGTCCCAATAACCATGTTTGACATCCTGACTCAGAAATGCCAGGATATTATGCAAATAAAAAATGTGAGAGATTGGGCAGAATGTACTAATACAAGTTTGAACTTAAGAATCTGGGTCTATTGCATGTAAACCAATTATCATTAATATTATTTCTGCGTGTTTAGATGTCGGGTCAAAAGTTGAAGCAAGGTTACATGAAAAAATTTGCTAGTGAGTAAATTAATTTTTATCATCCTACTTATTAAAGATTTTTTCAGTTGCTATTGTCAACTTAAAAATTAATAGACAAGAGTTTAATGAACAGCACGAAAGTCAGTGACTACGCTAATAGCTAAACGCTATTTAATCTAATAAGTTCCTTGCTAAGGCATTCGATGGATGTACGACTTGTACGCAATGTACGTAGCTCACACATTGTATTGTATTGTACCTATAAACTTATAAAGCGCCTCTCAGAGTGCAAACCAATCAGAGGTGCTCCCAGTGCGTTAGACCAAGAGAGAAAAAATGGTTTTGAGACAACGAAAAGAGACATTTGGCCAATCACCAGTTAATAAGGAGTTAATAGCGTGTTGAAGGAGGAAGCTGGTTCCACGGGCCAGGGCCAATGAGAGCAAAGACTCGCGTTTTAGTCATGGCGGTCCTAGCTCGTAGGACAAAGAGATCATGTCAATCAAAGGAGCGGAGTTGGCGAAGAGAAGTGGCCAAGATCACATATCTTTCTACCAGTTGCTCAAGACTTTTTTCATTAGCCGTGGGTGGGCTGGGAGTGCTTCTGAGTAGGATTCATGAAGGGGTGCTATAAATTTTCAGAATGAATGAATATTCTTGTCTAACAGACTGGTCCTGTTACCTTAATATACTACTAATGCTCATGATAATATCATCCATTGTCACCTCCAATCATTGACTGCTCCCAGCAGTTCCAAATGCGCATACACAGCAGCATCCATGAAGACACACTGACCTGTTGCCTGCATGCAATGCTAGAAGTCTCATGCTCAAAGCATTGATTTAACCACATAATACTCTGAAAATACTCATACATGTAAGGATTTTAAAGAATTGCAGTGATTGCCACCAGACCACCAAAAAATCATACTTGTAAGGATTTTATAAATAATTGCAGTTCTAGAGATTCATCTGCGAAATCACCACGACTGAAAATTCTATTTGTAAAGATGTTAAAAGAATCGCCCGCTGACCTGTCGTTTAGAGATTCTGTTGACACTTCAGCTTACTGCGCAAACATCATTGTTTCTGGTGTTCTCGTAAGTTCGCCAAGTATACAATATGTGGAGAGCTTGAGTGGATATGGGTTTCATATAATTGTATAATTTGTTGCGCAGAGGGAATTGTCGGTGAGTCATGGAAGAAAGTATTTGTCGTGTTACACGGCGATGGATTGTTCTGTTGGTACAAGAAGAAGAAAGACTCCAGTCGAAAAGGATCAGTTCTTCTGCGGGTTTGTCACTGCCAAATATCAACCCCTGTCTTACTTGCCTCTCATATTAAAACGTTTTGAATATATTTTCGTGCAACATTATTAGTTATGTTACTAATTTAGGTTTATTTGTCATTTCTCTGTCTATGATCTTTCAATTTGTTATCTGCTTGCAGATATCAATTGCTTACTTGCTTTTCTCATCGTTTTAACTGCTTTTCTTGAGTTTTTGGAAAATTGTAAGAAAAATAGAGTACTTCTTGAATGGTCTTTCCGAATTGGTCACATTACATGTATATTGTGATAGTTTTTGTTTGTTGATAAATGTTGCAGGACGTATGCGAATATCTGACGGTTGGCTCGTACTGTCGAGCTATTCCATTCAGCCCTCAGTTACCTTCTGGTGGCCGACTGGATAACATGATAGCATTTCCCATGGAGCCAAATAAGAAGAGCAAGATTCACTTCTTTTTATGCGACAGCGAGCAGGAATTCAGGTAAGATTTTGATTTCTATTAACTTTAACTTCTCACTTGAGAACAGATTAACAATGGTAAGTAGAGTTATTTCATGATTGCTGTACAAATGATTTCATTTGCATCTTAATCACTTTTTAATTTATTAGATTTTTATTTGTAAAGTATCAATTGTGTTTCAGTTAGTTATCTGCCTGCAGATATCAATTTGAAATATTCAAACGGCATTAATTGTATCAGAATTTTTCTATTTTAAACTTAGGCTTGATCAATTCATGGGAGTCCTTAAGGGAAGTTTACAGGCTCAAACCCCAGAAATAGATGTTGCTGAAAAAAGTTAGCTTACCAACTTGAACCATTGCCCTGTGACCATTTACACAGAAAACCTCTTAAATGTTTCCTTGCAATGCCCTGGGGTCTTATTATCTTATAATGTTGGGTCATCCCTCTGGTGGGGAACATTTGTTATTTGTCTGATGTTGTTTTTGTTTCAGTGACTGGATGAGTGCAATAACCAGCACGGTAATTATACGATTATTTGCTTTTGTCTCTACATCAAAGTTTTTTTGGGTCAGTCATTAAACTGCTATTGTTATTGTTATTAGCAAGCAAACATTTGTAATGCACGGAAGGATGGCCCTTAATTCTCTTAAAGCAGGGGTTGTCAATAATTAACTATATATCAATTATAGAACCTCTATTTAATAATAATAATAATAATAATCTTTTCTTTAATTGAGCGCCTGCAAACGCACTGCGCTTTACATTTACAAGTTATGCAGTAATCTTAATTAAACTTAACTACCAACTGAACAGACAGCTTTGTAATTACACGGCGCTAATAGCAGCCTACAAAGCAAATCCGCCCAACGGGGGCTCAAACTCACTACCTCTCGCACTCTTGGCCAGCGTGTTAACCATTATTCTACCGGGCTCCCCGGTAGAATAGTCAACTAGAGGAAACATGGTTCACTCGCAAAAATCCCTGGTTTGTTAAATTTAAAAGTGCAACTGATGTTCATGATTTTTTAAATATTTCCATCCAGGCATTTGAATTTAAATAGTCGTGTCTCCTTCTTGTTGATCTTTATTGCCCAATAGCTATTATCATTTCAATTGTAATTGCCACTGAAATTTGTTAGTCGACTTTGTGGTGCATTTGCATTTTTTGTTTTGAATTCATAAATCCATATATAGAAAGTAGTGTATGTCTTAAGCCTTGTGAGTGAAGTAAAATCTTGATACTTGAGACAAGGTGGAGTGAAGTCTCAAAGCCTTGTAAGTCTCATAGCCTTGTAAGTCTCATAGCCTTGTAAGTCTCAAAGCCTTGTAAGTCTCATAGCCTTGTAAGTCTCATAGCCTTGTAAGTCTCATAGCCTTGTAAGTCTCTGTCTTCATCTGACATAGAAACTAATTCTGTGCCAATCTTTGGAAGGCTAAATAATTGCCTTTGTTTTTAGTAAAGTGTAGAAAGCCGGTGGATTAAGTGAATTTGCTCGAATTAACCTGAGCGTAAATCGTCATTATTTTTATCTGAATAATCTTTGTATTCACTTTTCAGTTTCCATCAGCAGCACCTCAACAAGAGCAGCAGCAACAGCAGCAGCAGAGTGTGCATCAGCCAGTGGTTGGTGCTGGACATACATACAATGCCTTTTCTCCACCTCCTTCAGCTCCATCGTCTGCACCACCACACAGCTCTTCCTCTCCTCCCATTGGATTTGAAGCTTTGACACGTATGACAACATTTGATTTTTTTTGATGACGGTGATGAGGAGGAGGAGGATGAGGAGGATGACGGACAATGATAACGATAACAAAGAGAATAATAATTGTGTTGAAATTTGTTAATTCTACATTCGAGTTTGGTGACTTTATGAAGAAATGAATTTTCAAAATAATAATAGTAATAATAATAACAACATTCAGAATTATAATAACAAAAGCAAATAGAAACTAAATAGAAACTAACAGTGATAATAATGATACTAATGACAATGATAATAGTAATTAATTAATTATGAGCATATTGTTTACGTATTATGTATACATGTATGAGCCCGTGTTACAGCGCCCCTTCAAGATTCTACTCAGAGGCACTCCCGACTGCAGTGCGGACACTGAAGCATAGTTTCACTCCAAGCGCATGAGCAATTGCAAGTGAATGACTTGCTCAGGGTCCCTACGCGATGTCTTGAGGTGGATTCAAACACGCAACCTGCCGGCTGTATGGTACCAAACATACCTCTACACCACCATGCAAGTGCGCATGTCTAATGCACCAGACCTCAACCAATGGTTCACCAGAAGCAAATTGTAGATTGGCGAGTACAGTATCTAGAATGTGCACTGAATATGTGCACTGGATATGTGCACTGGATATGTGCACTGAGCAGGGCAATGATATGTATGATGTGCTCTAATTTACAGTTTCCAGCAACACTTCTGCCCACTCTTCACACTCACCAAGTAACTATGCTGCACCCCAACCAATGTATGCCCAGGCGGGTCATCCTCCTCCTCAGCAGCAGGCATATCCACAGCAACCGTATCCACAGCAACCGTATCCACAGCAACCGTATCCACAGCAACCATATCCAGGGCAACCATATGCTCAGCAACCATATCCAGGGCAACCATATCCAGGGCAACCAGCTGGTCAGCCTTATCAGCAGAATCCATATGCTCAACAGTATCCACAGTATCAAGGTTACGGTTTGTTAAGATTATTTCTGTTGTAATTTTGAGAGATTTAAATAGTTATTCTTCATTTTTTTGAATTTGGCATCAGATTTACTCTCTGGAATTGCTTGTTGTCATATGATGAACATAGGTTGACTCCTCCCCATATGACCCTCCAAAATTGTTGGCAGTTGGGCCAGAACTCCAGCTGTTGAGTCCACTGTTCAAGCAGTTTGGGTCTGCTGAATGGGGGATATATGGACAACCCCAATTACGCCATCATGGATAATATTAAGAAAATTGTATTGAATATTGTGCTTTAAAACAATACTTTGTGGAAGAACAATTATAAGTCAACAGAAGATTTAAACTGATACTCATAAACTTTTTGATGATTACTAAGATGGCTGACTTTTTTATGTACAGTAGACTTTAAAGTACTTCTGAAAGTAGAGGTCAGAGCTATCCAATATATTCAGTCATTTGACTTCTACAGTCATTTATTACTACGTATACGTTTTAGAGCAGCTCACCTCTTTGCTGAAGATTTCCCCACCATTGACATTTCCTTCACTTAACTCTGTAGGATGTCACAGTTGACAAAAAAGGTCTCGTCAACTGCTGCTATTTACCATCTGTGAATTGTGAAGACGTGTGACTTGCCGCTATCCATAGTGGAGCATTTTGAGGATGTTCTTTTGCTGTTTTCTTGTATTCTTGACAGCTCTAGGGGGTTCTGTTGTGCCACCCACAAGTATTTTGTTTCAGGGGGCCAACACTAGTGACCCAGCCTGAAATTTTAAGCCAATACCTTGGAGCTGGGGGTGGTTGAACACTTCCAAGGTACTTTGCAAGTCCAGTCCTGTAGCTAACTTCTGCTTTCGTGTGGTACTTTAAATGCAATGTACTGATGTGAAGCAGTACACAATGCAGTTTGTAGAGTAGCAGGAGTGGTAGCTTGTAAAAACTCAATCATCATCAGTCGGGGGACTGATGATGATTGAGTTTTTACAAGCTTTTACAAGCTACTTGCAGTCTTATGTTAATTTTCTGGCTGGCTACATAAAATGTATGAAATGCAGTTCCATGCCAGAGTGCCAACATTTTACAATTTTTTCGTCGTTGCTTCATCGTGATACAATTTGCAAACTTTCCGTAGAATTAAAGAATTCTGTGGTAACAGCATTTTCATTTGTTTCATTGGTCATCATGATGTGTGAAGTTCATTGAATTCATTTCATGTTTGATTGTATGTGTCTGATGTTTGGACTGATTCAGGCGGCCCATCCTATCCTGGCCAACCATACCAACAGCCATATCAACAACCTCCTCAGACAGTTGTTGTTCATCGAGATCATCGTAACAAAGGGTCCGGAGGATTGGGAAACTTGGCGACTGGTAATTCCAGGCTCCGTCTCTTCATCTCTGGCATTCTCGTTTTTCTCCGATTTCTTCAATTATCTGGTTATTCGTGCTAGCGAATAAAAATAATGTTCAGTAATGGGGCAACAGATTGTTAAACCTGCCTTTGTTTTTATTATGTCGAGGATAAGGATTTTAGGTTCTTATACTCTACAGTCTACATTATAAAAACAAAGGCTGGTTTAACAATCTGTTGCCCCAGAACAAGTTCCTAAGTTCCGGATTTTAGTTTTTTTTTCGGGAGTCGAGTTAAATATATTGAGTTGAATTTATGTTGTGCTGTTATAATAGATTATAATAGAAGAGAAAGTTGTGTTCAGCTTTAAAGTTTGAATCTGTGTGAATATATCTCTAAGTTCTGTTAGATTTTGCATTAGCTTTTTTCATATTGTGATTTGTTTTTACTTTTTCCACTAAATTTATTGAGTATATCAAGTGTTATTTCTCTTCTGTTGTTCATTAAATGTGCTGATTAATATTCCATCAGATTGCTAACTCCTTAAATGCATTGAGAAATAATCCAAAGTTCTTCAGTTACACATTTATTTATTTATAACAGCTGTACAGAGGTTTTCTTTGTAAGCTCTCATCTCGGACATCTCGACCAATCTTTTACCTTATCTTAATCTCATTTGCCGATGTTCTGACAAAAATCGTACTTTCCTGTGTAACTCTTAGTCAGTTGCTTCTCATCCTTGTTTAGCCATCGTTGTTTACTTATTTAGTCTTCCACATTCTTTTAAAAATCCTAATCTCTTACTCTTACAATGATAAACAGTTTATCATTTTTTTCACGTGTCAAACTTACTCTTAGTTTTAGTCTCTCCCTTCCACTCATTTAGTTTTCCTTGTTCACCTTTTCTCCCTTAAATTTAATGACTTCTTCCTTCCATTTTCTCTCCAGCCGTATTCATGTAATGTTCATGATTTTTACATTTATGATTTGGAGACACCCATTTTTGGCAGTTGGAGCTCATGAAACGTGTCAACGTCGAACTGTTGACCTGAGTACTGTGTCTTGTTCTGTGTCTTTGTAGGTGTGGTGGGTGGAGCTGTGGCTGGTTATGCCGCCAGTCGAATGTTCGGTGGATGGGGTCATGGATTCGGATGGGGAGGCCGCGGCAGCTGGGGCTCGTGTAGCTGGAGCTCCGGCAGCTGGGGATCATGCAGTGGAGGAAGCTGGGGAAGTTTCGGCAGTTTTGACTGAGCTGATGAGAAAGTCTGCTTCCTTTTTGATTTTTATTCCTCCTAGCTAGATCTGACAATCAAAGTTTCCTTTCAGATTTGCTGTATGTTGTGATGTCCTTTGCACGAATCATTGACGATGTTTTCTCGTGTGTAGTTTTAATCTGTGTCTGATTGTTCGATTGTCGAGTTTCGTGTTCAGTATTACTGCAGAGGACAATGAAGAGGACAGTTTCAATTGAACTGATGATAGAAAAGAAGTCTGTCTGCTAAGCTTTATTTTCTATTGTAACTAGATCTGAGACTACTTTCAATTGAGCTGATGATAGAAAAGAAGTCTGTCTGCTAAGTTTATTTTCTAATATTGTAACTAGATCTTAGACTACTTTCAATTGAGCTGATGATAGAAAAGAAGTCTGTCTGCTAAGTTTATTTTCTATTGTAACAAGATCTTAGACTCGCAGTTTACACTCGAATTTTTGTGTTTTTGAGATCTCCTTGTAAGAAACTGTTAATGATGTTTCGTCCTGCATTATTTTGAATATTTTGTCGTTGTGTATTGTTCGGTTAAGGAGTTAGATGTGCAGTATTACAAATCAAATTTTTCGTGTGCTGGTAATAGTAGCAATTATTTTATTTTATTTGAAAGCAAAGTTGGTTAGCTTTTTATGATATAAGTCACAATTTGCTGTAGTTATACTGTTGTAGTTAATGTAGTGTTTGCTTTTAAGTTTACAATCATAAGGCATTTAGTATGTGGTCATAACAAGGTTTGTAAGGCACTGAGTTTATGATCATATCGCATCAAGTTTAAATTCCTAATGCATGTCACATTGAGTCTAAAATTATAGCGTCTTGAGTTTATGATCTTTTTACACCAAGTTTATGAACCAAATGCCTATAAGTAATTTTCTTGCCGGCTATTATATCTTATGGAGATTTACATCTCAGGCTCTTTCTATCCCTGACTTTGCTTTATAGCGCAAAATGTGACGTGGTTTTGGGACCATTCCATGTTCTCGGGTCTTTGCCTCTTCAAAACCATTGTATTCAGTTGAGGTTTTATTTTGTCAGTTCCAAAGCGCCTGTCTCTGATTTGTAGATCTTGAAATTTATCGATACATTTATCGTATGATATCTGCTCTTCAGTAGTGTTTTGTGTGCCATGATGACTTCTTCTATTGGCAACTTCTTATTGTTCCATGCTCAACTGCAATAGTTTTACTCTATGTGGAAGTTCTATAAATTCTTTTGCTCAACCAATTCTGGTTTCATAGCTTGACATAGACTCGTGTAATCATCCATTTGCATTGCTTTCGTTTTGTCCATACACCTTTTTCTGCATTCACTATCTAATGGCAAGATCACAGTCGATTTGCCCTATCTGCCACATATTTGCTATTTGGAACACTATTTTGCATTATGATCACGACTATTGCACCAAAGCTAGCTTTCGCTGTAAATTTCAATGTCTAGTCTGTCGATGGTAGATGTTTCTAGTGCCTGGCGTTAGTGTGCACTTTTGGATATATGTGTATATATTATATAAGGTAGTCATAATCAAATTTAAGTTCTATGGTACTGTACTTTTTGTATGGCATTTGAATATGTGTATGCTTGCTTTTTTTATTCATTTCTCACATTTTCTATAGCGCCCCTTTCAAGCTCCTTTAATACTCAGGGGTGCTGCTGACTACAGCGCGAACACTGCATTGGAGTTTCACGCCGAAGTGCACAAGCAATTGCAAGTTAAGGACTTACCCTGGTACTCAAAGTTTTTCTGTCTATGATAGTTGTATTTTGTTAGTTAGGACTTCCAAAGCTTATTTATTTTAGTTTAAAACCATGTACACAGTTAAATGTATTGTGAAAACAGTTTCAACAGTAATTACGTTTTTGTAGATAATTTTTTGTCATGATAGATCTGAGTTTGCAATATTCTCACTTTCTCATGAAGATAGTCACTGTTCTTTTTGAATGTTGTATTTGCTATTTGTGTATATGCATCTCCTAGTCATGTTGCAGCTGAAGTTTTTTATGCATGAATCAAAGTATTTACTTAAGTTAAAAGTTTTTGGACAGGTCATGATTGTATATCGGTACTGTGGTTATAGAATCTCATAAGTGAAGCCCTGTTCAGATTTAAATTGGGTTTCTTGTTTTAAATCTTAGATTAGTTTTCAGTGTTTTCTGTACAGAGTTTAAGATGTCCAAATTGTTTGCCTCTTCAAGTGACACAACAGGTTGAAATGTTTTTATCTAGTAATCATCGGTTATTCGTTGTACGCCAGTGCTGTCCAACGTGCAGGCCGCATGCGGCCCGCGAGGTGATTTCAAGTGGCCCGCACGGGCTCACAAAATTTTTGCACTTTGTGTAAAATGAAGTAAAGGGTAAAGTTACTGGTCGACTTGAGCGTTTATTTTTGTTATTGATGTTATGACAGTTGCCGATTTGCAATGCTATCAGAAAGGCCAATACAAAAGAAGGGGATTCTGGCTTCGACGAATTTTTATGAAAGCTAGAGCAGGAGGACGGAAATTCGCCCCGGTCATAAATTGGATCTTAGCCTAAAAATTGATTGCTCGACGTAATGAAGAGCTGAGCTGGCTAAACTGTATGGGCGACGAAACTGAGTGCAAGTCTGGGATAAACGCCACCGTGCACATTTTGCTGCTCAACTATAATTGTGAATCATGACAATCGTGGTTTGTGTAGTCTACATGCTATTATTCATTATTATTATTCCTGTTGGACTTGTCAAGCCCTTTCATAAACTGCTCAAAACTTTCCTCTTTGGCTATTCCTGAGTCGGGAGCATCTCTGATCAGGTATCCTAAACCGGCGGTAGCCTAAATAAATTTCATAGCCTATGTAAATAGATAGATTGATAGATTATAATCATTCCATATTAAATATTAACACTCGTTTCAATGTTAATGTTACATATTATCTATAAATTTTAGCCGCTGCTTTTTAGTTTTCTGTTGCGGCCCTCGGCTTCAAGAATCTTGCTTTTGCGGCCCGCAGTACCAAAAAGGTTGGACAGCACTGTTGTACGCTATTCAGGGCAATATGTGAACAAACTTCCAGTTAGATAAAAGCATTTGAATGTTTACCCGTAGACAGATGGACAATTTATTGGGGTTTTATATTGCTTCCTGCATAATTTTAATTCCAACAGATGCGATCTATACAAGTTAAATTCTTGAATGGTTAGATGTGATCTAACTAGTAATTTGTAGTCAGAGTACCATATTGATCATGTAACGGTTTTCATCAAGTTAATTTTAGCCAACTTTCTAAATGTGATGATTATATGCTAAGTGAATGAAAATACTTTCAAGGAAAGGTTTTACAAGTTTATCATTCTTCTCAAATATCTGTGTTCTGTCAGGAATCAACTAATGTTTTATCTTTCAAAGCCAGGCTGTAATTTTACATGCAACTGGTTACTTCTGTATTTAGAAATATGAATCTGTGTTGAAAACTGTGCTTCACTAGTCTTAATTGATATGTTGTGATGAATGTGTTGACTGGTCTACTACGCTGGTGAATAAACTGGTCTCCATGGTTGTTGACTGTCTCTGAGAAATATCATGGGTTTCAATTACATCTACAATTCTACAGTACATTAAATCTACAAGTTCTGCAAGTATAAGCAACGCTTCCATCAGTTGATAGAGTCAACAGAAATTACCGAGATTTTTCCGGCTATTGCTTCTAAAAAAAGAACTCTAACATCTGTATAAAAGTTGCAAATCACATAGATCTGCTTGGCTTAATGACGTGACCACCAAACAAGTGTCATTGCAAAGTCTTCTGTCCATGTTGTCGTTCAGTCGGTGCGAGTCTCCATCGTCCAGGTCTGTGTGTTCTGTCGACGTCGGCTCTCTTGTAGTCTGTTGAGGAGTCTGGTTGCTGTATACAGGAAGTGTGTCGTAAGACAATGGTTTTGTCTTGAATATAATTATCAGCTTATTTAATGCACTCTTCAAGCAGCACTTCTACAGCATTTCCCAGACATACATCAGATCTGCCCCTGTAGCCGATGCTGATGACCCATACAACCGCACTAGGCACAGCCCTTTAAAGTGTTCCTTTAATATGTGGTGACACATTCAGCCTCTGTCTGGTAACTACTGTGGACTTGTATGTCAATATCCAATGCTTCAGCAGATCATTTATGTATCAAACAGTATCTCACTATGACCAAGCCATGCAAGTTCTAACATAAGAATTAAGGCAAGTAACCATCCCTTTTACGACCATTTGTACCAGTTGAGCAATTCTTCAGTAGACCTTGTCATTCTCTACTATTGTCTCTGCAACGAGTTTCAATTCTACAAGACTGCTCAAGCTACACTAATTCTACAAGACTACTCAAGCTACACTAGTCGGCTACACAGTTGATTCATTCATTCATTCATTATTAGCATTTATATAGCGCCCCTTCAAGAAACTACTCAGAGGCGCTCCCAGCCCAGCCACGGCAAAAGAAAAAAGATTTAAGGGACTTAAGGAATAAGGATTGACTGGTCAGGTGGAGGAGATGGAGGTTAGGGGGGAGGTCATTCCAGATTGACGGCCCCACAACCGAGATTACTTCATATATTGATACAACGAACTATTTTTAGACTGCTCAAGACAATTGGTTTTGTAATTGTAAAGTTTAGATTCAGGGTTTATTTTCAATCAATCAATCAGCCGTTTATTGACATAGCAGCAAAAGAAATCTCAGGTAAACTAGAAATGAAGATAAACAGTAAGTTGGAGATTAATGTTCAGAAATCTGATGTTGTCAACAGGTCAACCCAAAAAATCAGCTTAAGCCTTTCTCATACCTGTATATTCAGAGATAGCTAACTAGTTGTTCTGACCAATGTGATTATAAACCAGATTAAATGGGTGCTATAAATAGAAAATGCGATAAATAAATAAACCAATGGGATTATGAATGTAGCCTACATGAATCCATAATTGTTATATCGCCTCTTCAAAGAAACTACTCATAGGTGCTCCCGACTCTAGCACGGCCTAAAAGAACAGTTCAAGTGCTTATAGAACGTGTTAGACCTAGGGAACAGGCATTTCCATACCGCCGACCAATCACAAAAAAGCACGGTTTTGCATTGATGGAGTTACGAGTTTAGCAACCAAGCATGTAGCCAGTACATCGCTATATCTCATATCCACTTGATATCTCTCGTTCCTCAAAGGCATTTCTTTTCATCGGGTTTCCTTGCTGAGAATGTCTCTGAATCAACGATCTTGCTCTGAATAGTCATTCGCGAGAGGCGCTATATAAATCTATGGATTCGAGACAAGGATTCGAGAGAAACCAAAGAGGTTGTATCGCAAACCAGACCAGTCTATTTCCAATCTCATCACGCATTCATCGTCTATGTTGGCTGCGGCGCTGCGTTCGCCACTGCCAAAGATTTTGCGAATGCGAATTCCGCCATTTTGTTCAATAATTTGCGTTACAAATATTGTTTCGAGATTTTTGAACAGACGTTCGAGGCTTTTCCTTTCCCCTATCGTTTGTTTTTGCGGGGAAAGAAAGCAAAGAAGAATTTGTGCAGCAAATGTATGTTTAGTAAATCAAACATTTTGTCAAAATCTAGTTATCTGTTGGCAATCGTCCGAGATTACGATCGTACGAATTCATAATCAAAATCTCAAGATTTCTGCAGAGTCCAGAGATGGTGATAACCGCAAGAACAAGCTTATTCAGAGGATAGGTTTCCCCCAAGAAACGGCTGCTTGCTGTCGCCCTTGCAAGCATTGATTAGAGCGACACCCAGACTTGATATTTTTTGGATTAAACGAAGAATTGAATTGAACTTGAACGTGCCAAAACCTCACGAATTTGAAGAAAATCAAAACTGAGTTTGATACTGCTCGAGATTGGCCTGTAATTTTTAATGAATTAATAAATGGAAGCCACAAATCTATAGTAAAAGTTAAAATATTTGCGTCTCTTCATGTCTATGTCTGAGAAATTATTTATAATTTGCGAACAAAGTTGTTTGCCTATTTTCTTCAGACGATCAAAATCTGCAGTTTTATGTTTGGCTTTGATTTTTACAATCTGTTTATTTTGTCAATCCAGATGTCACGTCGAAGGCAGAGGTCGTGGAGTTCAGACTCCTACAGCACGTCTTGTAACGAGCGATACAAAAGGCAACGTCTGTCTCCATCTGCTTACCGTCGAAATTACATATGTGATTCAAATTATTACAAATACTCAACTTACAGGTTTGTTCATTCTAGGTCAGAAGCGTATCTGAGTATTTAACTTGAATAGGTGCTGTATTCAGTAATTTAATGGATATTGGATAGATAAATGAGTGTGCAAAACTTTTCTTAAATTGAAGGCTTAAGATTATCATTTGACAGCAAGTGTGTTTAAATGTGACTGAGAAGCCAGGTAAGATCTTTGTTAAAGTGTTGGCTTAGCAGCAACACCGAATAGATTATCATAAAAGACTGAATATAGTTTGTATCTTGCATGTCAGTCTTAAGTATTGCCATGTCTTCTTGAGATCCTGTTTTCACAAATTTCATTTTCTTTCAAATGTTTGCTGTCACTGCAGAAGAGACTACAGTTCTCGTACAACTGATCAGCAGTACAATTCCGGCCGCAGATACAGTTCCGACGAACGGCACTACAGTTCACGACAGCACTACAGTTCGGTGAAGTCAAGAAGCAGACGCCATTACCGCCACAGCCGATCCAAGTACAGCAGACAGTCTTCACGAAGGAGTCGGAGTCGGGATGGGTGGAGGTCGAGTCGACGTCATCGCAGCTATGATCGGTATTCAAATAGCACCAGCAGTGGCAGCAGTCGCAGCTGTTCGCCATGGGTAAGTGGCATTCTATTGGCTTTGCTATTGACATGGTTAATCCATGGCCGCCATTCACTATTATTGTTCTTCTTTTGTTAGGGTTTTGTCAGGTACGTGTGCTTATGATACTTCTACTGAAGATAGCGTTCTCCTACAGCTGCACATAGCTCTATTATGGGTAATCATGCTTGTACAGTGATGATGTTACGCTATGGCAAGCTGAAACATCTGCTTGATCATTGGTTTAAATTGTATGGTCTTTTTAACCAAATAATAATGAGCATACACTCGAGTATACGGGACGGGAGGGGGTCATGACGAATGTGGATCAAACTGTGTTCTATTGTATTGACATCTGTTGATATATCAAGGTATTGCATTTGTGCAAATTTACGTCATATAGACCTTTATGACATAATTATGAGCAGAATTAGGTGAAAGTTACAATTAGAATGGGAACCTAAATTTGTCACTCAACCTATAAAAATGGGCATTTAAATCCCTGCATATGTAAGTTATTCAAGGTGGCAGGACTTTCGTGGATGAATAAAAAAATATTTGGGGGTTGTACTTGGGACAACTTTGAGCACCATAAAAATGTTTGTCTTACTCTGGATGGATTAATGGATAGGAAGAGAGATAAAACGAGATGCAGATTGATGTTTTTTTATTATGTCTGTCTACAATCAAACTGTGACTGAGATGTCACAAGTTCAAAATTGTTTACTCTTTAGATAGGGCCCCCAGAAATTCGCGATCTTGCGCAGCGCAATTTTTGCGCAAATTTCAAGGTTTAACGCAACAGCGCAAAAATTGGCAATCCGCGCGATTTTAGCGCAAATTTTGACAAAATCTTGCCAATTTATCTAAATTGGGCTTTGATTGACTTAAAATCACCGCGGCCCATGCCAGTTCAGTTCAACATAGCAACGACGACCGATGTGCGTTAATCAAAATGGCGTCCGCAGAATGGAATGAAATCATAGTTGAATTTTTAGTTAAAGATCGATATTTTTGGTAGAAACGCACAAACTTATAGTATAAAAAATTCCAGAACTTCACGGCCACACAATAAAATGTGTTAGACGAAGTTTCTCAAAGCGGTCAAACAGCAGCGTCGCTTGCTGTCTTGGCTTATGACAGAACGAACGCATTTAATCTATAGGCGTCAGGCGTGCACACAAAGACGGAAAGCAAGTACTCAGCACGTTGTGTAACTTGGTGGTTCATTATAATATAGGCTATATAATACTATTTTGAAGTTACATTTGTAATAAGCGTAGATTTCGGTGGGCGTAAATTTATCAAAATTCAAATTATTTGCGATCGTCTGAATACATTAATATTATGGTTATAGGAACTTTATAACTGCATTTTTGGCTTGTTTGTCTAATTTCTAGAACGCCAAAGCTTTACATTAAATGACAAAAACACTGTTAGATACTTTGGTACACTGATTCAATGAAAAAATAACGAACATTTAGATTTTTTAACTTGCGCAAAATTCGCGCAAATTTATCGTTTTTGGTGCGCAATTTTTTTAATTTTTTGGCGCAAATTTCTGGGGGCCCTATTTAGATGGTTATATGGAAATATTACTGAGATCCCTCATCGTCACGCCTTACTCAAATAATTTTATGCTCATTGTTTACGGCCTAGAGGTGGTTACGATTTGCAGTAAGGAGTGAGAATTCATGTGAAGTGCTAGCTGATGAAAATTTAGCAAAGAAAGTTGTGAAATAATGAGTTTTGTGAATAATTCAGGAAATGTTTTGTGGGTTCTGTTCAGTGCAGATACATATGAAAGAGATTTAAAGAGAAATCCCCAGATGAGTGATGTTAGAAAGTTAGTTGGTTTCTTTTGAAGAAGATGAGGATGCACTAAAATACTGAAAAATCGCATTTGTACTGGAAACTTGTAGCTAAAAGAAGACAAATCATGTATTGAGGATACTGATTTCTTAATATTAATATGTTTAAAGTTTGAACTGAAGTTAATTTAAATTGGAAAGACCATGGAGAGTAAGACAGGCATAGGATTATTGGGAAGTGCCTGGCATCATCACTGGGCATACGATTTTAAAATTGAATCCTGTGTGCAGCTGTACTAGTCTCTGGCTATTTGCAATTTTCGATTTATTGCATTACATTGCGGTCATTGGGATTTTTTTACAAATTTTAAGTGCAAAAAAACTGAGCTGTTTTGACACATCGTGATTGGATGTGGTGTGTTGCGTGTTGTTGTCTATCACATGACAAATATGATCTCATCTGGTGCTGAACAACACTTCCAACTGATGATGATGACCATTTGGAAATCATATAGAAGGATAGAGAGGTCTTGCGATCGTCCAGTGTCGACAACGATAAAGAAGGTCACCTGATATGCAGAGGAGGAGACATTCTACACGCAAGATGTACTCTCGCTTTAGTAGTTTTACTCACTCATCCCTGATGTACTGACTGCTTTTAAAACAAAGACAAAAACAAACAAAATTCCAATCTAGACTGATTCGATAACAGAATGCTCGTACCGAGGATGCTATGCTCTCCGTGTAGCAATTGTCTGAACTTGCCATTTTCTTCTGTTTCGTTTTAACGCAACAGCAACCTTCTTTTTATAGGAAGTTTTACATGTTCAATGGAGCATAGGGTGGAGATGTTGATCGTAATTTGTAGAACTTTGGTCCTTCTGCCAGTGACATTGATGACTCTAAGTGTTTCTCGCCTATGCTGTGCTACCTAAAGTTTATTCATCTTGCCTTTGATGACAATTCTGCCTTTTGATGCATTCGGCAAATCTTATTCTTGTCTTTTATGTTTTGTGTAGCTGTTTCAAACTCAGCCATTTAATGCAAAAGACATGCAGACTAATTTTCTTTATTGGATGTTACTTGCATTTTACTCTTGCCTTGCTAGCACTTGAAATATGATGTTCTCCAGTTCCCTAGTGTCTGCCTTTTTATGCATTCTGCTAGTGAAAGTCCTGTCTTGCTCTTGTCTTTGGTATCTTTTGTAACAGTTTTCAAACTGAGCCACTGAATGTAAAAGACACCTGTCTATTTTTTCTGCTGGATATGTTTCTTACTGTAACTCTTGGATTAGCAGTACTTGCAATATGATGGCTTCCAGTAGCCCTAGTAGTATCAAGTATTAATGTCTGACTTACTCCTGAACTTAAATTGCCTGTAAACCCAGCAGGTATTTGTGTTGTTGCTGTCCTTGAACCCTGAAGATTTTTTGGATATCATACTTATCAGATATTTGGGGAAAATTGTCAGGCTGGATGACTGTGACCCTTGGAATCTGGTGACTGACAATACTGACTGCTGCATACTTAGCCTTAGTTCAGAATAGACAACTTAAGCATATGGATGAACATGACATTTTATTTAAAAATTGATAGCATATCGGCTTCCTGTGCAGCAAACTTAGCTTGTTGAATGCTGCCACAGCATTATATCATGGGCTGTTAGGTTTATGTACTTTCTCGCTAATTAGAAATTGTATAGCAATAGCAAATTTTTAGAATAATACTTTAAAATATTTCAGAATTGAAAATGTTCCTTCAGAAACCATTTTAATGTGTTGGCGTTACAACTTTTGTCATTAATTCAGAAAACTGCAGCTTTTGCATATTTCAAGTAATTTCATTTTTGCCATAATTGGTTTATGCCATATGATTGAATAGACTTTAGGTTGCAAGCTAGAGATTCTGAATAGGTGTAAGCATTGGGTTTCAACATTAAGGCACTCTGCTTTTGTGTACAAGTTTGCCATGTTTCTTTTAATACTTGGTGTCACTCTTATTTCAGATCAAGTTGTTCAAGTTCTTGGTGAAGGAACTTTTGGAAAAGTTGTTCAGTGCAAAGACTTGCGAAGGTTTGTCGTGCCTTTCATGAAACTTGTCTGCTTTCCACTTTGTTGTCTAAGAGTGTTTGCCACTCTAATCTTCGAATAATACTGACATTTCTTTGAATTGTGATTATATTACCCTCAACTGACCCACGTGCCATAGAGTGTACCCACGAGGTTATGATGACCAGCATGTTCTAAGTGTACTAAGCAATGTTAGCATAATTAGCATATTCTATTGTTATTTATGTATGTATATTGTATATATGAGCACTTGTTATAGCACCTCTTCTAGGTTTCTACTCAAAAGTGTTGCTCATGACTCATGGACACTGCATCGGAGTTTCATGCCGTAGCAATTCCGAGTGAAGGACTTGCTCAGGGTCCCTACGTGGTGGCTTGAAGTGGATTCGAACCCGGAACCCTCCGGCTCCAAGGCACCGATTATACCCCTACACCATTGCGCCTCCACATACCCGTGAACCACCGCGCCCCACACTATTATAATGACGTCCACTGACGTATCAAAGAATTTTCAAAGTATTGTATTTTTAAAGTCTTATGTTGTTTATATAAGTAAGCATAGAAATAAATGGAAAATGGGAACCTAAATGTGTCGTATGATTAGTGAAAATGAATGTTTTTGATCTACACATGTTAAAATGGCAGCCCATGTGGACAAATTATAGATTCGGGATTAAACTCACCATTTTCTTGAAGAATTAGATTCATGTGATGACTGCAACCTTCTATGGCATGTGTCTCAATAAATCTGATAATTATAAATTACTGTGTCAGGTAATGAAAATAAAATAGTTTTAGCCAAAGAAAATACCGACTCAAGTTCACAGATGGCATGGCGGAAAAGTGAGATTGAAATATTGGGCAACAGGCGAGCTATTCTGGCGGATAGGTTTTAGATTTCATGCTTTACCCATAACTCGGGGCAAGTGTGTTGGATAAGGAGATTGTAATTAATTTTAATTAAAAAATTTGAAACAGTGCCCTATGTATAGCAATTTTGTAAAGATAATAACCTGTAATGAGATGTTCTTGCAAAGATAGTATTTTCTGGTCATTTTTGGAGCACGTTCCTAACTGAAGATTGAGCATGTGAGATAGGTAAAATATCCATTGCACTATTTTTCTAAATTTTGTCTGAATACCTTCAAATTAACTGTTAAAGTCTGTTTTGTAAACAGGAATAACGAAGATATTGCGCTGAAAATTATCCGAAACATTGAGAAGTATCGAGAAGCAGCGAAATTAGAGATCAACGTCTTAAATAAAATCAACGAAAGAGATCCAAGAGGAGAAAGGTCAGACATACGACACATTTGATGTACTGTCTTCTGTAATGACTCTGATGTTACTGTCTTCTGTAATGACTCTGATGCTACTGTCTTCTGTAATGACTCTGATGCTACTGTCTTATAATGCAATGTCTCTGTTTTAAATACAGAAAATGTGGACCATGTATAGTATATTGATAACTATGTTCCCAACCATATAATCGATTTTGTGGATCATTCCTTGGAAATAGCTCAGTCAAGACAGTTTGGACATATGAGTTGTCGTTATTGAACTTTAGCTTCCTACAGACTGCCGCACCTAAGTGCTTTGTAGACAACTATTTCACCTAACAATTCGCACTTTTTCTGCCACACTAGAAACCTGAATGCAATAACTTGAGAACAGGAATAAATAGTGATTATTATTGTTATTAATTAAACTTGTAATGCACACACAGTAAATTAAAGTTCTCTGAAATGTGAATCTGAGGTGTATGTCATCAGCTAACAGAAGAAGATGAAGTTGGATATAATATCCGAGTGATCATAGTGTTGGAACTTGTGTTTTCTTGCACCATATATAAACAGGCAGTTCTGTTAATTATACAGAGCTTGATAAATCTAAACCTAGTTATGATGTAATGTTGTATTTATAAGCAAGTTCTTTTGGCATAATCCAACTGTTGCAGCTGTATGCTGGACAGGTAAATGACTTGAAGGTGTATTGCTTGTGACCAACATGGCAGGATGACTTGTTTAAAATCCTGTCCTTTTCAACATTATTTCTGTAACAATTGCTTCATTGTCTGTAATGGAATAGAAGAGGTCTGTTTTGGTGGAAACGTGAATTTTTCAACTGATGAAGGCCACTATGCTTCAATGTATTTTTGCCAATTTACAGTTTATGTGTACGAATGTTGGACTGGTTCAACTATCATGGTCATATGTGTATATCATTCAACATGCTTGGCCTCAGTGTTTTTGAATTTCTGGTAAGCTATTTAAAAGCCATGTTTTGTACCTATTGTTTTGCTATGCATGCGGAGAGAAAATGAAATACTTGCATAAGTTGATACTCAGCGAAAGATATTTGTAAAGGCACTTGATAAAGTTCTGTTCACTGGAACCTGTCAAAACATTTATATGGCCATTATGTGCTTAAATTTGTTTCATACCTACGCTTTCTTTGTTTTATGGGCAAGATTTGGGAACATATTATTTGAATAAAAACTCAGATAATTGCTATCAGAAGAAGTAATATTGATCAATGTAAGGTGATTCTGATTCGTGTAACAGACTTTGTGCTGAGTGTGTAATGGAGTACAGCTGTCTTGAAAATGATTTTGTCTGGTTGACGTCTTCTTTTGATGGTTGGATGAATGCAATTCTGAACCATATATCTGACCAGTTGGATGAATCTCAATGATGAATAGGTGTGGATAGCATTTAATAGGTTAAATGAAACCGATTCGTATTAATTAGCAGCCACGAAGTTTCTTTCTTGTGACAGTTTCGTCAGGTAGTTGAAAAGTGAGAGAAGAACTCGATTGACCAAACAATTATTTCTGCTGGTCAGAATGATCACCAGTTATACTTTAGAGGAAGACATTGATGAAGACAAGCAGAGAATTTTGCAGGAGATATAAATGAGGGCGTAACATCACTTGCATAGCGCTATTGGGAGCAATGAGTTTGACAAATGACCAAGGACGGTGGAGTCATCTATTTGTACCCATTGCTGTCAAATGGTTGGCCTCAGGAACTGATGATGAAATGTTATAATTAAAACTTAGTATTTCTTGTGGGTTTTTAACAATTCTCAGTTTAACTGCATTGCCTCACTTGTGTACTTGTTTGATTGATGTATTGTGTAGCTAAATCTTGGCTGCATGGAATGCTAGTTTCGAAAGATAAACGTTTAAGAGTATAACTGCAGCTGAAAGTGGCCGATCTATTGCAGAAGCAGATGATGTCTATGACATCAGTAGAACAGTTCTGAACTGGCTTAAGCTAAGGGGGAAAAAATAATGGTGTGTTTCCAGTAACAGAGGTTTAAAAATTTGGGTGGGTAGGTAGAATAATATTTTTATTTTGGTAAAATGTTTTTATGCAGTGATTACCCGAAAAATTATACCACGCTTTTTTGCACAAAGGTACACGCCGCAACGGTAGTATGTGTTCTAAGCGAGTATAAACTGCTATTTGCAGAATGTCTGTACCTACAAACTGCTATTGAAAAACAATCTTATTAATTTCAATTTGTTGCCGGGCCAAGATCTGTCAACTAACCTGTGTGTCTGCTGCAGATTAGCATATTCTATGTGCCCAGTTGAAATACCCAAATATAAACACCCTGGCACGTGCATTGTCAAACACTAAAATCAAGTATAAAATCAATTCTTTTAAACTTGTTATCAACAGACAGCAAATAATAAATTTGTTTATTGGATGGATGCGGTCATAGTTGTATCAAACACGCTTGGCGTTATGACACCATAGAATGAATATTTTCTTGTGTTTCATTTTGATCTCTATAAGCAAGATTTCTAGTATGCATTTGTTATTTTAATATTGCAGAAAGAAAACAACTATCAGCCGTACACAGTCGACCAAGTTCGACACATGGCCTTTCAGCTCTGCAAATCTGTCAAATGTTTGTATAAATTGGTTACGGTAGCATTTAAAATTCTTTTAATTGCAATGAAACATCTTCAATATAGACTTTCTTTCATTATCAGTCTTGTTCAGAGCTTGCTTAACTTCTCTAATCATTGATCCTGGGTGATGCAACAAATTAAGCTGAGATGTGGAGTATTGATTGTCCTTTCTGTAAGTTTAAGTTACACTGAATGGTCTTCTCCCATCCGTTCGCTCTGCCATCCTCTCTGGTAGTCTTTCGTCATCTTTCTCTTGTCTAAAGACCTGCCTTTTCTCTCGGAGTTGCACGCACTGGGAGCGCTTCTGAAAGGCTCTTGCTGCAAGAAGCGCTTTACAAATGGTCAGATACGATACGATACTGTTGATGGTTTGTGATTTCTAAATTACTGTCAGTATCTGTGGCTTGCTTTACACACCTGGCCAGAATATGCACTCCTTGTTGGTCTGTGGCCACTTGGTTTTCAGGTGGGTCCACACTTATTTCACAGATGACCTCCATACTGAAGATCATTCCACCATCTGCTGCACATGGGTGCTTTGCATTGCAGTTGCTGCTCTCAATAAGACACAGATCCTTGCGAGGTCCAAGTGGGAACTGTATTCATCTCTTTGTACAGTTAATGCCACTGGAGTGTTTATAGGATAAGTTCTTGTGCATAATGATTTGCCTAGTTGCATAGAAGCTGGTCAGTTCTGCTTTCATTGTAGTTTATTTCATTTGAAGACAGAGTTTGTACATCTGTTCATAAGTTGACAACAGTTATGAGCATAGCCAACTAAATTACTTATAGCTCTTGGAATTGATCACGTAAGCTGGGGAGCAAAAAACAACTCTTGCTGTCGTGTGATCTGTCTTAGCTGCAGTTGACTTAACGTTGTTGCCTGTTGACATTACCAAGTGTGCAAGCTGCTTTTGGAATGTTGACCTGCAACTTCTTTCTGCCATCATAAGAAGTTGGACTACATGTACAGTGCATTTGGCATTTCCCACTTCCAATGCAGCGCTTAGATTCACTTTAACTGAATGGCTACTGAAGGCATTATAGTTTGAAGGCTCCAACTTTACTAGTAAATGTCAGTAGCCAGTTTTGCACAGTGCATGTGATGTGAGTTACTCTTCAGTTCCGGTGAAGTGCATAATTTCGAAGTAGTCATGAGATTGGCAATTCAATATACATCCACATGTGTACGAATGCATTCATACATCCACTTAATGCATACGTAGGAATGTTGATACTTGTGATTCTAAAAGCAGTTTTGCAAATGTGGTTTTGCAGTTCTTCACGACAACAATTTAACACACACCGACCTCAAGCCAGAGAACATTTTGTTTAATAACTCCGATGCTGACACAGTCCTTAATGTCACCAAGGTTAGTTGCTGTTCAGCACGATTGATATCTTTCGTTTGCAGTACAGTGATATTTGTGTTTGTTTAGATTTTTGCAGGTTGTATAAAACTTTTTCGTCTTTTATTCTTTTCCAAAAAGTTTTTTCGTTTTATATTGTTTGGGTCATTTTTTCATTTTATTTTTTATGTAACTTTATTTATTTACTGTCTGTTATTTTTTCCTTAATTTTATTTATGTCTGATATTCCTTGCATTTTCACCGTATTTTCAAGGATTCAGCTTGTCTAACTGATGTCATTGCTTAATTGTTTTAACGTCATCATTTTATAAAGATGTCTACATGTCCGGGGGGGATAATGTCCTTTTCCCGGCTAACATTGACATGCTTGCAATTTGCAATTGGACATCTACAGCATGCCAATTATTTAAACAGTTTTAGGGATATCCTTAATCTTCATGACATTGCAGTTTAGTAATGTTGAAATTGTATTTCTTCTGTTGTAAGAAGTTAATTATTTTTGCATCATGTGCTGTCTGTATTACTTTCTTTGTCACTGGCCGTGAATCATTGAGGAGTGAATGCAGATTGTTTTATAAGGTTTTCTTCTTTGTTAATTTCTCAGATATGCAGAGACTGTTTGAAAGTGTTTAGTGCATTTCTAATACATGCTGTTTACATACTCGCATGGTCATTTGTGTGTTTGTTGCAGAACAAGGATTACCATCACGTCAAGTGTCCTGATATTCGTCTCATTGATTTCGGTTCGGCTACGTTTGACTACGAACATCATAGCACCGTTGTTTCCACTCGACATTACAGAGCACCGGAAGTCATTCTTGGTACGTTGAGCTATTAATGTGTTACCTGCAACTTTTATAACGGCAATGAGCTATGTCTTCCTGTTATTTGAATGATTCTGGTTGGTTGGTTTGCGGTTTAAAAAGCATTTATCTTAGACCGTGCTCATCTTGGGATAGCAATGTTACTTCACTGCTAGTGTGTAGATTATCTCACATTTGAAACTTCCCAACTGTATGCATTGTTTAATGCATCATAAATATTCAATGTTATTCATGTTAACCTTGCATGATGATTTAGGTTGCGTGATGATTTAGGTTGCATGATGATTTAGGTTGCGTGATGATTTAGGTTGCATGATGATTTAGGTTGCATGATGATTTAGGTTGCATGATGATTTAGGTTGCATGATGATTTAGGTTGCATGATGATTTAGATTGCATGATGATTTAGGTTGCATGATGATTTAGGTTGCATGATGATTTAGATTGCATGATGATTTAGGTTGCATGATGATTTAGATTGCATGATGATTTAGGTTGCATGATGATTTAGATTGCATGATGATTTAGGTTGCATGATGGTCTAGTTATTAAGATGCTGGATTGTCAGCTGAGAGGGTCAGGGGTCACAGGTTAAGTTGCTCATCCATCCAGAAGTGTCAGTCGTCAGATCTTGAACGTAAGCCTATCTCGTGAATTTATGTTTGCTATTCAGAAAGATTAATAGAACTTGTGAAACAATGCACTGATATTTATTTATTTATGAGGAACATACATAATTACGTTGGATTGTTATGACAGAAGCACATAGTTAGATGATGGGTCTAGTGAGTGGTGTTGGACCATGGCAGTTTGCGTGTATCAGATCTCGAATCCAAAGTGTTGTATCTGAGTTTTGCTTGAATCTAGCTGAAGTTGACCGCAGAGGGTTAAAATCGAGGCCACAGCAGAAATTTGTTCCATGCTCACATATGCAGAGGCTAAGAAAATTGAGTTGCTACAGCTTTATTGCTGCTTCAGGACTTACATGAGAGCCTGCTATTCTCTGTTTACTTAACCTGTTTGGTTTATAGTGATATCACATGATTTTCATGCAATATTTAATCTATGGTGAAATATTTAATCTATGGTGAAATATTTAATCTATGGTGAAATATTTAATCTATGGTGCAATATTTAATCTATGGTGCAATATTTAATCTATGGTGCAATATTTAATCTATGGTGCAATATTTAATCTATGGTGCAATATTTAATCTATGTTGCAATTTGATTCTTACAGAATTAGGATGGTCGCACCCATGTGATGTGTGGAGCGTTGGTTGTATAATATTCGAGCTCTACACTGGATATACACTATTCCAGGTATATTAAGACTTAAGACTGCTGCTGTGCTTGTGTAGATCTACATAATGGAATGAGTTTCTCTAGCTGCGACACGATGCAAATTTGTGATTACAATTGCCATGCTATATGCTTAGGACTTGTTTCCATCTGTGTCTGTGTGACATTGTGATCGCTGGAGTGGCCTGTTCTGTAATAATGGGACATAAGATAGCTCCACGCTATCTTGTGGCCTATTGTGCTCCGTTATCTTCTCTACCCTTCATTCCACCTTTTGGTCATCATTTCATGGTCACTTGATTGTCTTGTGGATGCATTCTTCTATGGCCTAATCTAAGAGTTTTGCTATTGTCAGGACTTCTAGCTGAAGCTGGCTGCCGCAATCCTCAGGGCCAACTGTTTCTCTTTGTTTTGATCAGTTCGACAGACGCCTGAAGCCTCTCTTTTTATCATTGAAAACACTGGCCGGTTCGGGAGTGTCAGATCTTTAGTAGCACTATGTAAATACTTGATTTTCAGTTATGATTGTGCCAAGATTGCCAGTACAATAGGATGGGTTGAATTAGCTTAGGCCTTCTTTGAGAGGTTGGGTTTAAATTTTGCAATGTGTGTGTGTGTATTCGTTTAATTGAAAATGACAAGTCAGGGTGACAAACCGCACCCAGTTACACGTCAGCGGCAGCCATAGGCAGGCACCATCAGTTGCTAAGACACAACATAACAAAACACGCCAGAAACGGCGCTCATCCAAAACTCTAGTCTACGATGTTACAGAGTCACTTGACAGACAAAGTCATCTATGGGCAAAAACGACGCCCGAAAGCAAACGTGAGTCACCACCGACGAACTCATTATGAGTCCAACCGAAAGTTTCTCGTCCGATGTTGAATGTTGGACCGAGTTTATAGAGTCCCTTGATCTGATGTTGACAGCAGCTGCAGCGTCCAGACTTCATTCTCGTCCCATCCATGTATGCGGAAAGGAACGGCAATCATTCGCAAGGTGGCGGAGGTGTTGTGGCAACCTGGCATCCCTTGTGGGTTGGTCGCAATGGATCCGTCCAATGGCGATCGGCGGTAGCGTGGTCCTGGCCAGACTTACGAAATGAATTTCCATCCAAAACATCCACGAATTGGAGTCGAAAAAGTCAGGCGCACAGTCACGAATTAGGAAGTCATCAATAAATTCAGATGCTTTCGAGCGTCTATCGCTCAAGACACAATAATCTGATAATCTGCCGTAGAAGCGCAGAGACTGGATCAACGACCAACATGGCCGCCGACCATAGAGTTGCAATAAAAGCTTGTGTGGTGAAAAGTAAGGAGTTTGCAGCAGATAACATGTGAATAATTGCAGTATTGTAACATGTGAATGGCAGTATTGTAACATGTGAATGGCAGTATTGTAACATGTGAATGGCAGTATTGACAGGAAACCGAGAATATGGGAATTCAGGAGAAGATGGGGAAAGCATTTTTGCAATTAAATTTTGTCAATGGCAAGTCTTGCCAGTGTCATGGATGTGATTGATGGTCAATTGGTCATTGTTGAGTAAATACCTGTTGCTATTACAATGAAGCTTAATAATTTCTGTTTGACAGACTCATGACAATTTGGAGCATTTGGCAATGATGGAACGAATCCTTGGTGATATTCCGTACAACATGATAAGAAAAACAAGGTAAGCATTTATCATTTAGTGCAAGTTTTTAAAGCCATGCTCTAATTAGATTTCTTAGATTCTATTTTATTTCGTGGTTCTGTGTGTTCACAGCAACTGAGATGTGGAATAGACAATTTAAAGAACTAGAGTGTAGTGTAGTAGGGTTGTGAAATTTTACCGCTTTGTGCAAGTTTGCCTGATATCACATGGCTGGAATTAATTTTAGTCAGAATAACTGCAAATCTGTTGGATGAGAATTCTGAAACAGTTTGTTACTTGATTCTATTCTTCAGGAAAAGTAAATACTTCTATCGTGGTCGTTTGGATTGGGATGATGAATCGTCATGTGGACGCTACGTTAAAGACAACTGCCAACCACTTCAGGTTCTTACATTTGTTTCTATCTCAATCAGGATGTAGCTAATCAACCAGTTTAACATTATTGCTGTGCTATGTAGTAAAGTAGTTACATTTATGTGGTGTGGCTAAAGATTGAGGGCAATTTTGCTCAGGACTTGTTCTCAGAAGGCCAAAAACATGGTTTACTGGAGGAGTATGTAACACATAAACAATTAAACGAAACACTGCAATTTGCTAATAGTTTAACCCACGAACATTCTGGAAAACCACAACACTCTTGAGTGCTGAACTGATGGAATCTGGATAGTTTAATGAAATTGCTCAGTTTTATCCCCAGTTTTTAGGGGTTCTTTTGGTTTGCACTTGGTCCTGTAGACCTCATACTTTCATTCGTTTAGTTCCCAACCATTGACCTTTTATTATTGATATTAGTGTTTTTACTTTGCAATTTGGTTATGTGTTGCCTGTTTGTAAAGATTATTCCTGGTAATAATTGTCATCGTTTCTGTTATTATTCTTAAAGAGTGTATGATTTTAAGATACATGATGTTTCTTAACACGTTGGCTGCGATGGACGTGTTAACACGTCCCAAATTGAGTCATTTAACACAGCAAATCAGCGGCCAACGTGTTAAAAGCATTCTTTCTATATAGGATTTGAAGATTAAAAATCAATTGCGATTGATTGGTGCGTTTCCTGTCTACTTAACCCTGAATGCTTGTATACTGAGTTGTGGCCGTGTTTTTCTCTGCACAGAAATACATGCTGTCTGATTCTGACGATCATCGGTTCCTGTTCGATCTCATCCGCCGAATGCTCACGTACGACGTTAGGGATCGACTAACGCTAGGAGAAGCAGTTCAACATATGTTCTTCCGAAAACTTTTCCCCAATTCACGATACGATGTGGGAAACTATGGCGCTCAGTATTGCAATTACCACGGCAACAGTCTGAGCCGATGAGCCTCCCCCTCCCATCGCTTGATGCGTACATACAATTGATGCACCTATTGTCTTCAACAAATGTATATAGCGTTGTCTTCTTTGCAGATGAGAAGAATAGGAAGTAATGTTGTTCTGCAGATTAGACGATTTTTAATTTATGTGCAATTTCCTGACAGATCTGCTTTTTGCGTTTTTCGACTGTTGACGAAGAATTGACTGAATTTGTCGTTTAACTCATCGTTGCCGTTTTCTGTTTTCATTCATTCTGCTTTTTGGTATTTAATGCCTAGGGTCTGTGTTGGCAGTTGAGTGATACAGGTGGAACAATAACGTCCTATTTAAAGTCATGCTTTCATATCATGTTATGCATCGGTTGAAAATTAACGATGAAGACAGAAACTGACAGATATGTAACAGCTGTAAAGATTTGTAAACATCTGCGTCGTTAATACCATGATCTGAGAGAAAACTGAACAATTCTGCTGATTTTAAATTGTGTACGAAGTTTATGGTGGTGACGTTACTGGCAGTAGGTGTCTATATGCGAAACTGACTGCACAGCACAGAGGTGGCACCAGACATTTTTCGTAACCAGGCCATAACCAGGGAAGTCAAACAAGTAACTAGTACAGTTGGCAAATTATGCCCCATATAAATTCTTGGCAGGGTATATTTTTGACAGCATTGTGGGCAAACAGGACAAAGGCTTTTTATCAGGCATTGCTTTACTGTAGCGTCCTTAGTCCCCACTGACTGCATCAGTGCTCTGCATACATTGTATGTCAATTATGCAAATTGCAAACATTCATAAATATTTTTAATGAAATTTGCAGCTCAGGCACAATTTTCTGCAAAGTAATGCCAATTGCAAATGTCTCAAGTGCATTAGACAAGATTTTGAATGAGCTAATTGCTTATATTTTGGAAGAGCAGCAAGTCAAATGAGTTTTAAAGATGTTCCCAAAACACCTTGGAACACTCCATTCCATTTGTCCCCCATTTAAAATAACTCTCACCCCCTGCGAACAGCCGCATTCCAGCTGAGTAGGCCGCTAGCATTCCTGCTTAGAGATAGAGCACTAAAGTTCACTGAATGGACAAGTACGGTTTGGAACGGCCATTTTACATCAATTGAAATTGTGATTGTAGGCCCTATGAGGAGAATGATGGTGGTGGCTCTGGCCAGTAAAAACTGTGTCACACGAAATTCTGCACAACTGCAGACCACATGAAAACATTATTGGCAAACAAATCAGATATAGACTTATTATGTCTGCAGTTTAAAACTAGTACAAATTAATGTAAATGTGATCAATTTTCGACCGGTCACATTAAGCCCCTTCGACGCTGCTCTTTTTTCAATGAGTTGATGGGGAGAGATCCTGTGTCCATTGTGACTTATTGGTTCCTTTCACCTGCTCTGAGACAATGCAGAGCTGTTCGTTCTCTGTGGTTGGTCCAAAATTGAACCCTGGAGTGGGGCTTCCCTTGACTATGCGAGTCATGCGACACCTCCCAAACTGTTGAAGACTGTTTTTTACTTAATCTCGGGCGGGTGCGCCTCCGAGTAGGTACCTTGAAGGGACGCTATATAAATTCTGATTGATTGATCGTTTGACCAGGTGTCACAATTTATGGTAAAGTTCCCCGTTTACCAATGTAAGCCTAGTCATCCATCTTACTCTAAAGAAAATTTAAATACTACTTTGACCGTTAAGTTCTACGTTCAGTCTAAAATAGGCACAGTTCTCAGTAAGTGAGTGGCCTCAGGTTGACGTGTGAATACCGATTTACCGAGAAAGGTAAAAGGTCTTAATGTATCACTACAGGGCATGCGGAGACCAGAAAGCAAGACCATATGCTTAAACCTTTGGACGCAAATTTACTTCTAGTACCTATGTTGATTTGCTGACCAGTGTCAGGACTTGAAGACCAGGGAAGAATGGAGGAACTGCGTTGCCCGATGTGCAGCTCTGCACGGGAAGGACTAAAGGGGGGGAACCTATGTTGAAGACCTTCTTCACAGCTCTCCTCTGCCATTGTTGTGGTTGGGCATTTGCTGTGACCCGTGTGGGCTTAACGCGATTTGCTGACCAGGGTCAGGACTTGAAGACCATTTTGCTGGGCTTATTGTATTGTATCTGACCATTTATAAAGCGCTTCTGTTCTCGCAGCAAGAGCCTTTCAGAAGCGCTCCCAGTGCATTCAACCCCGACCTATAGGCCGAAAAAAGGCAAGTTTTCAGACGAGAGAAAGACGAGAATACACTACCATAGAGGATGGCATAGCGAACTGATGGGGGAAGCCCATTCCATAGGGAGGGACCAATGCAGGCAAATGATCTGGATTGAGCCATGGCGGTCCTGACTCGGGGGGGAGGGGACAAAGAGGTCAAGCTGATCAGAGGACCTAAGAGGACGCAGCGAAGTGGCAGAAAATGGGCGAAGTATAACGATCACACAGATACTTTGGAGCAAGACCCAATTGAGGCTTATAAGGACCAAAATCTGGACTTTAAATTGTATACGGGCCAAGGAGTGGAATCCAGTGAAGTTGTTCAGTCATGAATGTAGAAATGCGGGAGAATCGAGGAAGACGGGCAATGAGCCTAGCAGCAGCATTGAGTAGCCTACAGATTGCAGAGGAGCTAGCCGATGTGGCTTATGTGGGCAGACCTATACTGGCCAGAGTCAGACTTTTTTAAGACCATTCCGCTGGGCTTATGTGGGTATGCTGACCATGGTCAGGTCTTTTGAAGACCATTCTGCATCGTCATTATTTCGAATGGTGGCACGTCTTCGCTCACCGAACAGAGTTCAACAGACATGTGAGATATGACCGAAATTCCTGAGTTATTCACCTTTGATGCCAGTAAATATTGAAGCTTGGAAAGCTAAGTGGACTGCGATTACAGCAGCAGCAGCAGCAACCAATCAGCGACCAAAACCCATCCGATTGGCTGCAGGGTTAGATCGTGATGATTAGGCCAATGGTTAGGCCATAAGCCTAATGGTTAGGCTATAGGCCTAATGGTTAGGCCCTCCAGTGATGATTAGAATTTGTGCATATAGTGTGAATGTTTAACGGGTCAGCGATGAGGTTAAATGCTGCGGCAATGATGCGAATCACGAGCAGGCAACATGAGACATGAGACGAAGTGTTTGCAGGTTTCTCACCAGCAGACCTAATTATAAGAGTCTATATATCGAGTATCGTACGATGTGACTCAGAGTTACTGATTTCAAGTTGGTTCGTCTCCGCAGGCTTGACTATACGGTAGCCTACATGTTACAGGCTTCTGTCTCATGAAACTTTATAGCAAGTTCGAAACGAAACAATGCCAGGCTGCAATAAAACGTACTGCGGTCGATGCCTATATTAATGAAAGAATGGTATAAATATTTGACTTTCTGATTTCTATGCGGACTTAAATTCGTGGCAATTCAAGGCTTCGAATAGGCCTAACAGTAAATTAAAACTGTCCGATCTCCCATTAGCCTAGGTTCACTATCGATAAGGCGACTCCGAAAGGGCGACCATCAGAAGGGCGACCACAAAAGGGCGCCGATTTTAAAGGCGACTGGTCGAAAGAGCGCCGATCAAAAAGGGCGCCTGAAACAAAAGGGCGACCATCTAAAGGGCGACCTATAGGCCGAAATCTCACCATATCGATCCTGTTAATGTCATTTATGAATAAACGAAATGAAATAATCCCAATTTATAATGTTTTAAATTAAAACATAGTTCCTATTAGAGTAAATTAATTTAATTAAACACTGCTGATAGTCAACTCATAGCGTAGACCTGCATAAGCCTGCTTGCGCATTTCTCTTTCATGTAGGCTGACCGCTTTAATTTAACTAAAGACTAAATACTGACCACTCATAGTTAGGCTATGACAGATACCATAGGCATAGGCTACCTTACTCTCGGTCGGTATTTCTCTTTCATCTACCGTCTTTCATCAACCGTTTTCATGGAAACAATCAGATCGTAGGCCTACACAGCGCGAACGTTCGATGTTCGCCCTTTTGATGGTCGCTCTTTAGTTCGGTCGCCCTTTTGATCGGCGCTCTTTCGATCAGTCGCCTTTAAAATCGGCGCCCTTTTGTGGTCGCTCTTCTGATGGTCGCCCTTTCGGAGTCACCTTATCGATAGCTAGGACACGATTAGCCTATAGGCCTTATTCGATCAAAACTTTACAAGAACGTGAGTTTGTGCTTGCTTAGGCCTACTTTGGTAAGCAGGCTACGATGGCAGAAGACAGTCAGAGACGAGAACAGTCAAGAAAGACAAGACATAAAGTGACAAATGATTTAACAAATAATTGTAACTTTATTACAAAGTCCACTGAAGTCTGAATTAAATTCCTTCCCACACTTTTAATTGGTTTTAATATAATTATTTGCAAAAATCTATTTCTGTCTCGTCGTAGGCTACGCACGTGTAGCCTATATTTATGCGAAGAGTTTTGGCCATGTCGACTGTGTTGAGGTTGTCCTTCTCTTCAGGATGCGTTTCGATGTCCCACTTCGATCCATATGGCGCCACGTTTACCCCTCTTCCCATCTGATCATCTCGCCCCTTCTTCCCCCTTCTCATCCGTCGGATCAATAACAGCACAACACAGAAATAAGAAATAAATTTAAAATTAATAATAGTGGGCTTGCGGGATATTAGGCTGATCCGCGCCACGGGCCCTCCTGCCTTTGCGAGGAGCCTACGGGGTTTTAAGCCACGTCAGAGGCTCGGCAGGTACTAATACAAAATAAACTACAAACACAACAACAACAGAAAACAGCACAGAGCATGGGCGGAGTTTGGTTTCCGTTCTTGGAGGGGCTAACTTATGAGTCTGCGCCTTCTTGGGGGGCTAAACCCGGAAAAAGATACCATTTACACGGTAAAAAAAACTGAATCTGGGTCCTCTTGGGCGGGGGGGCTTAGCTCCCCCTAGCCCCTGATAAACTCCGCCCATGGCACAGAGCCACACAACCGCTCCTCCTCACCAGCCCCCTCAAGCCAATCCTCTCAGGCAGCCAGGTCCCAGGCCTAGCCTATATGCGATTCCTAAAGCAACACAGAAAACCCACGACAATAATTAATACATTCTATAGATCTGACAGATTTGAATAGTCATCATCATCATCATCATCATCAACAACCGAGGGACCAATGCCCGTAGGTGCTCGATGCCGTTCTCGTTATTCCACGCCAGGTTTGTCTCTCCAAGGCAGCGTGTGTTAGGTCCTGTAATGGTGCTCCACACCATTCTGATATGTTATCCAGCCATTCCTTGTGTGGTCGTCCTTTCCTGTTGGATCCCTCCATTCTTCCAAGCACAACTGTCTTGATCTTTCTGCTGCTGTCCATCCTGCATATGTGGCCGAAGAGATCTAGCTTCATGGTTATTATTTTCTGCATAAGGTTCTCTGTGTGGTCTATTCGCCTATACAGTTCTGCGTTTGTTACTTTCTGCATCCATCCAATTCGCAAGATCTTTCTGTAGCACCTTCTCTCGAAAGCGAGTATTCTTCCTTCTGACTCCTTTGTTATTGTCCACGCTTCACATCCGTAAAGCATGCTGCTGAATACGCAGGTTCTTAGCACTTCCAGTTTTAATTTCAGTTGTATAGATTTGCTCTTCCAGACTTTGTCCATTGCACTCAATGCTGCTGATGCTTTCCCACTCCTTACCCGTAGTTCTGCCTTGCTATCTAGGTCGTATGTGTTGACGCACCCTAAGTAGGTGAAATTTTCTACATTTTCCAGTTTGTTTCCATCTATTTCCATTCTTCTGGGCAGATCTTTTGCTCCAAACACCATTGTCTTACACTTCTCAAAATTCATCTTGAGCCCATATCTTTTCCCTTCATCGTTTAACTCCTGCACTGTGTGTTCTAGTCTCTGTTCGTCGTCATCTATCAAATCGATGTCGTCCGCAAAGCAAAGGTTGTTTATTTTTGTTCCACTGACTGTTACTCCACCTTCATTCTCATTTTCCCTGATGTTGTCCAGCACTCTCTCCAAGAGTGTGATAAAGATGTCCGGTGACAGTGGCCGGGTCGCCCTGCCTTGTGCCTCTATTGGTGCAAAATCAGGGCCCGTTTTCTCCACACACTCTAACTGATGCTTTTGCGTTGCTGTTGACCTCCTTTATTATTCGTACTAGCTGCAATTGCTATCTACTCCATACGATTTTAAGACTGCCCACGTGACGTTTTGGTCAATGCTGTCAAATGCCTTCTGAAAGTCGATTTTTTTGTCCTTCCTTCTGGCCTTCTCTCCTATTAGCCTCAGTGTTAGTATTTGCTGCACTGTATTTCTACCCTTCCTGAATCCTGCCTGTTCGACGACAGTGTTCGTCTGCCCGGTATTCCTCAGTTTGTGCTCTAAGTCTCTCTGTTAGGACTGACATTAGTACCTTCCCCAGATGGCTCATGAGTGCAATCGTCCTGTAGTTGCTGCATTCTTGTGCATTACCCTTTTTATGCATCACAATTATAGTAGATTTTTTCCACTCTTCCGGTGTGTGACCTTCATCATATGCTACCTTGCAGATCTGGTGCAGCTCCTTTAGCACCATTTTTCCTCCATATTTTATCATTTCTCCCACTATGCCATCTGGACCGGGACTTTTGTTGTTTTTCATGCGTTTTATGGCTCTTTCGACTTCTTCTTCCAGTATGTCGGCGCTTTTGTCCTCTATTGGTGGAGTTATTTTTGTTAATTCTTCAATTACTTGGTTTACGACCTCCTGGCTTAGTTGTGTTTGGTACAGACTACTGCAGTATTCCGTCCATCTCTGTACTATTTCCTCTGTGTTCATCAGAGCTCTGCCATTGTCGTCCCTGATTGATGCCGTTGAATAGTAGGCTATCGTTATAGGAAGAAAAAATATAGGACCATATAACGTAAGATCGTCTTTCTGTGGCGCGCTCGATCGTTTAATTGCTGGCTATAATTATAATATGATCCAACCGTTCGTTACTCTCTTCACACGATGCATGTAATGTAATGTAATGTAATAACGATAATTTCTATGGCGCCATAACACAGTCATGCTGCTATAAGGGCGCCTTGACAAAAACAAACACACATTCAGAGACAAGCTGTTTAATGCGTATGGAAATGTTATAACTTTTAGTCATGCGTTTAAGGCTTTGCTTATAATTGGCTCCCCAATCCCCATCATCTATTCAGCGTTACGACAGCATAGGCTAACAATGTTATTATATATACAGCTTACATATCGGCTTATTCTATATATATATATATATATATATACATATGTAAAAGAATAATTTATATATATAATATATATATATCGGCGTCTTATCTAATAATTCATGAGTTGATTGTATAATTATCTCCGGCGTCGATCGCCAGCGATTTCTGGTCAGCGTCCAAAATTCTTCAGACTACGGATCACGACAAGGAAGAAGAGGAGGACGGGGGAAGTGACGCACAGACATCGACAGACGCACTCGACCGGTCTGCAGTGCAGTGAACAACAGGGGCGACACTAGGCAACGAGTAGCGACGATCCTCCCTCCACCTACCGTTGGAACATGGAAACAAACATCAACACTGGCACAGGCGTCGTTGCTCAGTCATCAACGGAGGAGGTGGAAGAGGAGAAGGTGGAAGAAGAGGAAGCAGAGAGATCTCTAAGCCGTCATCGATAGACGGAAACATTTCTCGTTAGCAACACAAAAGTAGTTGTCGTTCGCTGGTTGCACTTGACTTAGACAACGACTAACAACAGTTCGGAGACTGTGTTGCATCTGCCAGACAACGAGCATTCAACGCAGGCAACAGACTACTTGTGTTGTCATGTGTTGCACATAGACTCAGAGTCTTTTTTAACGAGAAACCTCGAAGAGAACTACCGGTAATCATTAACTACAGTAACCCTAACGGTAATCGACCATTACAGTTACAGTTAGAGTTAGAGTTACAGTTACAGGTCTAGCTCCACTTGGCATAGGGACACTGGATACGTGGAAGATGATGATGCGTGGGACGTTGCTGGGTCTGTAGTCATTCATATTCAGGAGATGACACTGACAGGAGTCAGAGCGTCTACTTCAACTGCTGCTGCTGCACACATGATACAGAAACGATCTCAACCATCTTAATTGTATTAGTTCGGTTGCATAGAAACGACAGCTCGAGATAGATCGACAGACGACGACGAAGGTCATTTGGAGAGACTTCTGTCCGACGACGACGAGTTGATCAGTGGAAGGGGTGGGGTGACCTCGACCTCGGGATACTCGAGACTGAATCTATAGAATCAGCGGCGATGGGCTGCGGTGCCACAAAGGGAAAGAACAATGATCCTTCAAAGTCGAAAAAAGGTCCGGCAACAAAGAAACCGGTCCAGGTGAGAGGTTCGCGAACGGTGATCGATGTTTTGCAATTACAGAACAATGGGCGCACATCACGCATATTTTGGACTCAAGAGTATCTGTCTGTCTGTCTGTCTGTCTGTCTGTCTGTCTGTCTGTCTGAATGTCAATCTCTTTCTCTCCCTTCTTCTCCCTTTCTCTCTGACTCTCTCTCTCTCTCTCTCTCTCTCTCTGTCTCTCTATGTCTCTGTCTCTCTGCAGTCTCTGTCTATGTTTCTGTCTCTGTCTCTCTCCTTCTCTCTCTCTCTCTCTCTCTCTCTCTCTCTCTCTCTCTCTCTCTCTCTTTCTCTCTCTCTCTCGCACACACACACACACACACACACACAACACACACACGTACCCATACATACATCTACGCACAAATCACAGACACACTCACACAAACAAACACAGAACGCCCACACAGTAGACAGTTAAAGAGCGTGAAACGCGAATTACAGCATATAATTATGTAATTCATGTAACACAAACCGTGAACCTAATTTTGGGTGGCAATAATTATAGGCTAAGTTTAGAGAGCCGAAAAATCCCATTTACTGCTGTTTTATAATAATTCATTTGGAGCACATAACACACTCAACATAGGGATACGCACTTCCTCGGTGCTAGCAGGTTGTATGATGTTTTGCATGGCGGATAATCAAACCAGAGCAGAAAATGAGTTTAGACTTGAACGACAGATTCTATGAAAGAAATTAACAGAACTTTACAGCAAGTTCTATCTGATGTGCTGCTTATTTCCAAATCTTGCGTGAAGATGATTGAGTGTGAAACAGTGACACTCGAAAGAAAAACCAGCGCAGACCGCGGTATATAAAGCCGACGTTCACTGATCATGTTTATAACAATATTATTCAGCAAGCTGGCAAAATTAATATTGGCGTATATATATATATATATACAGTTTTGTTGCTTAGCCTACAGGAAATTCAATTTGAATGCCACCCGAAAACGTTCCTCTCTAACTCGATATTCATTTGGCCAGTTCACATACTAGACGAGGCCTTATAAAATTCGAAGGGGTCAAATTTTAGTCGTACAGCAGAAAAACGACTCCGTCATCGATGTGACCATGCACTGCAGTTAGCTGGATGCATTGAATCGGGGTTGCCATGAACTGAGAGCAGTCAGACTGTAACTTAATTGATTCATTGAATCATTGATTGCAGTCCGATGGCTGCCATCAAAACAATTATATCGCCCGCAGATCTATAGTCTATACACAGATTGCATGTTTTAGCATGAATATAGGCATAGCTATAATTATGTATCATAATATGTAGTGACTCGTGAGAGAGGGAAGGAGGAAGAAGGGAGGGAACGAGGGAGGGATGGAGGGAGCAAGGGAGGAAGAGAGAGAGATAGAAGGAGAGAGGGAGGGAGGTAGAGTGGGACTGATTTCAGCAACTCAGAGCCGCCATGCTTTTGTAACATCCACGTGGAATGTTGTCCATGGCTTTAATAACACAGTATACAAGTTCATTTTTATTCTAGGCGGATAACACTAGAATTGAATGTTTCATGGATTATATAGCATAAGTTATTAATTTTTAGACTGAAAACACTGATAACATTGTACGACTACAACTGATAACATTGTACGACTACAACTGATAACATTGTACGACTACAACTGATAACATTGTACGACTACAACTGATAACATTGTGCGACTACAACTGATAACATTGTACGACTACAACTGATAACATTGCACGACTACAACTGATAACATTGTGCGACTACAACTGATAACATTGTACGACTACAACTGATAACATTGTGCGACTACAATTGATAACATTGTACGACTACAACTGATAACATTGTATGACTACAACTGATAACATTGTACGACTACAACTGATAACATTGTACGACTACAACTGATAACATTGTACGACTACAACTGATAACATTGTGCGACTACAACTGATAACATTGTACGACTACAACTGATAACATTGTATGACTACAACTGATAACATTGTACGACTACAACTGATAACATTGTACGACTACAACTGATAACATTGCACGACTACAACTGATAACATTGAAGGCGAAAGACGAAAACCGTTGGAAGGAATGGCGGATGAATGACGGATGAATGACGGATGAATGACGGATGAATGACGGATGAATGACGGATGAATGACGGATGAATGACGGATGAATGACGGATGAATGACGGATGAATGACGGATGAATGACGGATGAATGACGGATGAATGACGGATGAATGACGGATGAATGACGGATGAATGACGGATGAATGACGGATGAATGACGGATGAATGACGGATGTTGTCACTCTTGTTGTGAATGACTTTAACGGATTTTGGCTGCAACTTTATTCTGTGCGAGCAGGAGAAACGTCATTACAACCTGTCTGACTTTCCGACGCCTGACCTGCTGGCTTATGGTCAGAGGAAGTACCACGAAGACAAGAGGCAACCGAAGCAACCTGCAGGGGGGTCAGGCGGGGTCCTGCCTCCATTCCCTCCACCAACGACAAAATCTCAGATCTTCAATCCGGCAGACTACAAACACATTGATGACTATGCGCAAGCCGTAAGATCATCATCATCATCATCGTCATCGTCATCGTCATCGTCATCGTCATCATCATCATCATCATCATCATCATCATCATCATCATCATCATCATCATCATCATCATCATCATCATCATCATCATCATCATCATCATCATCATCATCATCACCATCATCATCATCATCATCATCATCATCATCATCATCATCATCATCATCATCATCATCATCATCATCATCATCATCATCATCATCATCATCATCATCATCATCATCATCACCATCACCACCATCATCACCATCACCATCATCATCATCACCATCACCACCATCATCACCATCACCATCGCCATCGCCATCGTCATCGTCATCGTCATCGTCACCGTCACCGTCACCGTCATCGTCATCGTCATCGACATCGTCGTCGTCGTCGTCGTTGTCGTCGTCGTCGTCGTCATCATCATCATCATCATCATCGTCATCATCACCGTCGTCGTCGTTGTCATCATCATCATCATCGTCATCATCATCATCATCATTATTATCGTAATCGTCGTTGTCATCATCAACCCCCATGCGTTGGACGTGGTCACGATCATCATAATGGTCTCCAGAGTCGTGATTAACTGAATCGGAAATTTCCTCAACAGTCAACAGTTTCATCAACTAGTCCAATAATTCATCAATCATAGATAGCTGCCCTGTCTCGAGGTCTACCATCCGAGACGCATATAAAAGTATACGATGGCAGTTCTAACACATGTGAGCAAAGACTGCAGCTGTTGCGTTTTCATACAGTGTCCTTTACTCTCCAATGGTTTCTGATTGCAGGCACCGCTGAAGTTAGCTGCCAAGAGTTATGAAGCGCTAGTCTCTTACCTGATTCGCCCGGCAACGAACGACATTGGAAAGGTGAGGGCCTTCTACGTTTGGATTGCCGCTCAGCGTCTGCAGAAGGTGATTGACTTCATTGGACAGAATCTACCATCGTCAGACAAACCTCTGTTCGCAGTCCTACTCATTCTCGGCAAGCAATGGGGAAACGGATATTCAGAACTCTTCTTCAATATGTGCAGGTAAGACAGCTGGGATATTATACTCCTACTCCACGTCATACTAGGGCGAGAATTTCCAATGGGTTGTTGGGGGGATTCAACCCCCAGTTTTTCTTGAGGCCCCGTAGTGTCTCTTTGCACACCTGATCCATGTGGACCATATCTGACCCCGAGAAATTAGTCTCATATATATATATATATACATTGTCAAACTGCTTCTCTTGAACTTAAGAATGTGTCTCGAACAAGTATCACAAGACAGTGTCTCGAACATGTACCACGCATAACGATTAGTAGTTACCTCATTCTTGAGCAAACTGCTTACAGCATATTCCTCGCGAGGGCGTAGCCAAGAAACAATTGAGGTGTTGGGTTCCAGTAGCCACGCTTCGAGAGTGCGGGTCAGTCCTGAAAAGTTGATTTCTTCGGCAATTGCTTATTTCAGAGGGGGGCTGTCTAAGCCCGCAGACCAACCCTAAATACACAAAATAATGCTACCTGATGGATAATCGTTTGTTTCAGATAGCTACAGTGTGGCGGCACGAAGTCTAGTTTTGACAAGTCTTTGTATATATCATAAGTTCATGGTGACGTTGACGAGTGTGAGCTTTCATCCTCTGTTTTGCTTTATTTTTGCAGACAGGCGAAGATTCCTTGTAAGATCGTGAAGGGTCGAGTGAAGGGTTCTGGGTATCGTTTGGGAGAGAAGACGAAGGGAACGAACGATTACTGCATCGTATTCGTCGACGGCGCCTGGCGCTTCATCGACCAACACTGGGGTTCTCAGTACACGATTGCAGGAGTGGAAAACGATGACTGGGAGCTGATCCACGACACAGGAGGGGATGATGGAGACGGTGAGGGAGGAGGAGGAGGGAAGAAGGCGTCGGAGAACGGAGCCAACGTGCAAGGGGAAGGATGGGACTACATCTGTGATGACTTCTACTTCCTACCAGACCCACAAGCCATCGTCTACACACACATGACCTGCGAACCGACGCTGCAGCTGCTGGCGCGACCCGTCACCGAGGAGGAATTCTGGCAGATGGCCTACCTCAAGGACGCATTCTTCGAGCTGGAAATGACGACCGTTAACCACCCGAAGTGCATTCTCGAGGCAGACGCCGATGGCAAGAGCGTCTTCGAGTTCGGACTGGCCCCACAGAGACGATGCGCGTTCTCGTTCGCTCTGTCGAAGTCGACGCAGGATCCATCTCTGAACCTCGTCAACGGCGTCACGCTTGACCAGTTCGTCATGATGCAGAGGTCGCAGGGAAAGCTGCGCATCCTCATCAACTTTCCGAAGATCGGAAGATACAAGTTCGATCTCTTCGGCCGCGATGAGACGACGAAGATCGGATTCACGACCGTCTGCGAGTACGCCATCATGTGCAAGAAGCCGAACTTCGACTTCGAACCGTATCCGGAGAACACTCGGGGCGAGTGGGGACCCGGAAACGACACGGAGAAGGTCGGTCTGGAACCGGTCGATGTGGAGGGAGGAACCCTCGTGGCCAAGGACGGAAAGGCTCAGGTCTGGTTCCGCACGAACGGATCGAAGAACCTGCTTTTCCAGACGAAGCTCAAGAATCCGGACAATCCGGCTGAGAAGTTGGACGACTGCGTCTGCCATTACAGAACGGAGAGAGATGTAACTTTTCTGATGAAGTTGCCTCGTCGAGACAGATACGTGTTCCTCATCTACTCAATGGATCCAAAACAGGACAAATCCTTCCGAAACATCTGCAACTATATCGTCCGCTCCGATGCGGGTTGCCACGACCTGGCTCCCTACCCGCCTTCGGACAACAAATACGGACGGACCGGGGACCAGGCCGTGAAGTTGGCCGACCTTCGCCTGAGAGCCCAGACCCACCCTGAGGCAGTCATCGACCCACTGAACAGGGATGACCTCAGTCTGACCTTGGCCATCGACAAGGACGTAGAGCTGCAGACACAGATGAAGAGGTACTTCCAGCAGGAGAGGGACACCGACTCTTCACAGTACGTCCTCTACAATCGCACGAAGGAGAATCTCTTCAACGTCCAGATGAACTTTCCGAGGGTCGGTTTCTACAAGCTGAACATTCTGTCACAGAAGAAGATCGTCTACCAATACCTGATCAACGTCCAGAAGCCGAACGCCAAGTGCGGTCCATTCCCGGCCCTATCGACGAACTGGAGGAGCTACTATGAGGTCATCGAACCAAAGACTGGTCACCTGCCGGCCAATCACAAGGTCCATTTCAAGGTAAGGATCCCCGAAGCGAAGACGGTATCGGTGGAGGCCGATGGAATGTCGAAGGACCTGGCGTGCAAGAAGAAGGGGACTGACATCTGGGAAGGGGATGTGCAGACCCCGAAGGAAGGCGGGAAACTCTACGTCCAATACTCGGCCGAAGCCACGAAGGATCGCGTACAACCGCTGCTCACGTACACGGTAAGAAATTATAAGAAGAATCACATATTAACGATGCGAAGACGTAATGTACATATATACTATTCATTCATTCATTCATTCATTCAAGTATTTATATAACTATTAGGGTGGAGCTTATTTTCACATTGTGTAAATGTGACCCTCCTGTCATCTACTTTTGTTCATATAATATAAAGAAAAAATTCAGACCAAATTTCAACTCCGTTGGTGAATATTTACTGGTAGCTCAATGACACTGAAGTTTTACAGTTTACAGGTTCGAAACAGTAATGCATGTGGCATTATGGCAATCACAAACTTGAACTGCAGTGTATCCATTTGAGTACAATAGTTTTGCAACTGTAATCGGCCAACTAAATAAATAGACCAGTAGAATAATCACATATCAGTTACATGACCCTCCCACAAAATTAATTTCTGTCATGAGTCGTTATCATTATTTTGCTGACATCATCAAGTCTTGCTGTAAAAAGCCTCGGTCACGGAATTGACGATATCGCTACAATTCTCGGAGAATGAATCAAACAGAGGACTAAGCAAGCAACAGCTTCACAAGTGAAGTTCCAAACTATATGTAATGTACCACTTGTAGTCCACTGTGACAGTAAACTAATTGCTGATCTTACAAGTAAAGAAAAAGTTGATAGACCTCCAGTAATTGTTTCTGGCAATGGAGTTTCCAGCCTTCTTACTGTGGCAAAGCTAGCAAGGGGAACAGGTTAATATCAAGCTGCAGTGGTCTACATGGCTCTGGAGGGATGGGGGGGGCATAGCTGATAGAGTTCGAGCAACCATGTCTTTGGGTACAACAAGTTCCAACACTGGCCGGATTGCTGGCGCCTGCTTCCTCCTAAAACAGAAGCTAGGTAATGAGCTGCTATCACTAGCATTCAGACATCATGTAATGGAGCTGATCATTGGTGCAGTGTTTCAAATCTGTCTGGGATCCCCATCATCACCGGAAGTTCCACTCTTTAAGCGATTTCAAGGTCATTGGCATTTCATTGATCAATAGAAATATGAAAAAGAATTGACAAATAACACAAGATCATTGCAAGACATCAAAGATGGCGTTGTTCAGTTTGCAAACAGCTATCTGGAAAACAGCAAGCCAAGAGACGACTACAGAGAATTCACCGAACTTGTATTTTCTTTCTTGGTTCCATCCCACAGAGTGGGTTCCGATTTATGGCACCATTGCATCATGCATGCTGGCTCTCAAAGGTAATTTACTCTTTAAAGGTGTGGATGCTTAGGGGCCAGTTCCACCTAAGTGACTTAACACAAAGAGAAGAGAAGGGACAACAGAATGTTTGTGTCTTTGCTGCAAGTGTGTACCTGAAAGCCTGGATTTCAGCTCCATTGGGAGGCAGTCCCCCTTACAATGACCTTCATCTTCTGAAATCACTTCTTGAATACTTGGCAATCTACACCACAATATCCAAAGGCAGCATCTCTGAAATTTTCAAAACACTTATGAGTCTTATGGTATTTGTCGCCAGAATTGATTAATAATAATAATATTTGTTCTTTAATTAAACGCCTGCAAGGCGCACTACGCTTTACATTTACAGGTTATGCAGTAATCTTAATTAAACTTAACTACCAACTGAACAGACAGCTTTGTAATTACACGGCGCCAATGGCAGCCTACAAAGCAAATCCGCCCAACGGGGGATCGAACTCACTACCTCTCGCACTCTTGGCCAGCGTGTTAACCATTACTCTACCGGGCTTTAGCTTTTTTCGACAACCATGTAAGTTCTGCTACAAAGACGCTAATGATTGCAGCGATGCAAAATGATGATGACAGTGAACAGGGTCACACTAAACGAATCAGTGTTGACCTAGACACATTCATTGACAAAAATCTTGAAGAATTTATATCTGCAAAGTCACGGACTCTGTTTGAATTCATGGAACTTCCAGATACATTTCTCACTGTAGATCCTGACCTGTGGTAAGATAGAGAGGACTACCAGAAGGCTGCAGAGATTTCTAATTTTGCAACATTTAAATTTGTTTAACTGCAATTTTTTTATTTATTAAGAAGTTTTTTATGTAGAGTCTATTGACCATTTAATTTATGTGTTATTGTCAGAAAAAGTTAAACAAGTCTCGTTTACCGAAACAGTTCTTGTATGTTTTCATTTGTAAAAAAATCGCTCTTTTTGTAAACTTTATGGTCATTGAGCTACTTCTAAATATTAATGTAGCAAGTTCAATTTTTTCTTTAATAATTTGAGACCAGTTGGAATAGTTTTGGATGGCAGGACCACAAAAAAGTAAGCGATTTATTTTTTCCCTATCTTAAGCACCACGTTATTAACTATAGATGGACAGCACTATACGTACAGGAATACTACCGTAGGGCTAGTTCGACCATAGACAATTGCGATTGTCTTCAAAGTCCATGAAACGAGACTCTTGAAATCATTAGATTTTATTAGAATACAATAGAATAGGTCAGAAAAGATTAGCATATAATAGAATAGAATTAGATTAGATTAGATTAGAATTTAATTGAATAGATTAGAATAGATTAGAATATGGAATAGGATAGAACACAATAGATTATAACAGAATAGAACCGAGAATGATAGAATAGAACATAATAGATAAGCGCAGATTAGAATAGAATAGGTTAAAATATAATAGATAGGATCAGCTTGGATTGGATGAGAGTGAATTAGTTAGATTAGATTAGATTAGTTTAGATTATCTGTGTTCTACAACTGCAAGATTGCTTTCTGGTTGTAGGTGTTGGGCTCCGATGAAGCTGAGGACGTGAAGAGAGCTCAAGAGACGGCGGCGAAGAGAGCCGACCAACTACAGAGGGAGATCGACGACCAGAGAGCAGCCGAGAGGAAGGAAGCGGACGATCTGAAGAAGCAGGAGCTGGCCGATGTGAGTCGCAGGGAGGAGGACTTCAGACGGAACAGGGAGAAGTACGAGAGGGATGAGGCGATGAGACAGAAGAGGGAAGACGAGGCGGCCAGGGTCAACCAACCACAGGAGGAGGAGGAAGACTTTGACCTTGGCAGAGATGACGGAAGCATCGATTCAGCGGATCTACTGGAAATGATCCAACACAAAAGGGTCAGTCTCTCTCTATGTCTCTGTCTGTCTGTCTGTCTGTCTCTCTCTGTCTCTCTGTCTCTGTCTCTGTCTCTGCATGTCTCTGTCTCTCTCTCACTCTCTCTCTCTCTCTCTCTCTCGCTTTCTCTCTCTCTCGCTTTCTCTCTCTATGTCTCTATCTGTTTCTCTGTCTTTGTCTCTCTGTCTTTGTCTCTCTGTCTTTGTCTCTGTGTCTGTCTGTCTGTCTGTCTGTCTGTCTGTCTGTCTCTCTCTCCCAAGCAAGCAGTGGTGTGCTTGAACTAATTCCAAGATGTCTACGTATATAGTGAGCCCAGCGTAACTCACCCATCGGCAATTACTGCGCGGCCACCTTAATTTAAATGCAAATGTAATCGGATTTTATATAGCGACCGTCTATATAATAATATTATGGCCTCAATGACCCTGTGTTCATTCTTCAATGAATTTGATGGGGTGAGATCCTTCACCACCGTTCGTCCATTTCAATGGACGCCACGCCATTTAGGTCCCCGTGGACGGACCGTGCTAGCCCGAAATTTTAAATCTCTGAAATAACCACCTTCGGGAAGCAAACCGCGGCCCGCACGCTCTCTTTCAGAGTCGCGTAAGGACGCGCGGCCAGCGCTCTTACCGATGTAGCTAACTGGGCCAAAGAGACACCAAAGCAGACAAAGTTCTTAATTCAGCATTTTAATTCAACATTATAGTACATCGAGTGAGTTTCATACGATGGGCGCCATATAAGACTGCGATTGCATTACATCAGTATTCTTTGTTTAACTACACTGCTGTTCACTGCGTGGCTCAAGGTTGACCATGCCACAAACAGTTTGTTGAGTTTCGGTCTAAGGTTGATCTGTACAGTTGGCCGAAGTCAAGGAGACCACAGCAACGCATTGTATTCAGATGGTTGGCACTGGCAGCTGCTGCATATGATAGAGCTGCTGCTGCTGATGCTGCTGCTGCTGCTGCTGCTGCTGCTGCTGCTGCATGTGAGGATCTATGAAAGGATCGATCGTTCAATTGACTGCTATGAAGCGGTCGATATATATATATATATATATATATATATATATATATATATATATGGGCGGCTGGCAAGCAGACAAGACATGCATCAGAATCAATTATCAACAGTGGCCAGAAAACCAATTAAGAACCGATGTAAAAACGATCAATCGATCGATATAATTATATGCCATCATGCCATGGCTAATATTATATGCCAAAGGTCCTTCACAGGCTTCACTCGAAACGGAAAACATTGGTTCTTCTTTTTTATAATGATAACCTGATTCCTCCTCTTAGCCCTAACCTCCCACACCGTTTTAACTCTAAACATCATCCACCACAGTCCACAGCCGTCTGTCTATAATAGCTCCTCGCTTGACTTTCTGTATCTTGACGTCCTGCTTATCGAGTTTTTTCGACTGCGTGCCTGTGAGCAAGCTGGTTCCCGCGACTACGCTTTTGTGGACGCTTTAGTTCTGCACATCGGGCGACGTGCGTATCTTCTCCACTCGTCAGCTCCCTGGCCTCGAACTCCCATGATATCTCTAAACACCCAAGTCGTCTTTGATTTTAGAAATTACGAGTTTACGATTACGATTACGATTGCGATGAACCTCCCTTCTGGCCACAACCTGCGTATGGTCCATTTTGCCTCAGACAGAAAACTATGAAACGATCGAATGCTGGTCACCGTCAGACCACCACAGAAATTTAAAATTTTTGAGTCTTTGACTGACTTAGCTTCAGCTGATCAGGAATTACACGTATAGGCCCCACGCATAAGCAAAGGAAAAAGCAATGAAGAAAACGCAGAAAAATGAGGATGATGAAGAGAATGAGGATTGTGAAGAAAAAGAAAGGTGACGAAGCAAATGATAAAATGACGATGTTGATAATTGAAGATGACGAAGACCATGCACAGGAAAATAAAGTTAAATTGATGAAGAACAGAACAGAAGATAAAGAAAATGAAGTTGATGACGAAGACGTGCATGATAGAAACTTGCATCCAATTAATCTTCCGTTAGCAGTGGCAGGGCCAGAAGCAACAGCAGCGGCTGTGGTGGTGTTGCTGTTTGTTTGTATGTGCACTTGTTATAGCGCCCCTTCAAGCTCTCTACTCAGAGGCGCTCCCGACTGCAGAGCGGACACTGCATCGGAATTTCACGCCGAAGCGCTGAGCAATTGCGAGTGAAGGACTTGCCCAAAGTCCCTACGCGGCAACTTGAGGTGGATTCGAACCTCGAACCTTCCGGCTTCAAGGCAACGACGCCAACACTACACCACCGCACCCCACACCGCGCTGTTGTTGTTGTTGTTGGTGGTGCATGGTGGTTGGTTGGTTGGTTGGTGGGTTTCTTGGTTGTGTGTTGGTCGTATAGAGTTAATCGTGGATAGTTTACTGCAAGTAGTCAGGATCCACTTCTAATTACAGCATGTGAATAAAGAATGTGTTGCCGGTGTGGCATGAAATTATGTCCGGCATGAAATATTGTCCGGCTCCGCCCACTTCCGTTGTCAAGACAGTATTTCATGCGGCCTATGTATGAGATATTGTCCGGCATGAAATCGTGTCCGACTCCGCCGTTACATGTATGCCATTGGTCACTAGCCTAAATAGCCTACAAAGCACCAATCAACAAGTGGACGTTGACGCCAAGATAAACCTTGCAGCGCACGTGTAGGGAAAGCCGTTGCTAAATAGGCTACCGAGGTTCCATTGTTTGAAGCCAATGAATTTGAAACCTGGACTGCGTTGCTACCTCGATCTCTCCCCACGCCTCTCCTCTTGTTTCCCTATTGAATTCAGGCAGCGCCCGACCCTTCCACACCTCCCACCCAAACTTTGGCTAACAGGCCCAGTTTCTTTAAGACTGTTCTTCACCGTAGGCAAACTGTTGGCCTTGCATCTGGCCATCAACAATACGTGGGCTCAGTGTGTGCAACACTGAGGCCCATGGAATTGTTCGACAGTCGCTGAGACGTGGCAAAGTCATGGAATGTCAGTTAGCCGATGCCCGCGTATATAGGACAAATTACACCAGTGGGCCACCATCGGGACGACGAGGCAGGCTGTCTGGGCTACGACTAGGCTAATAATTTAATTTGCCCTATTTGTCGTAATTATAGCTCCCAATTTTTATGGGACGTTGGAATTATTATTTTAAGTATTTTAGGTCTTTACCGGATACGATATGTGGTTACTGTTAACAGCAAGTTCAAAATATAGATGTTGATGTCTATTATTAGATGGACAGGCTGCGCTGGAATTATTATCTTTGGTATTTAATGTCTTTCCCGGACAAGATTTCATGATGCTTTAGCTTGACAGTTGCTATCTGATGTCATCGGTCACATGAACCAATGACAACGCTTTCCGGACATAATTTCATGCCGGACAAGATTTCATGCCACACCGGCTGGCATAGGAATCATCCACTGCATCCATTGCGTCCATCGTATCTACATTGGCCTTTCGTTTATTCTGATGGCCCCCGATGCAGTTTGAATATGAAGCTGTCGCTGTCCCTAATGGACGATTACATTGATTGCTTGCATAATTGATTTTCTTACTCTCTCAACGCCTCCTCCTTCTCCTTCTCCTCCTCCTCCTCCTTCTGCTCTTCTCCTCCTTCTTCTCGTCATCCTCTTCTTTCTTTCACGTCAAACACCACAGCCATCATCACCAGCACTACAACTACCACCACCACCACTGCTGCTGCTGCTGTTGCTGCTGCTGCAAGAGGCGCAGGAGTCGTAAGAGTCGAGGAACAGATTTCGGGCATTCGATTCTTTCAGCAGACAAAGAAGGAATCTGCCAGTGCTCACTTTTCACAAAAGGTTCGCTACTGGCTAGGCCTGCCGGTTGCCGCATATACGTACGGTAACGTACCGTACCGTTTGGGTATGTCCCAGTGGCGTATACAAGGGGTTCGGGGTTAAACCCCCCATTGGCCTAGGAAAAAGTTTTTAAAGGTTATTTATCCACTAATACAGCAGAGTGAGACCATGCAAGGTGTTCTCCAAATCCCAAGTCGATCCCAAAAATCCCAAGATCTTGGGACAAATCGCAAGAAGTGAGTGAGACACACGTAGGGGTTGCATGCACATTAATTATGGTTGGTCAAACAGATGATAATCTGAGTCTATGGCAACATGGCCCATCCAATTAATTAAGGACTGGTCAACAATGATGCCACTCTGATTTTAAAAAAGGTCAGATCAGGCCGAAAAGGATAGAAAAGGCTAGATCGCAAATTTTTTGAAAAATACATTGCATTTTCGGGCTTGAAATGTCTGACAACCTTTTTTAGTCTTTCATGGTCCGAATAATGTCTATTTCTGCTTTCAAATTTACTGATGACCTTTTTTAGTCATTCGCTCTAAAATCAAAGATATTTCTTAAATCTTCCTCCTTTTTACCAGTGGCGGCGCCAGGATTTCAATTTGGGGGGCTGAAGCCTCCCGGAGAAAATTTTCCATTTTCATCCGCCAAAATTTCCGACGATCTTTTTCTTTAGTCATCCGGTCGAAAATCGTGGAAATATTTCAGTTTTGCGTGAAAAAATTAACCCGGATGGTCGTTTTTAGGGGGTTTAGCCTTTATAGGGGCTTATAGCCCCCCTAGCGCCGCCACTGCTTTTTTTACTACTGTTTCGTACATTTTCCCGAAAATGCCAATAGGCTATTTCTGGAAAATGTAAGAAAATCCGCGGTCGAAAAAACCCAAGATCTCGACAAAAAACTTAGAAACCAAGATTTAGCCGAAACACCTAGATCTAGGTAGAAAGAGCTATGAGTGGCATCCCTGCTGGTCAAACAGATGATAATCTGAGTCTATGGCAACACGGCGGTGCATCGTTTGCTTAAACCGACCGATTGTTTACAGCATGCAACTACAACGATGACGACGGTGACTCACGAGGAGAGACTGGAGAGACGAGATCAGGTTCCAGAGCTAATGCTACAACCAACGGATGGAGGAGGAAGAGGTGGAGGAGGTCAGCGCCGCCTGGAGGGGGAAGAGGAGGGGCACCGCCACTTCGACCTGGAATCACAAAGGAACCTGACCGGTCGAAACTCTCAATTCCAAACACCGGTTAGCGATCAGTTGCATCGATCGTTCGATTAGGCGATAACTCACGAATTCTGTCATAGCCTACTGTTATATAAGAATCGATTTTGTGGTTGTTATAGTAAACTGCACTTCTTCCAATATTAATCTTCGTTTAATCAGACAAATCAGGGTGACACACCGCACCCAGTTACATGTCAATACACTTTAAAAGTAAACAGCAAAATAATGTACAAATAACAATGTCATTAATGGGTGTCAAAGAGAACCCTCGGAATAAAGTTTCTAACATCTTTAACTGGTAGAACAAAGGGATGTGGTCTAGGTCGCAAGTTATAGGTGGTTTTTGCAAGAGGTGGAAAAAGGTTCCTCAGGACATGATTGACATTTAGAATTATATTACGAAGCAGCCCAGCATCAGCTCCAGCAACTAATTTCTCAATGTTCGGGAACATCGTGGAAAGGAATCCCAGGCGTCGCATCCGATTCAACATTCGTTCTAGTTTAGTTCTGTCGTTGCTAATGGTGAACCCCACCAGGCTGGGGCAGCATAGAGGATCCTCGCGACAGAAGTGGCTCGAGCTACTTCGTGGAGAGCGTCAGATGTAAGACATTATAATGTAGGCCTACAAATTTAAGGGTTCAGCCCTGCAAATAAATAGCTGCCGAAAAACACATAACTTTTCGAAAGTACGAAAAACAAATAACTTTTCGAAAGTGACCCCGTACAATCCAATGGCAACCCCTTCCACATGGATCGATCAGAATTTTACTTATTTAAAATTTTAGGATTCATCTGGATCATCTTAACGCAGTTTATTCAATAAACTCAACAGAAGCTCGTGAATAAGCTGGTGCCCTGCGCTTGGCTTTAGTGCTTTAGAAATTTGGAGATTACGATTAGGCCCTAATTAAGTATAGGCCTAATTATATGAATGCACACCATCTACATGATTAAATACTTTGAGTCCAAACAGCGCAGTTTTACGGGTTCGATCACTCGAAATAAATGTAGCCTATTGCTGTTATCACACACTATATATGATGTAGAAAAATAAACCCATAGGCTATTTATTGGAAGGTCCCATCCGAAAACTATATGGCCCAACCCCCCCCACGAAATTTCTTCCTGGCGACACATCTGAAACGAGGCGTTTCCTTGGAATTAGAACGAGTGGTAGAACGATGTGCCTCCTATGATATAGGCCCTTTGTTTTGGACCACACTTGCATTATATTTAGGCTACGTGTAGGTAGACCTGGGAGTCGACCCCAATAAGTCGACCCCAGTCGACTTGGTCATCCCAAGTCGGGTCGGGTCGTTTCTGCTCACCGCAACTGACCCCAAGTCGAATTTTGTAGATAGAAGTCACTTGAAGTTGTTTTTACCTCAAGTCGACTTAAACCGACTTGAGACACAAACATAGTTAAATTTGTCACTTCAAACCAATGATTGTGACAACATTTAAGCAGCTTTTGTTGCCTAGTGTGTTTACAATTTTACAAGAATGAATGAGGCCTTTGCTAAACAGAGACTTAGGCTAGGCTACTGATTATTTTGCCGGTAGGGCCTATAGGCTCTCGTGCAGACTGCCGTCTGCCGATCTATAATTTATATTCATATAATTTGTAATTTTATGCTTAAACGTCGCACTTAGGAAAAATAGGCATGTGCTTAATTAAAATGGTGAAACAAAATGCTACTAAAATATAAGCACGTGTGCTTATCAAGCAATCAGTGAACTTCTAGTGGTCAGTGAATTCGACGCAAAGAAAGCTGGATCTACAAGGCCTATAGGCCTAATAATCGATAGTTTGGCGCTTCTTTGGAGCGCTGCATCTGGAGTTGTCTGCAGACGGAAAAACTATTGTAGGGCCAACTGGGTAATGAAAGACTTTACTGTCAGTGAGTAGGTCTAGTAGATGTAGTAGCCTATAGGGCCTACTGTAGGATGATGCGCTTGCAATGATATAGCCTATGCTAAGTTGCGAAATGATGTTAGTGGTCAAATAATTATGAAAACAGAATTGCAAATTAGGCTTATCATAATCATAGCACGCCATTCAGTGCAACCATGCAGTCCGCTATTTTTATCTTAAACCTTGCGCTTTTTACAAATTTATTTAATATTAATATTAAAAAATAATAATAATGAGTGTCTACGTAGGCCCTAATCTGAATAATCACAGACAATGGACAAGCAAAAATTCATAGGCCTAATAATTTGCCGTCGCATTGTCTAGGTTACTAGATGGCCCAAAGGGGCAAAAGCATCACAAAAGTATTCAAACTGAAACACAAACAGCTTGAAAAGGGCTTAATAACACTTTACTGCATCAATTAAGTGTTGAGGCCTTATTCAGTGGCGTAGGGAAGGGGGGGTTTCGGGGGTTAAACCCCCCCACATTGGCTCCGAAAAAAAGATTTTTTAAGGTTATTTTTCCATTTAAGTAAGAAAAATAGGAAAAAACAGGGTTTCCGGCCATAAACCCCCCCCATGAAAAATTCCTGGCTACGCCACTGGCCTCATTGCTCATTTGTAGGCCTAAATGAAATTAATGCTTGCAGGAAAATTGGCTAGAATTCTTGCATTAGTAGCCGTACGTAGACCTAGGCTAATGGCTAGTACCATGTCAGAAGTCGACTCCAAGTCGAAAGTCAGTTGTTTTTCTGCCAAGTCGGGTCAAGTCGTTTTGACGCCGAGAAGTCGACTTCAAGTCGACCTCAAGTCACTTTAGGGTCAAGTGGGGTCAGATTAGCTGACCAAAGTCACTACCAGCTAGGTCTACGTGTAGGGCTATACACTATAATAGGGCCTTATAAAATTATCTAAATTACATTTGCATTTGGGTTCATATATGACTCTGGTGAAACGTCACACATCAGTTAGAGTGCATAAGTGAGAGAGACAAAAACAGACAGACAGACAGATATATAGATAGAGACAGCCAGATGGTGTATATAGGAAGAAACAAAGATTGACTTGTATATTGTATTTATTCTCATAATGTGTATTTTGATTGCAGTCGTCAAGGCGACATCGAGTGGAAGGAACGGAAGGATGGAAGAAGTACCACCCGAGTTAGTTGAACCTAATTTGGATCTCAGATGAAGAAACAACACACACACAATATATATATATATATATATATATATATATATATAATTATATTTACAAGATTTGTTGTTCTATGGGTGGCTATACAAGGCCACCACCCCTTCGTTCTGCGCAGAACGATTTGCTCTTGGATCCATTCGCATGCTCGAGCTGCAACTATGCAGAATTGAGTCTTATCATCCTTGGTGCGTCCAGTGTTCTGGAATGGGATCCCACAGGAACCGCGTGCCTTCTTCCAGGGTGGGGGGGTCTGACTGAAACATTTTTATTCAACTCCAGACTGGGCTCTTTTGCCGTGCTAGTGTCGGGCCACTTCTGAATAGTCTCTTAACATAGAAATTGCTGATTGATATATTGTTGTTGCAATGGCTTCAATATATATATATATATATATATATATATATATATATATATATATATATATATATAGGCCTATATTTTGTGTATGGCCTCAGTTATAGTATAGGTTCCAGGTTACGATATCTATCTCCATATGTCACCTATCAGAATATATCTGCAGGTCGAAAATGTCTTCCAAAGCTGCAACGGAAAATGAGAGCTATATACTGTTTGTACTTATTTAGCGCCGAGTTTCTTTACATTGCTACAAGACCAGAAGATCCATAAGTAGATCGATAAACTATTTTAGGCTACGACGACCTAGCGAAACTCTTCCGAGTTCCCTTTTGCTGCTAATGACGGGAAACGATTCTGCTAATATTGTGATTTGATGTTGATAAAAATGTAGAAAATATGACGATGTCGCTTTATTTTGCTTTTGTTGTTGTTGCAATGGCTTCAATAAAAGATTTGATTGATTGATTGATTGATTGACTGATTACATGCGCAGGTGCATATACACCGTGATTCAAAAAAACTAAGCCAAACTGTTTTTCATATATCTCTAATGCCTGATAACATATCACGCTAACATTTTCCAAATAGGCTATTTAGAGAATTGGACCAAGAATATAATTCCAAAATTTCATGAGATAAAGTTGAACGGATAAAAAGATATGAATCTTTCAACTTCATATGCCGAAATTTCAGTTTACAAGCAATTTTCTGTCAGGTTCAATCAAATGTTTTCTTATATCTCTAATGCCTGATGATTAATCATTCTAAAATTTTCCAGATATGTAGAGAATTGAGTTAACAATATGACTCCAACAGTATGGTTTAATTATTTTATTAAATAACATGCTCAAAATGTTCTCCTTCTGCTTGCACGCAAGCTTGGAGGGGCTGGCGCCATTAGGCAACAGCATGCATCGTCGATTATCCTCTGGTCCAGGCCACTTCCAACAAGCGTTGCTTCAGATCGTTTATATCATGGATTGTTGTCTGGTAGACTTGGTCCTGCATCACGTTCCACACTTTATAGTCAACAGGGTTCAAATTCTGGCTGTTCGGAGGCCATAATATGGGAGAAACGAAGTCTGGCGTCTCTCTTGTCAGCATTTCGATGGTTTTCTTGGCTTTGCGGGATGGCGCTGTTCTGTTGAAAAAGAAACAGCCTTCTGGGGCTATAGATTTCTGATAACAGGTGGAAGATGTTGTGACAACAGAACATTGCAATAATATACTACGTAAAATTTGCTCCAGGGTCCCTGAAGACCAAAAATTGGGAACTATCAAGCATCGAAAGCGCTACGAACACCATAACAGACTTGCTGAAAACTGAAATTTCTGGAGATGAAGTTTAAATATTCATATCTTTCTATCCGTTCAAATTTATGACATGATATTTTGGAATCCTATTCTTGGTCCAATTCTCTAAATATTTGGACAATTTTAGCGTGATATGTTATCAGGCATTAGAGATATATGAAAAACAGTTTGGCTTAGTTTTTTTAAATCACGGTGTAGCCTATGTGTGTGTGTTCATAGATGTGTGTACTTGTATGTGTGTGTTTGCGTGTGTGTGCGCGCCTGTATGTGTGTTTCTTTCCTTTGAGTGTCGTCATGACGAATGTCCATTGACCGATCACTGTAGGACTCGTCAATAGTCTTGCGCTAGAGAAGTTGCGTGAGTCGATTCGAACGAGAGATCGAACGATGCTCAGCCTCGCTCTGGATGACTGCAAAGGAAGCGGACTTGAGAATCACGTGGAAGTGAAGAACGCATCAACGACTCTGCTGGTCATCGAAGCAAGACGAAGTAAGCACCAGCAGCAGCAGCAACACATGCAGTCTATCTCCATCAATGTCAATCTATATATACATAATTATATAGGCCTATCCTAGATATACAAACAATTGCAATTTGATAAAATGAGTGCCTCTGAGTAGGTCTCTTGAGTCTTGAAGAGGCGCAATATAAATTCTCGGAATGAGTAACATTGAATACACTTCCTACAAAGTTCAGACTTCAGAAGAGGACGCTGAAGACGGAAGGATCAAGTCTATTGAGATTGACGCGGCTTTACCTCCCAGGATTCTGACCTGGAGCGAACAAAGAACCTGCAGTTATAATATATTCTCTCTCCCTTTCTTTATTTATATTTGTCATGCCTTCTATAATCATCTGGTTATCTACAGATGTCTTTGGCCTGGAAAAGACTTTAGCTGGGAAATTATCGGAAGGAATGAGAGTAACGAGTGATAGAAAATGGAATTGGAATATCTGCATGGTCTTTAATCTAGATGTTTCTGGGGGGAAATCCCCCAGGAATGAATCTCCCCAGGAAAATTCTAGAGGTGTTGCATACATGTTAATACGTACCATTCCCCCAACCCCCAAAAGTGAATGTGTTACAATCCCCCAGAAAGTTCAACCAAATGGCCAAAAAGTTCATGAGAAAAATAATTTTACCGCTGAAGGTTGTCGATTCCCCCACCCACCCACCCACCCCAAAGCAGAGGATTATAGATTAAGCACAGGTCTGTACGATATTTGTTCTGCCACAACAGATCTCCAGAAGGCCTGTGAAGAGAAGGATCCTGTCGAGATGCGGAATCAGATCGAGCACGTACGGGCGTCTGGTCTGCACAGGTATCTGCAGGAGGAGGTTCGCGAGACCCACTACCAGCTGGAGTTCCTGGAGCGAATGCCGCACGGTCGCCAGTCCATCCTCGACATGGATAAGAAGACGATGTCGGAGATCCGACGCTACCACAATCCACCTCCAGCACTGCACAAGATCCTCCAGGGAGCATTCCTATTGCTGGGAGAGGACGAGGACACCACCGACGTAAGATTATATACGACCACAATTTCCCATAGATCATGAAGACCACGTACTATATTTAGTCTTCAGCCATTGTATAATAATTGTGTCTTTAGCCACTGCTGCATTGTCGATCGGTCGTGTTCAGAGCTAGGCCTACGATCGTAACTTATGATAAGCCTAGCAGTGGCAGTGCCAGGATTTCAGTTGGGGGGGCGAATCCTTGCAAGAAAATTCCATTTTCGTTCGCCAAAATTTCTGACGACCTTTTTTAGTCATTCGGCCTAAATCTCAAGAAATGTTCCATAATTCCATTTCGGCCGTCTAAATTTCTGACGACCTTTTTTATAGTCATTTGGTTGAAATCTTGGGAAATGGTCCTTTTTCATCCGACAAACTTTCTGGCAAACCTTGTGCATATGTTTACGTTTGAGTTTTTAGGGGGCTAATCATGCAAATATTTCATTTTTACATGGAAAAATTTATGGCCTTTTTAGGGGGCTTAGCTCCCCATGCCCCCTGTCGCCGCCACTGAGGCCTATAGGTGAATGATCCATACAAGGTAAAAGGTAGAATTGAAGGCCTATAATTATTCTATCGCCTCCACAATTAAGGTAATCGTCAATCGTCATCACAATCTCCGAATTTCTAATGCGCTAGCCTACTCTAAGGCTACTGTAATATATTGCGCAGAGCACTGACTTATTCGTGAATGCTGTTATCTCGTCCGGCAGGGTTTTTCCATAACAGCTTTGTCTAATGGATTGAGTCCGGTTCTAGATATACTAGAAAGATAGAGGAGTTAGACAGAGACTAACCTCTATCTAAAACCTCTATGCTCTCGAGAACACCCCCACAGAATGAAGTGGACAGTTGCAAGGTATGAAATTCAAACGCACGCTCGTCAATAAGCTAGTGCCCCACTCGTAGTATTCAAATAACGTTTTAGAAATATAACGAATTTTACGATTGTCATTACGACCCGTTTGGTGAAGGGGGTCTATATATTATATGCGAATTCATTGTTAGAACTGGAAGGAGTGTCAGCGCATCTGCAATCCACAAGGACCGAATGGATTGACTCGCAAAGTGCTCGACTTCAACATAAACCGAGTTGAACCGGAAATGATCGAACGAGCGAAAGAGATCCTCACGAAGGATGTTGACGTCAGCAAAGTGCAGACGGTTGGACCAGGAGCAGGAACCTTCTATGTCTGGGTCAGTATCTATATGTATAAAGTGCAGTTGATGTCGTACCTTAAACACATGTTTTCACCTCACCTGCTTTTTGACTTATAATTATGCTATATAGGCTATATACAGGGTGCGGCAGAATAAAGTAATCCCCTACGGTTTTTAGCCCATATCTTGGCCAAACATACGAATTTTCAAATGAAATTTTGCAGTCTCAAAGACAATTCACATTTACGTACAATGGTCAAATTTTAAAAAAATATTTCAAGCAGAACAAAAGTTATATCACTTTCAGTGAGGCTACCCACCGTTTTTTTACGATTCAAAAACGTGACGCAACAAAAAGTTACAAAAAACCAATTTAATTGTGCTGGCCAATATCTTGGCCGTACGTAAGAATTTCGGAATGAAATTTTACAGGTTTAAAGACAATTCCTATCTGCACATGGTGGCCAGATTTCAGCAAAATATTTCAAGCAGAATAAAAGTTATGGCACTTTTAAGGAGGCCACCCACCGTTTTTTGACGATTCAAAGACGTAACGCAGCAAAAAAGTAGTAAAAACACGATTTTATTTAGTTTCATCTCAAATAATTGTTATCAGATAGCCTTGATATTGCCAGATGATCAATATTATTACTATTTAAAAGGAACAGAGTGTCAGCCTAGCTGCACGTCACTGAGAAGTCTTAGCAAGATGACAATAAAATTGGTAAATAAGGAATCTGTCAGATTAATCAACAGGTCCATCAAGAACTTTGCAAAGAAACTCAAAGGAAGTTTTGAACACAAGTTGTGAAGGTCTACCAAGGTCATTTGACAACAGTTATAATTGAGATGAGACCTAATAAAATTGTTTTTTGTTACTTTTTGTTGCGTTTCGTTTTTGAATCGTCAAAAACGGTGGGTGGCCTCACTAAAAGTGGTATAACTTTTGTTGTGTTTGAAATATTTTGATGAAATCTGGCTATCATGTGTAAATATGAATTGTCTTTGAGCCTGTAAAATTGCAGTTCGAAATTCTTACTTCTGGCTATGATATTGGCAAAAAACCTACTTTGTGTTGCGCTTCGTTTTTGAATCGTCAAAAAACGGGGAGTGGCCTCACTAAAAGTGGTGTAACTTTTGCTGTGTTTGAAATATTTTTATGAAATCTGGCCATCATGTGTAAATATGAATTGTCTTTAAGACTGTAAGGTTTCATTTAAAAATTCATATGTTTGGCCAAGATATGGGCAAAAAACCGTAGGGGATTACTTTATTTTGCCGCACCCTGTATACATGCACACCGTGGTTCAAAAAAAGTAAGCCTAACTGTTTGTTATATATCTCAAACGCCTGATTATTAATCATTCTAAAGTTTCCCAATATTTAGAGAATTGAACCAAGATTATGATTACAAAATATCATTTCATAAATTTGAACGGATAGAAAGATATTAATCTGTCAACTTCATCTACCGAAATTTCAGTTTACCAGCAATTTTCTTTTGGGTTTTGTAACAAAGTACTTAGGCCTACGGTACTTTAAACATGAAAAAATGATTATAATGCGCAAAACGGTCTCAGTTTTACTGTCGTCTTGTTTTGCACTTGCAGGCCATGGGCGTCCTTGACGAATACAATGCGACCCAAGGTACCGCCGGAGAAATCCAGAAAGTACGTCCAGCGAACCGTGAACGTCAGAAGGAACTGCTCGGTCGACTGCCTCAGCAGGAACCAGTCAAGAACCGAGGCTACTACCGGAACCTCGCAACCAGCGGACTGCATCCACACCAGCAGACGCCGACGAATAGGTCTCCGCGGGAAAGTCGTCTGCAGAACGGTGATATGTACCACCGCTAATTAAGGAAGAGGAAGCATGGGACAATGGAAACATTCACTCACATATCGAATCGCTAGACTTGATCGCCTCTCATCTTGGTCTAATAATTGGTAGCCTGTCTACTGCTGCCTGCATTATGTTAATTGCTGCTATCTCGTAAAGTAAACATTGGTATTTTGGTGTCTACGCCACACAATGTAGACCATGCATAGAATTAATTTCCTATATAAATTAACCTAATATGCATTGGCTATTGGATGTCCAGATATTTTATAATAGATGTAATCATGGTTAGGCCTATAGCACCGACACTAATCAACCATGATGTAAAGAGAAATCCCGGTAAATGTAGGCTATAACATTGTATATAGGCCTATAAAAGTTAATTTATAAAAAGTTGAAATCTCACTCATCAAATAGCTGCACTTGTAAAAAACCTGTTTAGCATACAAAGCTAAACAGGTTTAGTAAAGTAAATCGGCCCTACATCATCAGTAGGCCGATTCACGGGAGGTCATCGTCATTTAAATTCTTTGGGTTCATCGTAAGTGGGAAAGTACATGCCTACAGTACTGGTACGAAGTCAGTTCGTTTTATACACACAATCCAAGGGCGGATACAGAAATTTTCGAGGGGGGGGCCAAAATTTTGGGTCTTGGTCCGGGAAACCGGGAAAAAATTTCCGTCTCCATCCGCGCCGAAAAAGTTGCTGACTTTTTTTTTTAGTCATCAGCGTGAAATTTTTCCAAAACATACCTTTTCTATCCGCCCAAAAAGTTCATGACCCTTTTTTTTTTTAGTCATCAGCCTGAAATTTTCCCAAAACATACCTTTTCTATCCGCCCAAAAAGTTGATGACCTTTTTTTTTTAGTCATTGACATAGAATTTTACAAAAAACATACCTTTTCCCATCCGGCCTCCACCCGGAACACTGATGACCTTCTTCGCCACTGCGCGGCGCGGACATTCGGAGCTATTCGCGGGGGGGCCAAGTCAACTTTTCGAGACAGAATAGCTGGTCAAAAATAAAGAAATTTCTAAATGGGGGGGCCATGGCCGGATTGGCCCCCCCTGGATCCGCCTCTGACACAATCAGTCAGTCAATCAATGATCAATCAGTAACTGTTTGTTTACTGATTAACCTGTTTTAGTACTCGGTCCGTTACGATGTTCATTTCAGCTAAACTGTCAGTAGAACCATTCCAATTTCCACAATTCACGAAGTAAAAGCTTCCAAACTCTGGACGTCATCACTGGTATAGGCCTATAGTGGAGGCGATGTCGTGTCAGACCCTATGCCAAAAGTCTCAACCATACGATCCTTTCTTATGTAACCTGTCTTTGCCACTGTCACGAAATAGAGTATCCCCCGTATTAATTGTATCCCCCCAAATTTAAAAAAGTCGAAAAAACCGCTTCCGCATGTATTTTTTCAGCAAATTAATTTTCGTCTGCTTTGTTTTGAACAATGACACTAACAGGTACGTTTGTTCCTACTAGATAATTTGTTTTGCCCTGCTTTTAGAGCACTTAAAACATTAAAAACACTTAAGAACACTCAGTCACTAAATATATTCGAGTTGCCTTTATCTGAGCATTGCTTAGGACACTTAAAACAATAAGAGTCACTTTGAATTTTGATTACAGCATTTTTTTTATTATGCGCATTTTAAAAAAAGGGGATAAAATGGTTTATCCCTCCGGATAGTATAGACCGGTTAATTCCATCCGGAAGGATAGATTAATTCATCCCCCCGGATAGTTTTCAGGGGGGATACTCCGTTTCGTGTCACCCCAATAGAAAATAACAGAAATTAAACAGAATAGAAAACTCGTGTCTTTTAAACCGGCTAGAGAAATTATTTATTGTGGTCCAAGCTTTAAACTTTCAATAAGCCGAACTTATTGGTCTGATCGAAATTTGATATGTTTCCCACATCTAAAATTACTTTGCATTTGTTTAATTGTCTTATTAGAAGTGCTTTTGGTACCACAGGCTGCAAAAGCAAGATTCTTAAGCTAAAGGCCGCAACAGTAAACTCAAAAGTAGTGACTAAAATTTCTTGATACTATATCATATTAACACTGAAATGAGTATTGAAATTTAATATGGAATGATTATAATCTATCTATAAATCTAGCCATTGAATCATTGATACATGAAATTTATAAACTGCCATTTAAGTATTTTTGAATTTCAAGAATACTAGTCATAGATGCTCCCAAGCCCCAACTCAGGAATGGCCAGAGGAAAGTCTTGAGCATCATTTTATGGAAAGAGTTCTACAAATCCCAAAGGAACAATAATAATGGGTAACAGCAAGTGGACAACCCATTATTACCACGATTGCCATGCTTAGCAATTATACTTGAGCATCAAACTGTGCAAGGTGGTGTTTATCCCTTTCTTGCATTCCATTTTGTCGCAAAGGCAATGTTTGGCCAGCTCAGCTCTTCATGACGTCGCCCTGTCAATTTTTTGGCTAAGATCTACATTATAACTGGGGCGAATTTAGAGCCTCATGCTCGGGATTTCACAAAAAATTTTATCGAAACCAGTCTCGATCTAAAGAGCTTGCTAGCAGTTATCGGACTAAAAAGAGCCCATCGTCATTCATAAACCATGCGTCTCCTATCGATTCTTTCTTTCTAATCCTTAGAACCAGAACTCGACGATCTCTCGAAGGATTGGTCAGTCTCTTGCAGACATGCTGCAACTCTGTAGCCTACACATCTCAGGGATTGACAAGAAATGAACGGTTTTTGAGAGTTTGCAAGGTCCATTTAGTGGAGTACAGAAACTCCTATAGTTGCTAAAACCAAGTTGTGTGTCAGTCTCTAGATAGACTACGGGAACCAGGCAAAAAATAAGTTTTCGGATTGTCCTCCTGGAAGCATTCCAAATTGGCAATTGTCATAAAATCAAAAAACCGCTGTGACTATGCTTTACTTCATTTTACACAAAGAGCAAAAATTTAGCAAGCCCTGGCGAGCCGCTTGAAATCACCTAGATCTAGCCCGCAAGTTGGACAGCACTGAACTAAACGGTTAGTTGCTATATGGCAGTTATTTTATAAACCAAATAGATTTGGTGACGTAGTGTAGCGGTGGGTGCTGTGCCTTGGAGCAGGGTGGTTCCATGTTCAAATCCAACTCAAGCCCTCAGAACTAGACCACCCACCTTAAATCAGACTGAGTGGAACTTAGTGAATTCCATATAATCTAGATTGACGAGTACAACACGAAAACAGAATTTGAAATTGGTTTTGCAACCAATTAAATAATTTTCTTAAACAGCACAGCCAAGATTGTAACTGGCCGACGACGATGAAGTTCCAACGGTCGATTGACAGACAAATGCTTCAACGCTGATGAGCAGACAACTTGCAGGCAGCAGATTTAGTCAAACAAAGCAAAGCCCATGTCTTCATCCTCCTCCTCTTCTTCTTCCTTCTTCTCCTCCTTCTTCTCCTCCACCTTTGCGGCAGCAGCAGGAGCAGCAGCTGCCGGAGCAGCGGCGGCTGCAGCAGCTGCAAACTTAGATGGATCCTTGAGGAACTCCTTCAGCTGCAATTGCAAACAAGATCAGATTTACAACTGAAGCAAACATTAAATTAAATCCATTGTTAAAACTAAGCTATAGGGAACTCAGTGTCCACAGTTATGCATTAAGACAAACAAGGAAATATTGCATTTGACCATGCACAAAGCATTTCTCTCAGCAAGAGAATTTCAGAATTGCTCCCAGCGCAAGCAGGATTTTAGGCAACAGAAAGATGAGAACAAAATCTTGACTGAAATAGTAGCATATACGTTTCTTAACGTTATCATAAGAGACAACTTTTTCAAGGACCGCTCATCTTCAACATGTATGTATGTATGTATGTATGTATGTATGTATGTATGTATGTATGTATGTATATGAACATTTATATAGCGCCTTACAATAACCTCACGAAGGCACTTAACGCAGCTACCGGGCTGCAGTTGATTAACTCATTTTACATAAAAAATAGTGTAGTGCTCTTGAATAGCAGATGGAACCCTGCTTCTTTATAAAAATGCAGGCATCTCAAATACTATCCAGCTGGAAAATTAACATTCAATAACGATGTCAACTATCACATAGAGATATCAACATAACATGACCACACGCAACCCATCTTATATCATTTCATACTTTTGCACAGGAAACACTTCAACAGTTGGCAAGTTACATGTTATAGAATCTACAAATCAGTTTAAAAAACTGTAATCATTTTGTTCAAATCTACGACATGTGAAATTAAAATCTGAATTTACAACATCAGATCAAATAGAATGCTAACCGTTTGAGCTTCCTTGAATTCAATGTCTGTGGCTGCGGCTACAGCCAACAAGTTCTTGAATCCGTTGACGATGGAGTGTGGAACGGAGACGAGGGTTGGATAACCAATGGCGAGAGACAGGCTGGTGATGTTGCTTACACCCTAAACACAAATCAAAAGCAAACACTCTGATAACGTAAACATCCCGTTTTTTCATATTCAAAGATTAGTAAGCAGATAAAAAACCTGAATAATATGACAAAGCAGCTGGCCCTGAGGCATCCATGGGTATGAAGTGGCACTTGGTTCATCTTCTTAGATTAGCTACATCAGAGCGGATGGCTAGTCTTTCACCGTCTCATCTTCCCATTGACAGTCTATGGTTAGTGAAATCGCAACAGCCGAGCTAGCTACAGCACAGGCGGAACAGAAATCTATAGATTTCAGCCCAGTAGATTCGAACCCCAGATCTCTTGTATGACACTACAAGCACACTACCGAGCACCTCGGAACCGACACCAGCATATCCGCAGTCACTTAGCTTGGGGTGTGTGGGAGCTAGGCTTCAACCCCACCTCTTTGATGACTAAAATACTGCATTTACTATACAAGACTCTCATCATTTTGCTGTTTAAGGCAAGATGCAATCACCAAATGAATCACAAGTACCGTGCTAATTACCAATAAACTTCATCTGTGCGATAAATAGATTAGTTCCCTAGACTAGCCCTTAAGCAATCACAGGCATAAATGAGCATATATCTGCCTCCGCATAAGAGGGTACAGAATCATTGCGAAAGTTTTTTTCCACATGAATGTGACATTACCTCAAGGAATCTGGCTCTGATGTCATCATCAGTGATATCGAGAATGGACAGATCAAAGACCGTTCCGCTGTCGTACACTGCAAAAGCAAAACACATAATTTAAGCTAATTGTCTTCAATTAATTGCAAAAACAACAATACTTACGTACTTAACAGCGCTTACTTTGCTCAGCACCACCAGACATACAAAAAACTACCTGTAACAGTTTCAGCTCAGTCAGGTTGCTCCACACGTCCGTCCGTGGAGGTATTTCGGTTCCTTGCTGTCACATGTTAACATGCTTGCACTCCCATGCGTCAATCCAGCTTGGGAAACATCTTCACACTGGTCCCTTAACCCTTTGCACTGGTTCCTTAAACTCTACTTAAAATAACTTTTCCCAGCTATGCTAAGACACACCAGTTCTGATTCTCATGTTAGCCATGTTCATACCTCTGACAGTTTCCCAATTTGAACTTCAGACATATACATAACTGAAACACCTCAGTTATTCACCTGTAGAATGAATGTTAGATCTATAATTAGACTAGAAACAATCAGAGAAAACAAGCATTTGTACCCATCTGAATCTGTAGTCCATAGGTGAAGGGAGAAATGTTCAACATGTTCAGAAGAGTGGCCTCGGACGCTCCAACTTTCTCTCCAACCTTGATCAGTTTCACATCGTTCTAAAAACAGCAGCAAGCAAAATGCAAATTTTCAACTCACGATATTTTAATCAAAAACTTACACCTTCTCTGAATTTTATCTGACTACAAAAAAGACACTTATGAAAAGCAGCTCAAATTTTGAAAGATCAAAAAACTTTACAGACCACTTTGCTTCCAAAAGAACCTTATAACCAATTAACTCCAAGTGGAAAATTATTAAGACATTCAACATACACTTAAACAAATCATCTAAAATTAGCCATATATCAAAATATTTCAACTATTTTGCCAAACTTACAGAATAGAAAGTGCAAACATACCAGAATTTCAATCGTTCCCTTTGAGATCTTGGTCTGAATAGCCAAGGCCTGGAAGAAGGAAGTTTTCTCAGGTCCAAGAGAAGTGTTCTGGGCTGGAACCGTCACATCCAGAGGAGCAATGACTCCGGCTTTAGCTGGGGCCGCTACCTTGTTCTCCTGAATGATCTTACGTACTTCAGACAGTTCTCCCTTCGTGAAGACCAGACCAACGTTTCCCTTGATGAAAGGAAGCAGCCTGAAATGTCAAACAGAAGCTGAGCAAAGGCCAGCAGAAGCACTCATTGCAATATACAACACAACAGCAAGCACCTTACAAAGTTACATTAGCCTAATGGTAACTTTGCGGACTGTTAACTGGGAGAGGTTGGGGGTTCACAGCCATAATTATACTGCACAGGAGGATAAGACAGCGGTGCTGACAACGATTGGTGACCAACACTAATTTTCCTGGCTAAGAGCAACGAACAGTTTATTCTCATGACATCCAAAGGCTAACTTCAGTCTTTGACTACCATCAATATTTCTGCAAAAATGGTGTTAATCCATCAGATATTTTTAGACACTTCTGTTCAGCACAACTGCCACACACATAGAATGCATCAGAAAACAAAAAAAACTGTCATTGCTAAGGCTAATGCTGTTATAAAATTCAATCCAATAACCTGCTTGATACATAAACGCTTAATTAATGCATTCAGAAATTTATATAGTGCCGCTTCAAAGAAACTAGTCTGAGACGCTACCGACCATGACGTGCAAACAAAGTAAAAGCTCTGAGGAAAAGAACTTACTTTTCAAGGGCTGGATTGTTTTCCATGTGACCTCTAATTGCCTTTCGCATCATCGTGTTTTTGCCCATCAACACAACTAAAAAGAGAAAGCAGACATTAATTTTGAAAACGAATCGCCATTTTGATATTTTATACAATTGGCATCCTTAATACTGGCAGCACAATTCAGCAACGAACCAGTTAGTAAGGAGGCAAATTTATTACTGCACAAACTGCAGACTTTAATAAAAGCGTGAATTTCGTAAGAAACGCTTCACTTGAATCAATGTTGCGTACCTGCGATTCCTCGCAGAGCAATTCTGATCTTCTGCATCTGATGTGAACCTACGTTGTCCGCTCCAACGATGAAGCATCGTGGAAAATTATCCATCAGTTCCTGGAAAATAGAATACATACGATTACTACATCTATCATATCAATTCCATCACATCACCCTTTGTCAAAAAAAGGAATAACCTGACAACAGCTTTGATATTTAGAACAAGATACGTGATATAAACCTCAAAGTAAAAGCAGGAAGTAGCCTTTGCTTGATTTAATTCTGTTCAATTGAGGCTCACATTTATAATTGCTATTTTTTATATCCCAGATAAACACAATTGAGCAAAAATCTGAATATTTCAAATAAAACATTACTAACATATATGCTAATATAAGAAACAGTAAATGTGAAGTTAGCAGCCCTTGCAGCTGCAAGATGTATTTACACACTGGATAATAAATAATACGCCAAAAAGTTGTCCACTGTGAAGGTTAAGTTTACAGATTACAATAGCAACTGATATACCACATAACTGCAGCACATCTGAAGCTGTCTTTAAACGAGCAACCATTCACAGGAGGTATATTAATCTCACACACTTATGACTCAAGCACTCTCGACTGAACAACGTAAAGTCGCTGGACAGGAAGTCGCAATCCACAGAGAACAATGAACTGCAACTTCCCAAAGTCCCAAGAGTGGATCTAAGGAGTGTGTTTTTCACGCAAGTTTACTAGCTACACACGACTAACAATGCCAAGTACAGCAGTATTTGGCAAACTAAATTGCAGTATTTATATGTTATCAAAGTCAATATTTTAGCAAAATTTTTCTCCTCTGTATATATAATGTCACTATCTGACAACACAATGGCAGTACTTATTCTGCATACTGAAAGTTTACACATCTTCGCTAAGCACCTGTAATGCATGCACAGAAAATGTAATTTCTTTACAAAATCTAAGTTAGATTGAACATTTCAGCGAAATTGCTGCATTTACTTTCTCAATCTCTTGTTGCATAGACCGGTCATTGAAGTGTTAATACAGTCTATAGTTGACAGGATCTACGTTGTATTGTTCTTAATTGTATGGCATTATGGATGAAAGGCAGAAAATCTTTTGACCACAATGGTAACAAAACGAAGAACATTGTACCGTCATTTTGACGAAGTAGTTGGCCTTCCATGCTGTTCTGTCTTCCTTGACCATCTTGGAAGTGGTTCAGGGATTGCGCACTTAAAGCGTTTAAAGACGACGGGTTAATGTTTCTAGAACAAGAAATAAATCATCCATTGTACAAAAACTCTCCACGCTAATCAAGGATCAAATTTATAAAGTAATTTGTGAACAGTAACCAGATGAAGCTACATCTTTTAGGTGCAATACTTAAAATGTACATTTAATTTACAACATTTCTATAATGACACAACGCTGAATTTGTTATTTCTACTTCAATCCACATAAAGAAGGATACACGCAGCTATTGTAATTATTGAAAAATGAATCAGAAAACTTTTCAACAACACCAACTATTTGTAATAGAATTTTTTTAATTGTAAGTAGGCTGCACAATAAGTTAAGAACTTGTTCATTCGTCTCAATTTCAGTGTACTGCAACAATAAATTGATAACTAAATTTCAATTCTTCGAAATTCAATCGTGTTCTTTACTCACTAGTCATCGCCTACGAATTCTTAGGCCTACCAATTAAATACCAAAAGTGTAAACGGACTGGGATCTTCGATCAACATCTCTGTAAAACTCCTCACTGATATTACCAAGCGTCCTTGATGACTTGCGCTCAGCACTACACGAGCGACTGACAAATTTGACTCTTGTTGAAACGAGTTGATTTTGGTCCTGTTTCAAAGTAAGCGTTTGTACTTTTATTACCCAAGGATAGTAGGCAGATTACTTTGAGCTCCGCCATGCCACCTGCTTTGCCCTTAACATGGATCTAATCTGCTCGCATCCGCCCTACACATTAGTTATACGCGGCAGAAATTTGAATTAGAATTTAATGTTACAATTTAGCTAAACTGTGTTGATACGATGGTAAAATAGATCCAACTAGCTATTATTTTTAACAATTTTCATTCATACTATGTAACTCACCCTACAACTCCGAGTACTAAAGTTGAAAAGGAAAGATAACGAATATTGCTTTAACACTTCCGTTCAGGTTGCGTGTGTACATAGATATTATATTTTTAATGTTAGTAAGTTAGTAAACGTATACGCGACAAATTTGATGCTCTCATTTTATAGGTTACGATAATAAATAAACATTATAGGGCAATGTCCCGGGCATTGGATCACAAGCGACAATTTTTTTATAGTGTAATCAAGGAGACCAAAATATTAATTTCTGATTTAAATGTTGCGTAGGCCTACTATTGCAACTAATTTATTAGGCTAACCGATAGGTCTACTAGATAACGAAATTCTAGACACAAAGATACCCGTTCCGTAAAAATTTAAATCCATTAGGTCACTTATTACTGTGGTAGCACCAAAATCTACTTAATATAGATCTGTTGTAAGGCTGATTTTTGCGTTTTGACAGCGAATTTCTTAGCCAAAAAACGAACATGCAATAATAATGTCCATCGATTTAATTTGGTCACTAGAAAGATGATTATAGCTCGAGAAGCAATTAGATAGATTGCGTAACACTATCATCAGCACAAAGATAATTATAATAAATCAAGTGAAGGAGATGTGTTAGCAAAGTGTAGGCAAACAAGCAAAAGATCGTGGGTCAATATAATTATATTAGACCTTGTCCTATCGAGGCTATCGCAACTATAGCTATGCCTTTGACATCTACAACGAGACGCCCATTTCGTTGCTTTTATGAATGTCTTTACATAGGCCTAATGCTTGAAGTCTTGCCCTGCCATAGCTTCCTACAGGGTCGTTCATAAATGATGTCACGAAATTTAGGACGATATTTTTACCTCCCTCCCTGTTAAAATCTTTGCCTTGCTATGTATCCAAGGACGATTTGCTATGTATCTAAGAAGTGCTATGTATCCTACACCTATTTAGTCATGACGTCATGCGACATGACGTAATTGCGTTCTCACGTTATTGACGTTAAGTCAGTTCATAAAATTTGTTTAAAAACGAAAAGAAATTTTCGATGAAAATATGATGCACTTAATATTATTATGTTTTGATACATTTGTTGAAGCGAGACGGTTTTAGCAAGTTTCAGGTAAAACAATTTCTTCCGTTTTCAGGCTAAACTGACTATATAATAGCCCACACTTTGATAATAGCCTAAGCATCTTTACAACATGTACATTCCAAGTACCAGGATAAACTGGTTGGTGATTGCAGGATACTAAAATGATTCTTAAGACACACCCATGCATGGCTTTGATGTTTAGGCTACTGTTCGATTTCTTTTCCATAGGCCTAACTTTATAGGCTATCTTTAGACGTCTGAAATTATTTTGTTGACTGGCCCACGCTTCCGTCCCAATGACTTTGACATTATTATTATTATTATTATTATTATTATTATTACATAAATTTATTACGCGCGCAAGGTCACACCAAAGTGTGAATCTGAGGCGCGGATAGTTAGCCGCCAGAGGAAGATGCAGTTAAAGGTCCATGTGCTTGAAAGCCAAAGAGAAATAGTGAGTTTTGAGCCGTTTTTTGAAGGTAGGGAGTGAATTTGAGCAACGAAGAGAGAGTGGAAGTAGATTCCATTCTTTGGGAGCAGAGGCATGGAATGCACGCGAGCCCATAACAGTTCTGCATCGAGGTTCAACTAAAAGACCCATGTTTGATGATCGCAGGCAACGAGGAGGAATATAAGGAGTAAGCAGTGACTGAAGGTAGGGAGGTGTTCCATTAAGACACACCCATGTTAATAACATTAATTAAATTCTCAATGGTCGCAACAATTTATCAAGATTTATACAGCACCGAAATAGTCGAATGAATCATTTTTTTTTACGGGCACTCACTTTTTCGAGCTAAATTTTTCGGCAGTTTTGTCCATGAATTTTTTCTCATTATCTGAGGCAAATAGTTCAGCATTTTCCCATGACCTACGAAACAGTCACCCTCACTTACCGTATACGTGCAAGACATGCTCGAGCCTTTGTTCGTCGTTCTTTCCCAAATTTCTAATCGTTTGAAAAATTGTGATAATTGGTTTTGTTGATAAGGAACATTGCCACATTGGTGCATTGAATGGACCGATGTTGGTGGATAGACCATGAAGTTGAGATAAGAGGTAGGCCTAAATGATATTTAAGTATATGGTTACTTTATCGAGACTATGAAGTTTTAAACAAGTGATTATAAATGCACAGATACAGTTGGATGCTACAGTGACAAATATGTTCAGTTGTCTCGAGCATCAACAATGGTTGACAATGAACGAGACTAAACCAGAAGACCTGAGTTTTTGCAAATCGCTTCAGGCTGCAAAGCGATTTCCCTGGAAGCTCTACCAGATCGTCCAAGCCTGCAAGACAGGAGCGATCACTTGGGATGAAAGTGGAAGAACAGTGCTTGTCAGGCCAGAGCAGTTCAAGAGGGAGTGCCTTGATCCGGAGAACTCAGCTTTCAAGACAAAGAACATGGGCAGCTTCGTGCGTCAGTTGAATCTGTACGGGTTTCATAAGCTTCAGTCAAGTCGAGCGGCGCCCGACGAACAGCAGCCAAGCGAGCCGGTCATCTACAGATTCCAGAACGATTTCTTCATTCGAGGTCGACTCGATTTGCTACACAAACTTCATCGAAACATCGGAATCCGCAGCGCAAGACATGGTTGCAAGTTTAACGAGAAAGAAAACGTACAGGTATTGCCAATACTGTTGTTGAATAGAATTATGTTGAAGATGAAGATCATGAAATTTAACAGCGTTCATGTAATGCAATAGAACCTTAATTCTTTTAAAGCTTATTCTGCTTATATTCACTTAATTGTTTGACATTAAGCACATGATATCTTGTCTGGTCCATACAGTATATGAGAATTGCAGAAAAGTAACTGAGGAGTCAGATGTTGATTTATGTGAAGTTAGGTGTGCAATGAAGACTTTACTTAGGTCTCCGTATGTCTAGCACAATTATTTAGGAATTCTCTGTGAGTTGTGTCTGTTAAGTAACAAAATTTCTTTTACTTGATTGACTAAAAATTTCAATAACTGATAGCCTGCATTAACTGTTAGCACTGCTTTCACAGAGTGAATTGTAGTGCATCATAAATGTGTGACAGGAGACTCGACCAAGCAGAAGTGGTATCCGTCCACAGTTACCGATGATTCTGCCCTCCATTGGTCGTAGCTGGTCACTCTCATCAGAGTTAAATTCATCTGCAAAGGTGAATTCCTACTTCAAAGTTGACTGCTCGCCGCCTCTCGATTTTAGCGACTGCCATACTCCACTGGAAGAAGTAAAAGTGAAGGAGGAACCCCAGACAATGGATGAATCATTTAGCCATAGAGATCTGCAAATATCTTCACTCGGGGGTAAGCTCTTAAAGTCGTTAAGAACAAAATTAACTTAAAATTAAGCTTAAACTTGAATCATGACACCACCTTTGTTTTGGCTACCTCAGAGAAATGCAGTTTCAAGGGACTAATTTTGTCAATTGAAATGAACACTGCTAATTATAATTCAATGCTAATCAAGTTCTTCTATTTTTTAGTATATATATATAATTATATACATGTTATTTAATAGATAACACTAGCATGGATGACACTGGATCAGTAGTCACAGCTTGGAATATATTATTCTCAACCAAATGGTCAGTTTAGTATATCTTCAGCAGATTTTATCCTAGGTCCACTCTCAGTTTTAAGCCTTTTGTTTAATATTATCTGCCCTGTTCAATATTTTTGGTTTTCTTTTCCACAAGACTTCCATCTCTTAAGTTTTGTTGTCTTATTGGCCAGCGTAGTCTACTGATAGCGTTTATCAGAAGAACTGAAATAGCTTTCGCAAAAGAAAGTGTTTCATACGTCTCTCTGGAAAACTAGTTTTCTTCTGCATCCTTCTATATATACTGTAGAAACCGTTTCATCACGAGTAGATTGAGTGACCAAGTGCTGTGGATTTCATTCAGGTGTCATTCCTCATCTCCCTCAGTTTAAATATTTAATTGGTTTCACCTGTCAACTGAAAAACCATGTTTTTTTGTTGCTCTTCTGAGTGCGTGTGGAAACCATGTGGCTTTCTGGCTGTCTGAGCTTTCCACACTGATCTCTAGAAGCTAATGACCTGAAATCATTTAGGCTGGCGAATACTTGAAAGAGGTTTACCAAGTGTCTGTTGATCCATGCATGCAATCATACTCATGTGCTTACATCATACTCATGTGTTTACATCATACACATGTGTTTGCATCATACACATGTGTTTACATCATACTCATGTGTTTACATCATACACATGTGTTTACATCATAATACTGTGTGTGGGGGGGTGTGTTTTTTCTGTGTCTTGTTTGACAACTTGTGCTTTCCTTTTACACGTCGTGAAGATGGTTCTGAAACGAAGGATGTAACTTTCGTGAAGAAAGAAGATTTCGATGAAATTGTCTCTGTCTTCGTCGAAATGCTAAGTCAAGATCCAGACGTGCGTGAGATCAGCCTCGCTCAGATGGACTGCAGCATAAGGTGAACATTGAATGTTCATCAGCCTAGTAATTAATTAATTAATTATTTATTTCTGCTTATTATGTGAAGAAGGACACTGGCTCATTTATCAAGAACAGTTCTCGGAGCAACACCCTTGCAATTTAAAGCTATTGATGTATACGCTTAAAGCATAAGCATAATTTTATCAGAGTGCCAGAGCTTTCCTTGTAAACATACTTCAATACTAAACTGCAATTTAAAATGACACTTCAATATTTGAATCCAAGACACACTTGAAAATGGCCGACATGTTAACTCTCATGCATTGCACTTCTGTAAGACACACATTTTCTATCTTATTTTTTAGTCTGCATTATATTGATAAGACTGTGTGGGTCCTATTAGGCGTTTTATGATGTGCACAGGCTTATTATGTGGAAATGATCATGCTATAATTATATTGTGCACCATAGTTGTTAAAAACGTTTTTTTCGTTTTTTATTCTCTCCCAAAAAACGTCGTTTTTTTCGTTTTTTATTTTTCCCATCGTTTTTTATCGTTTTTTATTTTTTCTTTAACTTTATTTATTCATTTACTTTCTGTTATTATTCTCCTTAATTTTAATTTTTTCTGGTATTCCTTATGTTTTCCGCCAACTCTCAGTGATTCAGCTATCTAAAGTCATTATTTCATCGTTTAACATCATCATTTAAGAGATTGCCTGCGTGAAGTAGGTTCCTAATCAATGTTTTCAAGGTTAAAATGCGGTTTTAGATGTAGCAAAGTAAAATTATTTACCGTTTCCGTTTTTTATCGTTTTTTTGTCGTTTTTTATTTTTTCGAAAAAAACGACGTTTTTTACCGTTTTTTATTCCGTTTCCATCGTTTTTTACATCTATGTTGTGCACAGGTTTGTGTGGAATTGATCATGTTAGGCTGTAATGTGTGAAGTTGATTATACTATTTGAGTTCCTTTATTGCACCTATTAAAATTTAAATATGAAGTGTTTATTTTTTGGTGATTTCATAAAACCCTGAATTGTTCGACATGAATCAAGGGATTATGTCACGTGGCATAATATTTAAGAGTTCATTTGAATGAGACTTTATATCTAAATGTTAACTGAAACTCTAAGGTCTTTGGATCTAAATGTTAACTCAAACTCTAATGTCTTTGTTCATCCAGTTATGCGGTTCATGATCTGATGAGAAGAAGAGCTCAGATCATTCGAGATTACGAGACGACATTGAAGAGTAGCCACTCAACGAATACGATGCAGGCGGCTGAGAACTTGTGTCTTCCAGTTCACGATTCTTCATTTTCATTTTCGGCCAATGCATCGAGGCCAATCTTCAAGGTCGCAAACAGCCACATGAGAAACGCTGTCAATAGTATGTCCAATAGTATGTGCAATAGTATGTCGATGTTTGAACAGACCATTCATAGCCAATGTGCCTGTATGGATTTCGACCATTACAGAGAAAATCTGGCATACATATAAACTCGACACTTAAAGCACATTGACCTGTCTTCAGAGTTTCTCGATTTTCTGTTTAAATTCACTTACTATGTAGATTGGATGAGTTGAGAATTATTAGCAGCAGTTGTAGCAACGCGTTAAGTGTTAAGTGCATGAATCAAATTTTGCATTGCAAATGTTTATTTATAAGAGGACAGCCATAAGTTGTTTTTAGAACTATCTATTTATTAAGGCTTACACTAGGATTAACTTTTTATTGAAGTTACAGTTTCTAGATAAGTTAGATTTAAGTGCTACGTAAAAGCAAAGTAAAGATGTATAATATAGGGCAGTTTTGTGTCAGTTTGTCTCAGTATATCAACTGTTTGCATTTATTTACAAAGCTTGAATTATAATTTGTTATTAACAGTTATGCAAACTACACAGCAAAGATTTTATCAATTAAAGCAAGAAGATTTTTCTAACCACAAATTTTGTCAACGTGTAAGGACTGCAAAAGATTTTGTCCAGTTTGCACATAAACTGATGTATTTGAAAGCACAAGGGCAGATCAGTTATTGATTAAGTTCAATATGTTTTTCAATTTCATTAAGAGCAATGGGAACTAAAGCAATAAGCATTATAGATCCAGACTTCAGTCATAACGCAATGTATAAGCTCTATAGTATGCAACTGGCATAGCACCATAAACTTCAGTCGTGGGCCATGTATAGGGCAAAATGGGCACATGCCCCACACCTGAAAATTGAGCACCGTTTTTTAGCTACTACTTTTTTGGTTTTTAACCAATTTCTTCACACTAAACTGGAAAATGCACATTAGTTTTAGAAACCTATAAGAAAATATCCATGTTCCTAATTTCCTGCTTTGCATTTTCCAAGCTCTTACAAAATTTAGCCGTGACCGACGATTTTGTTTTGGCACTCCTGCAAAAAGATCTGCGGACTGCCATGGCCTCATCGTCTACTTTTGTGCAGTCGTTTATGGGTTGCAGGTATATTCCTATTACCTCTCCAGATCAACCAGTTTGTCCTACAGTTTCTACAGACTTAAAGACACGTCATAGATACATTATCCTTATACGCTGGTTAATTTTTTTTGATTTCCTCGAGTTTCAAAATCGACGCAGCGCTGCTTCTGCCTTTCTTCACACATGATCATGCTGTGGATTCGTTCGCTTCTTTCGACTCCATCCGTCTCGCCTCTTCTCCGTTCGCTGATCGTAGGTTGGACTCGCAGTGCAGTTCTCGCTCGAGCTTTGTCAATCTCGTGCTAAGCTTCTGCTGGATGGCATTAAAGTTGGCGATCAATCGAGCGAGATGTGTTTGGTTGTGGTCGATCAACGCCTCGATTCGCTTCAGTTTCTCCTCCGCTGTCTCGCAGCTGTCTGCCTTCATCGCTTCGTCCTCGTCCAGGATGTTGTCCTTCTTCAGCAGCTGGCGACCCTTCTCCATCAGCATCTTCTTCGCTTCCGGATACTCCTTCAGCGCCTTCCACAGATCATCTTTCGACAGAACAAACAGATCCGAGTAACCGACGCTTCGGATGTTCGCTGTCCGCCTGTTTCCGTTCTTGTTACCTTAGACAATCATTGCAAAGAGTGGGCTATATATATTATACATATATATATATTATATATATATATATATTATATATATATATTATAGACCTGGGAGTGACTTTGGTCAGCTAATATGACCCCACTTGACCCTAAAGTGACTTGAGGTCGACTTGAAGTCGACTTCTCGGCGTTAAAACGACTTGACCCGACTTGGCAGAAAAACAACTGACTTCCGACTTGAAGTCGACTTCTTACATGGTAATAGCCATTATAGCGTAGGTCTACATACATGTATGTACGGCTACTCATGCAATAAGTCAAGCCAATTTTCCTGCAAGCAATAATTTAATATAAGCCTACCAATGAGTAATGAGGCCTCAACATTCAATTGATGCATAAACTTGTTAAAGTGTTATTAAGCCAATTTCAGGTTTTTTGTGTTTCAGTTTGAATAGTTTTGTGATGCTTTGGGCCATCTAGTAGCCTAGACAATGCAACGGCAAATTATTAGGCATGTGAATTTTAGCCTGTCCATTGTCTGTGATTATTCTGATTGCGCTCATTATTTTTATGTTTTTACTATTAATATTAATATTAAATAAATTTGTAAAACGCGCATGGTCCAAGATAGGCCTTTATGGCGGACCGCGAACTGGTTGCACTGAATGAATGTCGTGTTATGACAGGCCTAATTTCTAAATATGTCTTCATAATTATTTGGCCACTAACATCATTCCGCAACTTTGCAAAATAATAGCATTGCAAGCGTGTCATCCTACAGCTACTAGGCCTACTCACTGACAGTAAAGTCCGACCACATAACCCAACTTTCCCGCACTTGTTTCATGCACATACGAGATCTCCGCAGAATCCGACCTATGCTCGACTTTAAAACTGCATCCACAATAGCCACATCCATAGTTCATGCGAAACTTGATTACTGCAACTCTCTCTTCCTAAACATTGATATAACCCAAATTAACCGCCTCCAAGCTATCCAGAATGCCCTCGCCCGTGCAGTGACGAAAACCCCCAAACGTCACCACATCACTCCTGTCCTGAAATCACTTCACTGGCTCAAAATACCTGAACGCATCGAATACAAAGTCCTCTCACTCACTTACAATACACTTCAATCATCCCAGCCGTTCTACCTTCGTCAGTTGTTCACCATCCAGCCACCTCGTTCAACACGCTCCTCATCCTCCATTACACTGCTTCGCCCTCCCATCACTTCATCACTGAAATTTGCAAACCGCTCCATAGCCATTGCCGTTCCACCTCTCTGGAACAAGCTTCCGCCAGCACTTCGGCAAACTTCCGACCCATCATACGAACTCACCAAAACTCCACCTCTCGCTATCTCCCCACAGGTCTTTCACTCAAAACTGAAAACATTGCTCTTTCACAAATCCTATCCTGATTCCTCCTCTTCTCATCACATCCCTCGTCATTTCAATTCTAAACATCACCCACCTTAGCCGTCCATCTATCTGCCTGCCTGACTCTCCGGACTTGACCCGCTGCCTATCGATTTTGTTTTGATTGAGCGCCTGTGAATAAGCTGGTTCCCGCGACTTGGCTTTTGTGGGCGCTGTAGAAGTTTCGAGATTACGATTACGATTACGATTAAAGTCTCTCATTGTCCAATATTGGCCCAACAATAGTTTTTCCGTCTGCAGCCAACAGTTACTGCAGATGCAGCTGTAACGGTATCTTATTGGTCAGCACAGGCCACGCCCTCTGCAGTGGCTAAGGAGGGTTTGCTGACCACGTAGAGACGGCAGTCTATTGCTGACTATCGGACTAGAGAGATCTACAAAGACCTATACTATACTTATATGTTATTCATATTAAAGTGTTAAACTATACTGAGACGTATTGTTATAACCACGGTCACCATCCTGTCACATGGCGTCAGAAGTGTGAACTGAAAAAAACCGTACACGTTGTTTTTTTTAGAACAAGTAGAACAAGTCGATAGTTAAGCCTACATATAGACTCCGCAAATGAACATGGCTTCGAATTTGCGTCTTCCAGAGCCACTGAAGGTCACAGGAAGCAATGTCGCTGACAATTGGGAGCGGTTTCGTGAGCAGTGGGAAAATTACGAGCTTGCCGCAGATCTGACGGAAGCCAACTCGGCGAAGCGAGCAGCGGTTTTTCTCACGTGTCTAGGTGGCGAGGCCTACGATGCGTACAGGAGCATGGACATTCCGACGGCGGATAAAAAGAACATCGATAAGATATTAGAGGCATTCGAGACTTTCTGCCTGGGCGCTGTTAACGTTACCTACGAACGGTATATGTTTTACCAGCGAGTGCAAGAAGCAGGTGAACGATTCGACGTGTTCCTGGGTGAAGTCCGACGCATGGCAAAAACGTGCAAATTCGAGGGCGTCGAAGAGTCCATGATTCGGGACCGCATCGTCGTTGGAGTTAAGGACGACGCCACTCGTCGCAAACTCCTACAGATTCGGGAGCTGACGCTGAGCAAAGCCATCGACGTGTGCAAAGCCAGCGAGGCCGCAGGTCAACAGCTGAAGGCAATGACGGCGCACGACGAAGTCCAAGCTCTTCGACACTCGACAGCACATGCTCGCAACCGTCACCTATCTCGTCCGCAAGCACGCTCACCAGTCTATGGCAACCAGTACGACGCCAAGGTAAGACTGAACCTATGCAAGTTTTGCGACAGAATGCACGATCTGCGAAAGGAATCGTGTCCCGCGTATGGCCAAATCTGTAGAAACTGCAACAGAAAATCGCACTTTGAGGTTGTTTGCCCGTCCAAGATGACAGGGAAACCGCGTAGCAGGCCTGAAGTCTGTGAACTAGAGTTGGATGAAGAGCTACTTACGTTAGACACGCCCACCAGCGACAGATGGTATACGCGTTTGCAGATTGACAATAGAACAGTGCGTTTTTTGCTTGACAGTGGCGCGACTGTCAACGTCATCCCGGAAGAATTTGTTCGCACTCTCGGTCGACTCCACGAAGTCCGTCCTGCGGAAGCGACTCTGCGCATGTTTGATCGCTCCGAGTTATCAACACCAGGCATGATAACGTTCACCGTCTGGCACCAACGTGCTGCCAGAGAATATAATATAGATTTTTACGTCACAGCAAAGCACAACCAGCCGATCCTCGGATTCAAGGCCTGCAGGGACTTGCAGCTTATGAATGCGGTCGAAGAGAACATTTGCGAAGTTCTAACAGTTCAGCCATCTTCTTTCTCTCTTGCTACAACGCATGGTTGTCTGACGGAAACGGAAGTAAACGCTGAATACGCTGACCTTTTCGACGGCGTTGTTTTGTTAGAGGATGACGTACAGCTGCACATCGACGATCAAATCCCGCCAGTCCAAATGCCACTCAGACGACTTCCGCTGGGCGTCCGTGACAAGGTCGAGACCGAGCTAAAGAGTTTGGAGGCAAACGGCATCATCACACCAGTGAGCGAGTCAAGCTCATGGGTGTCAGCGCTCCTTGTTGTCGCAAAGCCAGATCGCAGAATACGAATTTGCCTTGGTCCGAAGCCGCGGAACAAGGCCCTTGTGCGCGAACAATACTGCATGCCGACAATTGATGCACTTTCTGGACTGAACGGTATGGTATGCATTGCAGATGACATATTGATCACAGGCGCCGGGGAGACAGAGGAGATAGCAATTGAAAATCAAAACAGCAACCTGCGCGCGCTGTTGGAGAGATTCAGAGGAAAAGGCATTAAGCTTAATCAGAAGAAACTCCGGCTGAATAAAGAATCAACCATCTTCTGTGGACACGAGCTAACAAGGGACGGCGTTCACCCTGATCAGAGAAAAGTGGCAGCTATCAAACAGATGCCTCCACCTAGCGATCGACAAGGTGTCTTGCGTCTCCTTGGAATGGCGACATGTTTAGCCAAGTTCTGCGCCAACTTCAGCGAGACAACGGCACCCATCCGCGCATTACTTAAAGCAGAAAACGAATTCTGTTGGAAACCAGAATTGTATGGCGTGGCGCTAGACAAATTGAAAGACATGTTAACGCTGCTAACGCACGCACCTGTTCTAGCATATTTTGACACAACTAAGCCAATTGTTATTCAGGCTGATGCAAGCCAAGGTGGTCGTGGCGCCATTTTACTTGAGAATGGAAGGCCTATAGAATATGTTTCACGCGCAATGACAAGACCGGAGCAAGAATCTTATGCGCAGATTGAGAAGGAACAATTTTTGTTGCAGTTGATCCACGCAGACACCCTCTCGCGTGCATACCTCTCACTCACAGCAAACGACAGCTCGCTGGGAGCTGAATTCCCCGCTGAATCGGCAGCGTTGATGGACGAGCAACAGCTGCAAGGCCTGAGATTAGCAGCCTCACAGGACACTATCAGAAACATCTCAGCAGCCGCAGCGTCCGATGAAGAATATCAACAACTGCTGTGGCAGATAAAGGCTGGAAGGCCAGCCACCCATAGCGAAGTGCCAGCGATTATCAGGTCGTACATGCCGTTCGCTGAAGAACTAATTACGAGCGGAGGTCTGGCATTCAGGGATCAACGCGTCATTATCCCTCGACCGGCAAGAGATGACATCTTGCGGCGACTTCATTCAAGCCATATCGGTGTTAACGGCTGTATCCGACGAGCACAAGAATCAGTTTTCTTCCCAGGCATTACAGCGGCCATTAAGGATTTGGTCTCAAAGTGCGACATCTGTTCCCTATATCAGACGGAGACTCAGAAGGAGCCGCTTCTATCCCACCCACCACCACCCCGCGCTTGGGACAAAGTTGGACTTGGCATATTTATGCATCGCGGCCAAGACTACTTGATTTCGGTCTGCTGCCTATCGGGCTATTTCGAAGTCGACCCTTTTCTCGCTCTGCTAGACTGGAGAAACACCCCCTCCGAGCAGCTGGGCCTGACCCCCACTCAAGTAATGTTCTCCAGACGGACTCATTCTAAATTGCCCACAGCAGCAGCCCTCCTCATCTCACTGACAGCGCCTGATGCCAGCGCTGCCCTTGCGGCTGCAAAACAACGGCAGGCCCACTACTATGACAAAGGGGCCAAAGAGAGACCGGCCCTATCAATTGGCCAAACAGTGAGAGCCAGATTCGACGATCGTGATTGGCGGAAGGCCGATGTTGCACGTGTACTCCCACACAGATCATACCAGCTGCGATTTGAAGACGGTACTACCAGAAGGCGAACATCAAGACATGTGCATCTCTCGTCTGTACCTCCCATTACCATCAAGACAGAAAGCGCAGACGATGAAACGAACACACCGGCAGTACCACAGCCTCCCACACCACCTCCCGCGCCGTATCCAACCACCGTCGCGACGCAGCCGACCGCCCAAGCGACGCAGCGCTCCAGCGACATCTCCCCAGAGAGATGTCAGAACGCGGTCAGGCCGATTAATTAGCAAACCAGCCCGATTCAGAAACTGATAGGCCTATACTATTCTGCTATTGCATGGACAACAGACAGTTCGTAAGAACAAACCAAAAAGGAGTATACATCTAATAGCTTTAGAAGTAGCATGTAGCATTGTAGAAACTTTTGGCATATAGTATTATAGAAACTTTCGGGGGTGGCAAACTAGCTTTGGGAAAGGGGATGTAACGGTATCTTATTGGTCAGCACAGGCCACGCCCTCTGCAGTGGCTAAGGAGGGTTTGCTGACCACGTAGAGACGGCAGTCTATTGCTGACTATCGGACTAGAGAGATCTACAAAGACCTATACTATACTTATATGTTATTCATATTAAAGTGTTAAACTATACTGAGACGTATTGTTATAACCACGGTCACCATCCTGTCACAGCAGCGCACCAAAGTAGCGCCAATTTTTCGGTTTATTATAGGCCTTGTAGATCCAGCTTTCTCTGCGCCGAATTCACTGACCACTAGAAGTTCACTGATTTGCTTGATAAGCACACGTGCTACTGTTTAGTGACATTTTGTTTCACCATTTTAATTAAGCGCATGCCTATAATAAGCGTGACGTTTTAGCATAGAATAACAAATAATTATATGAATAGATCGGCAGACGGAAGTCTGCACGATAGCCTACCAGTAAAATAATCAGTAAGTATCTATTTAGCAAAGGCCTCATTCATTCTTGTAATTTGTAAACATACAATGCAACAAAAGCTGCTTAAATGTTGTCACGATCAATGGTTTGAAGTGACAAATTTAACTATGTTTGTGTCTCAAGTCGGTTTAAGTCGACTTGTGGTAAAAACAACTTCAAGTGACTTCTATCTACAAAATTCGACTTGGGGTCAGTTGCGGTGAGCAGAAACGACCCGACCCGACTTGGGATGACCAAGTCGACTGGGGTCGACTTATTGGGGTCGACTCCCAGGTCTAATATATTATACAGGATACAGCGGTTGCCTACAGTATGTATATTTGTTTGTATGTGCACTTGCTATAGCGCCCCTTCAAGCTCTCTACTCAGAGGCGATCCCGACTACAGAGCGGACACTGCATCGGAGTTTCACGCCGAAGCGCCGAACAATTGCGAGTGAAGGACTTGCTCAAGATGCTGTCATGGCGGCTTGAGGTGGATTCGAACCTGCAACCCTCCGGCTGCAAGGTGACTAACATACCCACTACACCACCGCGTCCCACAAGGCCCACATAATATTATATCTCTTTGTAACTGATTTGTGTTCGACTTATATAGATCTATGAAATGTACATATATGCATATGCATGTATTATGTATGTATATACATATATACCGACATACGAACATTGATTTCCGGTCGAGAACAGGATTACATTGAAGCTTTTTCTCATGGGATGAGCTTATAAATTGTCTGAGCAACGCCAGACTGCGTCAGAGAGCCAGGGCTGTTTTTAATGAATTTTTAGAACTGCACAACTCCTTCTTTCCTTTCCCCATCCTCCATGGCAAATTACTTCCAATCGGATGAAAATTACTTTTTTGCTAGTTTTAATTGCACAAAACGTGTGACAGAAGTGCTTCTACAGCTGCACAAATCCATTTAGAACTGCACATTTTGTGTACAACTGCACGTTAAAAAAAAGCCCTGCAGAGAGCGACTGTACGACTGTTTAAACCAGCTTATTACATTGTACAAGACGCTGTCAAGAACCAATGTCATACGAATGAAGAATAACGTCTTGTGGAATTAGGAAGAGGATTCAATATCGTGATGGTCACATGAAAGATTTTGCATTATCTCAATCTTTAACTCTTTAGCGCCGATAAAGCATCAAAAGCGATTGGAAACCAATGCAGCTTGTTGCTAAAGTCTTAAAGAACCCGTTGATAACAAGAACCTCCGTGATCCAAGTAGTGATGTTGGTCATATTATTTATGATGGCGATGCTGCTGCTGCTGCTGCTGCTGCTGATGATGATGATGGTTGTATATGATACAAAGTCATATGAACACAGGGGCGGATCTAGGGGCCAAACCGGTCATGCCCTCCATTTATAAATTTCTTTATTTTTCACCAGCTATTTTGGCTCGAAAAGTTGACGAAAATGGTGAGTGCTCCCCCCGCGAGTAGTTCCGCAGGCCCCTCCCCACGCACACGAGGCCCGTATACGGGGTCCGTACGTAGGACTAAAAATAGGTAAACTATTTTGGCAGATAAAATGGTATCTTTTCTAGGAAATTCGAGACAAAATAATGACTAAAAGTCATCAGATTTTTCGGCGACCAAGACGAAATTTTTCCCTATCTCAAGTCCCAAGTCCGAAAATGTTGCCCCCCCTTCGAAAATTTCTGTATCCGCCCTTGTATGAACATATACCTGGGATGTTGAGTATGCTGATCTCTCCAAAGACGGTTCCTTCACCGAGTGATGCGTAGACTGTCTTCCCATCATCAGCAACGACCGTCAACGTTCCTCTCTTGATGATGTACAGCTCCTTTCCGATGTCTCCCTTACGACACACGTAGTCGCCAGGACCAAAGACAGCGAGGGACAAGGACAGGACAAGGTCAACGAGCAGTCCAGACTCACACTCGTGGAAGAGGGCGACCCGTTTCAGCGTCTCCAGATGGACGTTCATCGCGATCTCTGCCTTCAGCTTCTCCGGCAGAGCCTCAAGGACCAGAGACTCCTCCTCAACACTCGCCTGTCCACTGTTCCGAAGGTAGTCGAACCACTTAACGACACGCACCTCAAGCGACCGATCGACCCTCCGGAAAGTCAGGTATCTGTTGTCAACATTAACTTCTTCTTATTATTATTGTAGAAGACTCATCATCTGGTAGCTTACTTTGACTGCAGCTCCATGGTAGTACTGCCCTACTTTTGCTTTACAGAATCAGCCTTCTTCTCTAAAGAGTTTCTTGGTGCTACTTCTCAAATATGTTCAATAGTTAGCCTTTCTTCTAAAATTAGTTTTGCTTGAGGAAGTAGACCTGCGTCTGTGTTTAAAAGATTTGTTACTTTGTGTATAAAAGAACTCTTTTTGATGTTTTAGCCTACTCGATTTATTAGAATACAATACAACTGAAATTTATTAATACTCCTCTCCAAAGTGCACAAAGTTGGACAGCCATTAAGACTCATTGGTAGACCGGAGATAGGTAGAGCAGGAGATGCATTTTTAGTTTAGAGCGAAAGACAGTTTTAGTCTTAGAGTAGCCTAACGAACATGAGAAGGCAGAGAGTTCCAGATAAAAGGACCAGATGGATGGCTATCATGACCCAGCAACTGTGACGTGTAGGCTACCATCATCCATGCCCATTGCCGAGACAAGAAATAAAATTTTGAATGGAATTTTTCAATGCGAAGATTGGTTCAATTGGCATCTAAAACTCATTTTGGTTAAGAGGATTTGTTGGGCATTTAAATAGCGGAAAGGAGAAGGAGAAAGAAGGGAGGGAGAGAAGGGAAGCAGGAAATAGAGGGGAGAGGGAGAGGAGGAAGGAGGAGAAAGAGGGGAGGGGAGAGAATGGGAGGAGGAGAAAGAGAGGAGAGGAGGGAAGGAGGCGAAAGAGGGGAGGGGAGAGGAGGGGAAGAATGGAGAACCTCTTGACGGCATCCATGCGTTGCTGGAAGTCTGATCGAGCTGCGTTTGAGTTTGAGATGACACTTCCGACATTTCCGACGATTGTCGCAAAGATGAGGACACCGACAAGACAGTCGACGATGACGAAGACGAATTCCGAGTCTCTCTCCGGTGGAGGCATCTCGCCAATCGTCGTCAACGTCAACGCAGACCAGAAGAAACTAGAGCCACACACCATCATCGTATTCTCATTCAGATTCAACGCATGCATGCAGGGCTTTTTAAACGTGCAGTTGTACACGAAATGTGCAGTTCTAGATGGATTTGTGCTGTTGTTGAAGCACTTCTGTACAGTAAAACTAGCAAAAGAGGTCATTGTCATCCGATTGAAAGTCATTTACCAAGGAAGATGGGAAAGGAAAGGAGAGGTTGGGCAGTTCTAAAAATTCCTCTAAAACAGCCCTGATTCAACGACCAATTAAACAATAGTCAATTAAATTTATTTAAAACAAACTGATTCAAATCAGAGCAGATGATACTAAAATCCATAATTATCAGCTCATTCAGATTTAACGAGCAATCATCAATTATTAGGTCTATAGATCAAATCAAGTTCTTTAAAAACTTTTTCTTAAATAATCAAGGATGGCACACGTACGGAGTTGCCCAAAAGACTTCTTAGGCAGTATATTTTGAATAGTCACTGCTGCTGGTGATAGGCCATATACAATACAATGCAATGTACGTATATAAAATCAATGTTGTCTCCATCTAATGGACATGATGGTCAGGCCCGGCCTTAGGGCAAGGCGAGTGAGGAGGCAGCCGCCTTGGGCCCCGCGCTTCCAGGGCCCCGCGCTGCTAACTAAAATTGTTTTCTTTGTTGAGAATGACAATGGTTCCATCGCATAGCAATTATGCTTGCAATTTGCCACGTGAATGTGATAGGGTGATTTTAAAAGAACTAAACTTCTTCACAGCTAACCTACTTTTACACGAGGCCTGGATGTAGAATTTTCTCCAGAAAACGGTAATGGGCTCTAATTCTATTCATTTTGCTTCAAATTTGCAAATGGACGTCAGAATGCATTTTTGCAGGAGAGGGCAAAACACAATGATTAGGTGACATTTTAAATAAAAGCTTATAATATAGAAAATGCAAAGCATCGAAAAATTAGAACCTGGATATTTTCATAGAGGTGTCTAAATGCTAATTTGCTTCGTGAATAATTAGCATCATTATTGCTCT